>VZQC01013591.1:206738-381548 GCA_009823505.1 Rhizomys pruinosus
TTTTTTTTTTTTGTCTTTTTGAGACAGGGTCCCCTGTAGCCCCAGCTGTCCTGGAACTAGCTCTGTAGACCAAGCTGGCCTTGAACTCACAGAGATCCTCCTGCCTCTGCCTCCCAAGTGCTGGGATTAAAGGCGTGTACCACCACGCCCGGCTGTTTTTTAAAGTAGAACAACTAGAGGCAGAATGGGAGGGCAGGCCTAAATAAATGCAATTTCCCCCCCCACCCCAAATATATTTAATAACCAACCTTATCTCAAGTCTGGGACTATCCTGAAGCCTTTTGTATTTCAAATTTACAAAAAGGGAATGATTAAACTCATGTATACAGTTTCAACCTCATAATATGGGTTCAACTAGCCACTACCTTAAAACAGAACCATCTGGCCGCCAGGGTTATTATGTGTTGAGAGGAAAGAGAGAAGGAAGGGCAACAGGGATGGTAGGGAAGAAAGGGAAGGAAAAAAAAACACTCAACCAATGAAAAGGCCAAGATCTCTGTAAAGGTGGAGAAATTCTTATCTCTACATGGCACTATCTTGACAGTACACTCACTTCAGAATAATTATAAAAAACCTGTGTACTTAGCCGGGTGTGGTGGCACACACCTTTAATCCTAGCACTTGGGAGGCAGAGGCAGGCAGATCTTTGTGAGTTCAAGGCCAGCCTGGTCTACAGAGTGAGTTCCAGGACAGCTGGGGCTACAGGGAGACCCTGTCTCAAAAAGACAAAAACCAAAACAAAACAAAAAAACCCATTAATATTATTATTAATAATAATAATAATAATAATAATAATACAGCGGTACTCTAATACTAACAACCTCACCAAAGGAAGACTTGGTTTTTACTGACTAGCTATCTTCTAGTCACTATTCTTCCTAAAGGAGCCCAAGGGACTAACTATAATCCAGGTGATCTTGGATAGCTTGTTTCAGATCAAATGTGCTCCAAGCTGAAGTCTGTCATCATCCAAGACACCTGTCACTTATCATACACTTTAAAACAAGGTGACATTGGGTGTAGTGGCACATACCTTTAATACCGGCACTTGGGAGGCAGAGGCAGGAAGATCTCTGTGAGTTCAAGGCCAGCCTGGTCTACAAAGCGAGTTCCAGGACAGCTGGGGCTACAGGGGACCCTGTCTTGAAAACAAACAAACAAACAAACAACCCAGGTGACCTAGAAGCTAAATACTCTAGAATTTCTACCAAAATACAGCAGGCAGAAAAAAACACATTTCATCAAGAAGTTCCACACCAAGGTTTAGAAACTGTTGAGTCATGAGCCCCTTTGAGTTATCTAAAACAAACTGCGGATCTTCTCACCATGAGATGCACAGATGCACCTGCTCCCACACAATTCTGCATATTTCAGGGACACAGAGACCTTCTAAATCTAAATGCAGACACCAGACTACAAACATTGACTCTGGCTGGGTGTGGTGGTATGTGCCTGTAATTCCAGCACTTGAGAAGATCAGGTTGGACTCCGGCTTGATCTATATACGAAGTTCTAGGCCACAAAACTCAGTCCTTTTTTTTTTTTTTTCTAATTTTATTTATTTCCGTATGTGTATGAATGTACTGTCTGCATGCAAGTTTGTGCACCAGTGACGTGCAATGCCGCGGAGGTCAGAAGAGGGTCTCAGATTCCTCTGGAACTGGAATTCTCCTGGAATTGGAGTCTCAGACGGTTCTCGGCCGCCATGTGGGTGCTGGGGATCGAACCCGGGTCCTCTGCAAGAGTGGTCGGCGCTCTTAACCGCTAGGCCATCTCTCCAGCCCCCCCCCTTTTTTTAATAAAGAAAATCAACCCCCTTTTCTGGATATGCAGTTGCTTCTTCTTCGATGACTAACAGCACTGTTAGGGAGGAACCAGAACTTGATGCTTTAGCTGCTTAAACTTTACCAAGTTTGAAATAACAGAAAAAGTACTATTTAATTACTGTTTTTACTTACTAGCTATGTAACTCTAATGATTTCAGTCAGTGGATTTCTGTGAGTTCTAGGCCAGCCTGGTTTACAGTGAGTTCCAGGCCAGCTGGGGCTACAGGGAGACCCTGTCTCAAAAAAAAAAAAAAAAAACCAAACCAAAAAATATATATAATATGTATGAGTGCATTGCCTGAATGTATGTAAGTGCACTCATATGCAATGCCCACGGAGGTCAGAAGATTCCCTGGAACTGGAGTTACTGACAGTTGTCAGCCACCATGTAGGGTCCTCTGCATGAGCAGCGATCTCTCCAGTGCCATGACATCATTTAAATCTGAACTTCGGGGCTGGAGAGATGGCCTAGAGGTTAAGAGAGCCGACCACTCTTGCAGAGGACCGGGTTCGATCCCCAGCACCCACATGGCAGCTAAGAACCGTCTTTAACTCCAGTTCCAGGGGAATCAGACACCCTCTTCTGACCTCTGTGGCATTGCACGACATGGGTGCACAGACCTACATGCAGACAGTACACATAAAAAAAAAGCCGGGCGTGGTGGCACACGCCTTTAATCCTAGCACTTGGGAGGCAGAGGCAAGTGGATCTTTGTGAGTTCAAGGCCAGCCTGGTCTACAGAACGAACTCCAGGACAGCTGGTACTAAAAGGGAGACCCCACCTCAAAAATACCCACCCCCCAAAAAGAAATGTGGGGTCAAGTGCCAGATGTCTAGGCATCCAGCAGCAAAAGTCCATCAGGAAACATAGGCTTAGTCTCTCAAGTCCTTCCACAAAATAAGTTACTGTGTATCTGTCACTGATAACAGCAGAGGCTAACCTTTACTGAGGGTTTGCTATGTGCCAAAGGTTTCATATACATTATTTTCACGTCAGATCTGGGAACTGGGGTTAATTATGGCATCTATCTAACAGAAGAAAGTGATTTGGAGAAGTCAAATGACTTGCCCAGGGTTACAGAATAGGCAGTCAGGTCTACATCCTGATAGTCCAATTCTAAAACAAATCTAACTTAGAACCACATTGCTCTGCCACCCTGATACTTGTTAGGACAGTTGATATCTTACTTGAGAACTGCACTGGAGGTCGAGGGTCTGCATTCTCCTTCTGTCGTAAAATCACAACATCCCCATCTTTCAAGCCATAAGAAGCCAGTGATCTATGGTTGTCTGTTAGAGGTCTTTCAGCATAGACAATCTGTAAGGAAAGATACAGTGGAATAAAGCCCTGAGAAGCAACATGGCACAAAATGAAGGCAGTTTCTGTCCTTACCATGTCATTCCTGGTTCAAGACTCTCCCAGGATTCCTACCAGAGAAGGCAATCAGTCCTACCCACCCAGCAGCCCCTCTGGCCTCACCCTTCTCCATGACTGCTGTTCCTCAAGAACACAGATCCTTTCAGGCTGTTTCACGTGTTCTTTTTTCTACCCAAGGAATATTCTTTCCCCTGTCACCTTGTTCAGGTGTCTGATCAATGTTACCTCTTCAGGGACTGTCCCTAAAGCCCTACCTAAAGTGTACCTTCATCATGGGGTGTAGGTGTCACTCATTGATAGTTAAACACACTTTCCTCACCTAACGTGGTATACATCAACCTCCTCCTTTAGTCTTTCTGCTCAACTGAAACATGGGCCACTTGCAACAATGACTTTAGTTCAGTTACCCTACCACAAAAGCTTAAGACAAGACCTATTGTACCAATGCTCAACTATCTGTTCAACTGAAGGATAAAGGGGCTTATGAAGAGGGCCTATCTGCTACAATGCTAGTAATGGGCACTTCTAGCTAGGCATGATGCGACATGCACACAATTCCAACACATGGAGGCTGAGGCAAGAGGAACTGCCTTGGGTACCAACCCAGCCAGGGCTATAGTGAGATGCTATCACAAAATATATATGTTGCAGCCAGGCATGGTGGCGCACGCCTTTAATCCTAGCACTTGGGAGGCAGAGGCAGGCGTATCTTTGTGAGTTCAAGGCCAGCCTGGTCTACAGAGTGAGTTCCAGGACAGCTGGGGCACAAAAAAAAAAAACAAAACACAATAATAATTGTAGAAGATCTTGGTCATGAATTTCAGAGGGAAGAGTTGAAGAGGGGAGAAGTCATGTAAACACAGTACTTGGCCAGCTGGGGCTATAAGGAGACCGTGTCTCAAAAAAAAAGAGAAATCTGCCTGCTTCTGCCCCAAGAGTCCTGGGATCACAGGCGCACACCACTATGCCCAGCCTAATTATGTTCTTTCTCTTTATCTTTTTTTTTTTTGGTCTTTTTGAGACAGGGTCTCCCTTTAGTCCTAGCTGGCCTGGAGCTCGTTCTGTAGAACAGGCTGGCCTTGAACTCACAGAAATCTGCCTGCCTCTGCCTCCCAAGTGCTGGGATTAAAGGCATGTGCCCCTCCCCTTGTCCAGCTTCTTTATTTTATGTGTATGATGTTTTGCCTGCATGTATGTAAGAGTACCATGTGGGGGTGCCTGGTACCCAGAGACCAGAAGGCATCAAATCCCCTGGAACTGGAGTTAAGAATGGTGATTAGGAGCTGGAGAGATGGCTCAGTGGTTAAGAGCACTGGTTGTTTTTACAGAAGACCGGGGTTCAAATCCCAGCACCCACATAGCAGCTACCAACTGTCTGTAACTCCATTTCCAGGGGGATCTAACACCCTCTTCTGTCCTCATGCACTGCACAACATGGGTGCACTTAAACATGCAGACATAACACTCATACTCATGAATTAAAAATAAAGGAAAAAAAAAAAAAAGAATGGGGATTAGCCATCATGCAGGTGCTGGAAGAGCAGTAAGTACTCTTAATCTCTTAATCACTGAGCCATCTCTCCAGCCCCAATGTAAATCCCTTTTTTTTTGTCTTTTCGAGACAGGGTCTCCCTGTAAGCCTCCCAGCTGTCCTGAACTCGCTCTGTAGACCAGGCTGGCCTTGAACTCACAAAGATCCGCCTGCCTCTGCCTCCCAAGTGCTAGGATTAAAGGCGTGCGCCACCACGCCCGGCTCCCAATGTAAATCCTTTTCATGGTGTGTCAAACACTGAAGAAAACCCAAGAACACAAAATTTATAGTATGCTGTGAAAGGAAAAGAACATATACAAAAGCACACCATGACTTTACCAGACAGGACAGAAAACTCCCCATTATCATAAGCTCCACACCACAAACTTGGGCTTGAAAAGCTTTCTCCCTAAGGATTCACTCTGTACTGGGCCACATGCAAACTGAGCCACCGAGTAACCAGAGCTGTGTGCTGATCATAATTCAGTGGAAGGGTTCACTCAGCTGGTTCAGGCCTCAGATTTCTCATCTATCAAGGAAGCATTTGGGGCTAATCATTACAAATATCTCTTCCAGCTCTTTCTTTTTCCAAGCTGGGGGTTGAGCCCAGGGCCTTGCATGCTAGGTGGGAGTTCTAGCACTAAATTACCCTACAGGCCTTCTCTTGCCTGCCCTCAAACCTCTCTTTGTCAAGGTTATCTGGGCACAGAAACTGAAAATAGAGCATTTAAACTGAAAGAAAAAAAAAAAGGGGGGGTTCCTATCATTCTGCAAATCTGTGCTGAGAGGAACAAAAGAACTCGCCCTCCAAAGATGGGACAATTAGAAAGTATTTATTCTAAGTTATCACCTTTCAACCTGCAGGGCCAAGACACCTCAAAAGACTGCAGCTATCACTACCATCTCTTCATAACCCCATTGAAGTACAGATCTCATTGTAAAAGGAGGACAGGTTGAGGTGTATCAGGTGGCACCAACATTGTGAAGCCGCTGCAATGAGGTCACCAAAAGCCTAGAGGCCATGTTAGTCTCAGGTTCAGAAAATCAACTGTCAGTGCATTTAAACACATGTGATTTTCTATAGAGGCAGGAACACTCTATTTAATCTTGGGCATGGGAATCAAACTCAGGAAGATGAGGCAACCCTGCTTATAAGGATGTGGCAGGTGAGAGCAGCTGCCTACCAGTGGGGCGTGTAAAAAGCCCAATTAAAAAAACACCCAGCCATCACTTCACGCCAAGCCCTTGGACTTATCCTATTGGCACACTGAGCATCAATCATTTTATGAAACAGGCATTATTTGTCTGATTTTATGGGCCAGGAAACAGATATAGAGGCACAGAAAAACTATAATGAGAATACAGCTGGAGGGGCTGGAGAGATGGCCTAGTGATTAAGAGCATCATCCACTGCTCTTGCAGAGGACCAGGGTTCGATCCCCAGCACCCACATGGCAGCTGAGACCGGTCCTTAACTCCAGTCCCAGGGGAATCTGACACCCTCTTCTGAACTTCACAGCATTGCACGACACGGGTGCACAAACCTACATGCAGACAGTACATTCACACACATAAAATTAATTAATTAATTAATTAATTAAAAAAGAAAGAGAATACAGCTGGAGCCCTATCTGCTTGACCTTAAAAGCATACTCTTCTCTAACACCCAAAAGAAGCTTTGTGAATCAGTTGCATCATCTATACCCTGCACCAAGAAGACCAATACTATCCTTGGGCTGGAGACATACCTCAGTTAGTAAAGTACTTGGCAGGCATGCACAAGATCCTAGATTCAATTCCCAGTGTCAGAGCTGAAGAACAACACTGTCCCTTCTTCTTCTGAACATCAAGTAACACTGGACCTGACTAATATAGCACCTGAGAAGGATGCACATTACAGCACTGGGGAGGGAAGGAAAAAGAAAGGGCCAAAGAAGGAGCACGGGGTCATCTCTGTTGACATGTCTTCTCAGCAGCAGTGTCCTTTTTTTTTGGGGAGGGGGTGTCTTTTCGAGACAGGGTCTCCCTGTAGCCCCAGCTGTCCTGGAACTCATTCTGTAAACCAGGCTGGCCTTGAACTCACAAAGATCCACCTGCCTTTGCCTCCCGAGTGCTAGGATTAAAGGCATGCACCACCACACCCAGCAGCAGTATCATTTTATTTATTTATTTATTTTTTTATTTTTGTATGTGTATGAATGTACTGTCTGCATGTAGGTTTGTGCACCCGTGTCATGCAATGCCGCGGAGGTCAGAAGAGGGTCTTGGATTCCCCTGGAACTGGAGTTACAGATGGTTCTGAGCCGCCATGTGGATGCTGGGGATCGAACCTGGGTCCTCTGCAAGAGCAGTCAGTGCTCTTAACCGCTAGGCCATCTCTCCAGCCCCAGCAGTATCATTTTTTAAAGAACAGCAGCATGATTAACAATAAACTGCAAGCTTCAGATAGTGACACCAGACATACACACTAACTTACAGAATACTGATATCTGCCACAATTTCCTAGAAAGGAGTGTGTTAGTTATTTTTGCACTGATAAAACACCTGCTGGCATAATGACTTAAAGAACTTACGTGGCTTCCAGTTTTAGAGGATTCAGTCAGCCACCCATGGTGAGGAAGATGCATCATAGGAGAGCAGTTCATATCACTGTAGGCCATTATTTTGGATCTTAAGTCCTAAAGTAAACCAATCTGTGTAGGTCAGACATTGTAATGCCTGTAATTCCAGCACTTGGGAAGCAGAGGCAAGAGAATAGGATTGATTCAAGGCCAGTCTGGGGTAGTTGAGTCTTCAAAAACAAACTTACATATCCATATCATCTTCCAACCTGAAACCCATATCCACTGGACCAATGGTTCAAGCCTCTCAGTCAAAGCCAGAAGGGGACTATAGGAAGATACAGCCAAAGACGTTCCCATGACCTTCCTCCAACTAGGGCCCTCCATCTCTCACTACCTCCCAATAACACATTATAAATGCATCCAGGGGTAATTAATTGATAAAGTCAGACCCTTCATGACCCAACTATCTCTGAAAATGCCATCATAGATACACCTAGAGATGTGCTCTACTAATTCCCTAGAAGTGTAATTCAATTATGTTGACAATCAAAATTAGTCATCACACTGGGTAGAAAGCAAATCATGACAAAAACAGCAGGTGAACAGAGAATGGTGACATACAATACACACTATAATCCCAGCACTTGGGAGGCTAAGGAAGGAGGATTGAGTTTAAGGCCAGCCTAGGCTGAAACACTAGCTTAAAATAGTTCAAGGACCATTATTTTGGATCTTAAGTCCTAAAGTAAACCAATCTGTGTAAGCCAGACATTGTAATGCCTGTAATTCCAGCACTTGGGAAGCAGAGGCAAGAGAATAGGGTTGGTTCAAGGCCAGTCTGAGATACTTAAGTCTCTAAAAACAAACCTACATATCCATATCATCTTCTAATCTGACACCCATATCCACTGGACCAATGGCTCAAACCTCTCACTCAAAACAAAAGGAGTGCAGCCACAGCACTGAAGGGCTTTCTGTCATGTCTTTCATTCAACTCAAAAGCCAATGATGAATACTCAAACCTTGCCAGTCAAAAGAACACACAACTTGAACTTCACACACATCTAAATCTGAAGAATTGGCACAACTGTTAGTACTCACTCCAGAGCAGGCTCCAGTGACTGAATTCCAACTTTAATCAACATCTAACATGAGACTAATTGATACAACTCCAAAACCTTTATGCATAAGATCAAATGTTTTCTGATCCTTGAGTGAGAGCCTTCCATTAACAGACTCTCTCCCCTTTTCCCACAGTGACTCCTTAACCAAATGCCCACTATGTGCCAAGCTATCCACATACTCCATCCCATACAACACCTAACAACGTCTACTTCTGCAAGGCAATTGGGAACAGAATTCAAAATTTTCCAAAGAGTATCCACAATTCTGTGTCTAACATTTATCCTGAGAAAATAATCAGAAATGGGAGACAAATTCTTTTTTTTTTAATTTTAAAAAATTTTTTTATTATTAATTTTATTTATTTCTGTATGTGTATGAGTCTACTGTCTGCATGTAGGTTTGTGCACCCGTGTCGTGCAATGCCGTGGAGGTCAGAAGAGGGTATCAGATTCCCCTGGAACTGGAGTTTTCCTGGAATTGGAGTTTCAGACGGTTCTCGGCTGCCATGTGGGTGCTGGGGATCGAACCTGGGTCCTCTGTAAGAGCGGTCGGCGCTCTTAACTGCTAGGCCATCTCTCCAGCCCTTTTTTTGTCTTTTTGAGAGGTAGCCCCAGCTGGCCTGGAACTCACGAAGATCTGCCTGCCTCTGCCTCCCAAGTGCTAGGATTAAAGGCATGTGCCACCACACCCGGCTGGGAGACAAATTCTTAAGTATGCAGGTGTCTAAGGCAATGTTAATCATAGGTGCTTCCAATTCTCCTCAATTCAAATGCCTGGCAAAGGAAAACCATTCAATATATGATACTCTACCTAGACAATGATACACTATCCAATCATTAAAAATTAAATTTGGGGGCTGGAGAGATGGCCTAGCGGTTAAGAGTGCTGACTGATCTTACAGAGGACCCAGGTTCGATTCCCAGAACCCACATGGCAGCTGAGAACTGTCTTTAACTCCAGTTCCAGGGGAATCCGAAACCCTCTTCTGACCTCCACGGCATTGCACAACACAGATGCACAAACCTACATGCAGACAGTACATTCATACACATAAAGTTAAAAAAAAAATTAAATTTGATGCCAGTGGAATGGCTCATACCTATAACTCAAACACCTGAGAAGTGGACACAAGAGAATCAAGAGGTCAGGGCCAGCCTCAGGTACATAATGAGAGCAGCTGAGTCACATGAGACCCTGTCTGTCTGTCTCTGTCACACACACACACACGAGCCAGACATAGTGGTACAAGCATGTAATCCCATAACTTGGTCAGATGACGCTGGAGGATTGTTAGCTTTAATTTGAAGAATTTGAAATGTAGATTGTTGACAATGTAGTACTTATTGAGTGAAACCTTTAAGAAACTCTTTATACAGGTGTGTTTAAAAGATACATTATGGGCTGGAGAGATGGCCTAGTGGTTAAGAGCGCCGACTGCTCTTGCAGAGGACCCAAGTTCGATCCCCAGCACCCACATGGAGGCTGAGAACCATCTGTAACTCCAATTCCAGGGAACTCCAGTTCCACAGGAATCTGACACCCTCTTCTGACCTCCGCGGCACTGCACAACACGGGTGCACAAACCTGCATGCAGACAGTACACTCATACACATAAAAAATAAAATAAAATTTTAAAAAAAAATTAAAAAAATAAATAAAGATACATTATATTCAAAGCAAAAAGACAGAGAAACATTTTAAACTACACTGAATTTAAAAAATTAAATAACTGGGGCTTTAGAGCTGGCTCCCTGGGCAATGTGCTTGTTGGGGAAGCATGGGGGCCTACACTCAGATCTGCAGTGCCCACATAAAAACCTGGCATGGTGGCGCATGCCTATAATCTCAGAGATGGGAAGGCAGAGACTGGAGGATCCCAGGGGCTTGCTTGCCAGTCAGTACAGACAACTGATGTTCCAAGCTCAGTGAAAGACCCCACCTTAAAGAATATGGTGGAGAGCAACGGAGGAAGATAGATGTAGGCTTTTTGGACAGGGTCTCCCACTAGCTCCAGTTGACCTAGGACTTGCTAAGTAAACCAGGTTGGATTCTGCCTCCTAACTGCTAGGATCAAAGGATTTTTGTTTGTTTGTTTGTTTGTTTTTTTGGTCTTTTCAAGACAGGGTCTCCCTGTAGCCCTAGCTGTCCTGGTACTCACTCTGTAAACTAGGCTGGCCTTGAACTCACAAAGATCCGGCTGCCTCTGCCTCCCAAGTGCTAGGATTAAAAGTGTGCACCACCGGGCTGGAGAGATGGCCTAGCGGTTAAGAGCGCCGACCGCTCTTGCAGAGGACCCGGGTTCGATCCCCAGCACCCACATGGCGGCCGAGAACCGTCTGAAACTCCAATTCCAGGAGAACTCCAGTTCCAGGGGAATCTGACACCCTCTTCTGACCTCCGCGGCGTTGCACGACATGGGTGCACAGACTTGCATGCAGACAGTACATTCATACACATACGGAAATAAATAAAATTAATAAAAAAAAAAAAGTGAACTAACTAGGATGTAGAATAGTAGAGCACTTGTCAACCATACATTGCCACTGGGTTGAAATCCCAGCACTGTATCACAAAGCAAACAAAAGTTTATACTTTATTGGGGTGTGATGACTCACAGATATTAATTCAATACTCATGAGGCTGAGGTAGGAGCCAGCCTAATAGCAAGCCTGTCTCAGAACCCAAAACCAACAATGCTTTCTTCCTCTGCAACACATATACTGAACTTAGAATGGGAAAGAACCCAGTCCCTCCACAAGGATGATACTCCATATTTTTGACATGCTACAGTAAGTTTACTGTCTCAAAAGTATTCTTTTAAAAAAACATTTCTTTTTTTCTAAATACAACAAACAAAAAAGTTGGAAATGTGTTAAGTATTTTAAGGGGTTAGAGAAGCAGTTTAAAGAGAGCTTGCTGCTCTTCTAGAGGACCCAAATTCAGGTCCCAGCACCCAAGTCAGGTAGCTCACAAATGTAACTTCAGCCAAAGAAAATCTGATGCCTTTTCTGGCCTCTGAGGGCATCTGAACACACATCAGACAGTTATATATAAATTTTAAAAAGAAGTATTTTAAATATTATATCAAAATATTCCTGTAATAAGGCAATTTTCTTACTGAATTTACTCTATGCATTCCATTAATAAGAATCCTATTTAATCCTTCATAATGCTTTTCTGTTTAAAGTGTGCTCTTAAGCTCTTTGTATCATATTTGAATCTCTAGTATATAAAAAAAAAAAAAAAAAACCGAACAAACAAACAAAACAAAAAAAGAACCAAAAACTGTGATGGCTTAAGATCACTGGCTATTTCATGCAGAGGACCTGGGTTTCGTTCCCAGGGCCCATATGGCAGCTAACAATCATCTGTAACTCTAGTTCTAGGGATCTGACACCCTCTTCTGGACTCTGTGGGCATTAGTGACATGGGTATACCTACATACATGCAGGGGAAACAGTCATACACATAAAACTAAAAACAAAACAAAACAAAACAAAAACTCCTGCCAATTGTGATAGTGCACACCTTTAACCCCAACACTCAGGAGGCAGAGAGTGGTGAATCTCTGAATTCTGGACCAGTCTCTTCTACATCCAGAGTTCCAGGCCAGCCAGGGATACACAGTGAGACCCTTTCTCAAAATCAGCAACACTAATACAAAACCAAAACACTAAAGTCTGGTTCTCTGGGTTATAAGGTATAAGTAAGTGACTATATTTTCTGTTTACTTTTCTCTGCTGTAAGCTTTCTATGATGACTATGCAGTATTAAAAAAAAGTATATGGCCGGGCGTGGTGGCACACGCCTTTAAGCCTAGCACTTGGGAGGCAGAGGCAGGTGGATCTTTGTGAGTTCAAGGCCAGCCTGGTCTACAAAGTGAGTTCCAGGACAGCTGGGGCTACAGGGAGACCCTGTCTCGAAAAGACAAAAAAAAAAAAAAAAAAGTATATGAAAATTGCTTAACAAAATAAACACACCCTAACTGGCTACAATAGAAACTTTCAGTTTCCACTGGTTTAAAACAGCATTTCTGGTTCCCAGCTAGCTCAGTCAGTAGGGGATAAAATAGCATTTCTGGGTGTGGTGGCGCAGGCCAGCCTGATCTACATAGTAAGTTCCAGGACAGCTGGGGCTACAGGAAGACCTTGTCTCAAAAAGACAAAAATAAATAAAAAATAAGAGAATTTCTTCAGCCCCACATCATGTGTTTAGAGCCTCCATTTCCAGGATCACACAGTTATTGCTAGTATTTGCCACTTAAAACATGACTTTCATTAAGGGTCCATTCAATACAAGCTTTTACTTAACAGCACCTACAGAAGTAAATTATAATCATGTTTCAAAAGTACCAAGATATTAATTTTAAAAAGTGAAGCTAACTCCTGGTAATTGCTTGAAATCTGCCCAGCCAAGTCTGTATCAAAGCATCATCCAGAGCCCAGACTGGCTTCCAAGTCCACACTTGTACCACAATGGAACATGTCCTGCATTAATCACACATACAAGTGAAGATGGTTCCTTTTCTAAATTTGTCATCCCATTATAACTACTATAATCAGACTAGAGCTGTTAAAAATTAACACCTTTCCAAGTGTCTGTTCGTGCAGAACTGATGGTGAGATGAAAGCTGGAGCTCTAGACCAGTGGTCCCAATTGGAGCAAGCACGCAAACAACTCTTCAAGGATATAGGAAAGAAGTGTACAAATTTTCTTTTCCATTTATTTTAGCTTTTCCTTCTTGAGTTCTATTTTATATCTGTTTCTAATGTACATGCTGCTCATGTATAATGTACAGAATACACATATATCATGAAAATTATAAATTCAATGTATAACAGAAAATGTACATATATATGCACAGTATGTAAACAGCCATGCATATCACATATGCATAATGAAATGCTCTGAACATTCTACTGATGAGGCTATATGTTATAATGTGAGGATATTAAATTTAGAACAGAAACCATCTCCATGTGCACATGTGATTAAAGTGGGACATGTTCCATCTCAGTGCAAGTCGGGCTTGGAAGGCAGTCAGGGCTCTGGATGACGCTTACAAGAACAATGTTTGGAGACCAGTGGCATAAGCACAGAAGCAAGGAAAAACAGCCAGGAACCTAAGAAAGGCCCTTGAAGAACAGGAATTGAAGGGAGGAGAATGGAAAAAGAGAATAACCAATGAGGTAAAGAGACTAAGAGGGATCCAAGGGGAAGGGAGCGTCCTGGGAGGTAACGGGAGTGGGGAGCTAAACTGGAGGACTGTGAGTAAAACTGCGATGTGTTTACTTTATGATCTGATGAAAGGAAATGACTCAAATGTCTGAGGTGGATCCTGTTCCTGCCCGGGGAAAAGCCAGTGAAAGACAACAGACCACCAGAGATCTTAAAATAGACACTATGTTGTCAGGTTACAATGGAGGCAAGAGAACACACTTGAAAAACAGGGTGCTGTTTACTGCTATTTAACACAGGCTTAACACTAGTTGGAGCCCAGGTTTCTGTAGACTAATTTGGCTTGGGAAGAAAGCAAATGCCAAAATTCATAATGAATAAGACTTTGGAGTTAGTCTAATTGTTCAACTAGTATCCCTAAAATTCCAAACTGCCAGAAAACAGTGCTGGGCTTAACCATACAACTATCTTTCAATCAGAAATATTCTTTACTGCAGTGGAAAAAAAATTAATATTTTTTTAATTCTTTTGAGACAGGTTCTTACTATGTAGCCCTGGCTGGCCTGGAACTCACAGAAGGCCTCCTGCTTCTGCCTCCCAAGTGCTGGAATTACAGGTGAGAGCCATTTTGAAATTTTTTTTAAAGACACCTGAGTGCAGAAGCCTGGGGAGGGGGTGTAACCCAGTGGTAGCATGCTTTCCATGCACTTACCCCCACCCCACCCCACCCCAAGAAAAGGTGTATGAAGAGAAATAATCTCAATCTCTGTTCATTCCCAAATCCTAATAAAAATCAATTTAAGACTTTTTATTTCCCCAAACAGTTGGTAATTAGATGCTAGAACAACTGCAGGAAAAGAAACACACACACACACAGCTGCAATAGGTGTGGTGGTGTGCTCTTGCAATCCCAGCAGCAGGGGAGACAGAGGCAAGAGGATTGCTGAGTTGGAGGCCAACCTCAGCAACACGACTGAGACCTTCTCTCAAAAAAACTCTAAGGGGCTGGAGAGATGGCTCAACCGTTAAGAGCTCAGACTGCTCTTGCAGAGGACTCGGGTTCGATTCCCAGCACCTACATGATGGCTAAGAACCTCCTTTAAGCCTAGCACTTGGGAGGCAGAGGCAGGCAGATCTCTGTGAGTTCAAGGCCAGCCTGGTCCACAGAGTGAGTTCCAGGCCAGCTGGGGCTATAGGGAGACCCTGTCTCAAAAACACCAAAAAAAGCCGGGCATGGTGGCGCACACCTTTAATCCTAGCACTTGGGAGGCAGAGGCGGGTGGATCTTTGTTGAGTTCAAGGCCAGCCTGGTCTACAGAGTGAGTTCCAGGACAGCTGGGACTACAGGGAGACCCTGTCCTCAAAAAGACAAAAAAAAAAAAAAAAAAAAAAAAAAACAAACAAACAAACACACACAAAGACAAAAAACTCTGAGCAGCTGACTTTTCCCTCTCCTTTTAAGCTGCCCACTCCTAATACCCCCCATGAGTACAACAGGAATTGTGGGTTTCTTTTTCTTTTTTTTTTGGGGGGGGGGTTTATTTTCTAACAGAAATTGGGGAAGGGGGAAACCCATTGCCTCCTAGCTTTTGCCAAATTGCACATGTGACCCAACCCTAATCTTGTGTCCTAAAACAACTTCTTCCTGAAAGTCTTATGCCAAGATTCTAAAGTTCGTATTGTGTAAAAGGAATCAAACTTCTGAACAAAATATTGACACATGTGTTTACTGTAAGTCAGGGTACAACAGGCAGTGGTTGGGCAATAGTTTTTGGAATTATTTCATAACTGCAGAAGAAAATCAGGATTTACATTCTGGGGCTTTAGAAGACACCTGTTAATTTTCTAATGTTTAGACTGCACCCTCCAAGGTCCACTTCATGAAGATTCCCAAGTGCTTTACTGTAAAGGCTACAGAGTTGTTACCACCTATTCTGTTTGATGAAGACTACTAACAGCCACAAAACATCCTAAGAAGAAATCACTTTTCTTACTAACACGAAAGGGGGCTGGGCTTCTTTCAAGCCGGCAGGGCAGGGAAAGGAAACCACAAAGTCCGACGGACGTCTTAGGACAGTGGACCATTTTCAACCTAATACCCTTACAAGCACTGAGCACTGAACTGACCCGACTGAACTATGATCTGAAAGGGCTTTCGGCTTACTACCAAGGAATAACCGAGAGAAGCAAACTTAATAAATAAATAAATAAATAAATAGCCAGAAACGCGTGCCATTAGAGGCAAGCATTTCTAAAAACGTCAAAGGTAGAGCGAGCCTCAAACTTTCTGCCTTACTTAAACTGCAAATCTGAACCTTTGGAGGTAAACTACGTATTCTGAAGCAGGAACTCAGTCCAAAAAACCCAGATGCATGTCTATCTAGCAGGGATCCGGACAGGTATTTCTGGTTGGAGAGGCAGGATGTGTATGCTGAGGATCCAAGATTGCGGCTGGGGCGCAGGGCGACACCCAAAGTAGAGGTTGTGGGGAAGGAGCCGAGGGTGGGGATGCTGCCCAGCGTCCACGTGCCCTTCGCGCTGCAGAGGCTGCGTCTCCCCGCCCCCCCCCGCTCCGATCCGGGGTCACCCCTGCCCCCCACCCCCCACTCCCCCGTCCGCAGAAGCGGCGGCGCGAAGGCGCGAGGCCCCTCGCTGCCCCGAGTACCTGGCTCTCGGCGGCGGGGATGCCGGACTCGAGCTCGCACAGCGCGCGGAAGTTGTGCAGCTCGAAGTCGGCGTCGACCTGGAGGGAAAAGGTCACCTCGGAGAGGTCCCTCCGCACACAGTACACGGTGAGCAGCATGGCCCGGGCCCGACCCCACTCAGCTTGGCTCGGCCCGGCCTGGACGCGGGGCAGGAGGGCAGGCGACGGCGACGAGAGGGCGGACGGCACGGACTGCTCGCTCGCTCGCTTCTTCCCTCCCTCACACGCGCTCAGTGACTCACTCGCTCCCGCCCTCACCAGCCAGCGCGGCCGCCGCCATCCGCCTGGGAGGCCGTCTGCCTGCCGACCTGCCTCCCACCGCTGCCGTCAAGCGCGCCGGCCACCCGGCGCCCCGCCCCGCCGCAACGCGGATGCCGTAAAGCACGGCCGGCCGCCTTCGCGACGTGCAGGGTGGGCGAGGCCGGGAAGGGGAGTGGCACGCAGCAGCTAGGGAGGGCCTCGGAGCGAGGAAATCCCACTGTTGGTTGACTGAACTCTGGAGGATTCCACACGCCTAGCGCCGGCGAATATGGATAAAAGATCCAAGTCCTTGCCCTCCATTTAGTGTGGAGACTGTTAACACAGCAGATCGTCCTAAAACTTATTTTTCAAGATGGAAATTGAGATTCAAGTTATTAAGTCTCTTTATCTTGATAATGTGGGACGGAAACGAAAAATCATTACTCTTACTCGGTCTCATCTATAGAACCCACTTCGCTCTGCCCCCATCCCTGCCTCACTGTGTGCTCAGGTCCTCCCAGGCTCCATTCCCCTATGCTTTCTAGTTCTCTCAGCATGCATGCATTCTCAGTCCAGGCAACCAACCCCAGCATCTAGCACAGGGCCTTTATATGGCAGAGTGTAGAATCCACTTGGTATACTGGGGTTGCTAGTGCAAACGTGTAAACACCAATCATCTACGGGGGAGGGTGAATAGAAGACTGGCAAGATCAAGGCCTGCCTGGGTAACTTATGAGAAGGGTGGGTGCAGTGACTCATTGGTACTTTGCCTAACATCCACAACGCCCTAGGTTCAATCTCCAGTACTTAAAAAAAATTCTCTGTAAATGTTTGCTATTTTAGTGACCTGTTTTTAAAAAAATTATTTTTATTTTGTGTGTAAGAGTGTGTTGTACCCGGTGTGGTGGCACAGGCCTGTAATCCCAGCACTTGGGAGGCAGAAGCAGCAGATCTCTACAGATGGAGCTCCAGGCCAGCTAGAACAAAAGAGAGACCCTGTCTCAAAAAGACACAGACACAAAAAAGTTTATTGCCTGCATGTATGTTAGTGCACCCATATTGTACAATGCCCACAGAGGTCAATGCCCACAGACATAGGAGAGGCTTTCAGATCCCCTAGAACTGGAGTTACGGAGAGTTGTTAGCTGCCATGTGGGTGCTGGGAATCAAACCCCAGTCTTCTGCAACAGCAGCCAGTGCTCTTAACAGCTGAGCCATCTCTCCAACCCCTAGTGGCCTGTTTAAAGTCATATAGCTGATAAGCTGTTGCAGAGTCCAAGACATGAGAGAGAATAAGAAAACAAAAACTCCTCAGTGGTCAAGTGGGGTGGTGTGTGTTTGTAATCACAGTATTCAGGAGGCTGAGGCAGGAGATCTCTGCAAATTCAAGGATCTCTCCACTGATTGCCACTCCTGGCTCCACAGATCTGGGAAGCTCTTCTGTCAAAACAGGAAAAAAGTAGGAGGCGGGGTTGGCTGTGGATATAGGCAAGTACTTAGGTGTACGGTGGCAGTAAAGAAGGAATTTCTAGATCTTTTACAAAGTCAGAAAATGGGGGCTGGAGAGATGGCTCCGGAATTAAGAGCACCGATTGCTCTTGCAGAGGAACTGGGTTCGATTCCCAGCATCCACATGGCCCACACCTTTAATCCTAGCACTCAGGAGTCAGAGGCAGGTGGATCTCTGTCAGTTCAAGGCCAGCCTGGTCTACAGAGAGAGCTCCAGGCCAGCTGGGACTAAAGGGAGACCCTGTCTCAAAAAGACAAAAAAAAAAATTATAATCAAAGCTGGGCATGGTGGTGCCTGTCTTTAATCCCAGCATTCAGGAGGCAGAGGCAGGCAGATCTTTGTAAGTTCAAGGCCAGCCTGGTGTATGTAGAAAGTGAGTTCTAGGCCAGGTGGAACTACAGAGAGACCCTATCACAAAAAGACCCCCCAAATATATATATATATATATATATATATATATATATATATATATATACATCATATATGATCAAAACAAACATCTAAAGAGTTTCTCAAAATGGAGTCAGGAAACTCAAAAAGGTCTTATTCGGGGCTTGAGTAAGACAGGGGGATGTGAGTGCTACTCAGCTCCACCCTTTGTGTCATCTAAAACAGATTATTTACCTTGTGCCCAGACACTTATTGGGCATCCAGATGTTTCTGGATCCTTGCTATATGCATCATCTGTCAGTCTCAGCATCTTTCATACAGCTCCTGTTCTTTCTGGATTTCAACAGAATTCTTCCAAAAGGAATTGCTGCCAGGTAATTAAAGGCATGGTGCACTTGGAAGGCCCCAGCACTTGGAAGGCAGAGGCAAGTGGATCTCTGTGAGTTCAAGGCCAGCGTGGTCTACAGAGCAAGTTCCAGTCCAGCTGGGGCTACAGGGAGACCCTGTCTTGAAAAGACCAAAAAAAAAAAAAAGCCAAATTACTAAAACAAAACAAACAAAAAAAGGAATTGCTATCACTGTGTGCTGCTTGCCTAAATATTCCTTAAGCTGAAGCTTGAATCTTCCCTGCTTTCTTTATTTGGAACACTGATTCAGACTGAACTTGCTGCCTGAATTCCTAGTCCTTTTACTTTCTGAGTTTGGATTGATAAATATTATCAGGAGCTTTAAATAATAAGGGTTTGTTTTCTCAGAAGACAGGAAGCCTGGATAGGCAGCTACGCTGGTTCACCGGCTCCACGAGAACCAGAGGCAGCATGAGAATCAGAGGCAGACCTTCTTCCATCTTTCTCTAAGGATTCAACATTCTTTTGGCTTTCCCCCTGCGACTGCAGTATGGCTGGCTACCTCCACTTCATGCATCATTTTCTTGTTCAAGGTAAGACCTTGCCCAGAAGTCCCTCAGCAGATATTTTTGCTCACATCTTACTGGACATCTTATTGTGTCAAGTAGATGTAAGAGAGGCTAGAAAAGTGAATGCTTAGCATTCCCAACAAGTTTTATTGGACTCTGTCAGAGAAAGGGGATGAGACTGCTATTAGGTAAAACATAACAACTTCTAAAGCCAGGTTTGAAATAACTGTAGCAGGCTGGAGAGATGGCCTAGCGGTTAGAGCATCACACTGCTCTTGCAGAGGACCCAGTTTAATCCCCAGACCCGACATGTGGCTAAGCTAACCGTCTTTAACTCCAGTTCAGGGGAATCGACACCCTCTTCTCGACCTCTGAGGCATTGCATGACATGGGTGTACAAACCTACATGTAGACATAACTCACACACATAAAAATAATAAATACGCTTAATCCTACATTGGGGAGGCAGAGGCAGCGGATCTTTGTGAGTTCAGGCCAACCTGGTCTTTTACATAGATGAGTCCAGAACAGGCTGGGAGCTAACAGGGAGGGACCCTGTCTCGAAAAGACCAAAAAAATAAATAAATAAATAAATAAAATTTTTTGGTCTTTTTGAGACAGGGTCTCCCTGTAGCCCCAGCTGTCCTGGAACTCACTCTGTAGACCAGGCTGGCCTTGAACTCACAAAGATCCGCCTGCCTCTGCCTCCCAAGTGCTAGGATTAAAGGCATGGGCCACCAATAAATAAAATTAAAAAAAAAAAAAGAAATAACTGTAGCAAGTTTAAGAGAGTTGAGCAAAAATGATAGGATTTCCAGGTGGCATTCGGGAATCAGCTGAGTTAGAGTCATGAATGATTTATTTTTCTGTTATATTTTTTTTCTAGTCCTGCTCAGGTTTCTTGCTCTGGCAGAACTTATTTTCCTAAAATGTTGGCAACAATATCTCCCATCCTGTATGTTCTTCCTATAAGATGGTGACATTCTTCCCATTAAAAAGTGCCATGTGGGGGCTGGAGAGATGGCTCAGTGGTTAAGAGCACTTGCTGCTCTTCCAGAGGACCTGAGTTTGGTTCCCAACCCCCATCTTGGGCAGCTCACAACTGCCTATGACTCCAGCTCCAGGAAATCTGAGGTCATCCTCTTCTGGTGTCCATAGGCACTGCATGTATGTGGTACCCATATATACATGCAGGCACATACGCATACACATAAAATAAATTAAATCTTCAAGATGAAATAACACTTGAGCTGGCTGGACATGGCAGAGAATACATGGAATTCCAACACTTGGGAGGCATGTGTAGGAGGACTGCAAACTTCAGGTGCCTGGCCACGTAGTGATACTGTGGGATGTTGGTGCTGGGGATGTAGCTCAGTAGAGTGTTTGCGTAACATACATGAAGCTCTAGCTTTGGCCCCTAACATTGTGTACCTCTGAGCATGGTAGCACATGGCTGTGGATCCCAGCACTGGGGAGGAGCAGGAGGAGCAGAATTCAAGCCCATTCTCAGCTTCAAGACTTTGAGGGCATCTTGTGCTACATGAGACCCTCTCTCAAAAGCAAAAAGGGGGGTAGGTATATCCCTACATTTGAATTGTGGCAGGGTGACTCTGGAATAAGTGACTTGGTGTAGCTTCTGAGCTTAGCTCTAAATCGCAACACAGCTTTAGCTTGGTTCTCTTAGACCATTTGCTTGTGGAACCCGGGGCTATCTTCTGAGGGTGCCCAAATTATCTCTTGAGGTGTGACTACCATGGAGAAAACACGTAGATATTCCAGGCAACAGCTCAGCAGAAGGAGCATCTACTAAATACATGAGTTTAGATACTTCCATGTGAACTTAGCCTTAGCCACTGAGAGAGCTCCAGCCTTTAAGTCTCTCTGGTTGAGTTCCAGACATCTTGGAGCCATCTCCTCTGGACTCTGTCTAAATTTCTAACTCACAGAATCTGTGAACATAATTAAAGCAAAGGCAAATTAAAACCACAGTGAGATACCACTCACTTCTACTAGGGCAATTATGATAGCAAGTGCTGAGGAGGGCAAGGAAAAAATTTATAAGTGAAATAGCCTCTAAAGTGGTCATATGTTGAAGGCTGTTCAATGGCAAAGCATCGGGATGTGATTAGATTGTGAGGATGCTAATGTAATCAGTGGATTTATCCATTGACAGATTCACAGTTAAATGAGCTATTGGAAGATGGTGGAAATTGTAGAAGGTGGAGCCTGATTAGATGAAGTAGGTTGGTGACCACAAGCCCTTGAAGGGCGAATGTTAACCCCAATTGGCTGGCTGGCTCCCTCCCTCCTTTTCTCTTCCCTTCCTTCCCAGCTATGAAGAAATGAACAGTTTTCCTCTCACACACTACTACCTCTATGGTGTTCTGCTTTACCACAGTCTCCATGGTAACAGAACAAGTGGATCCTGGCCCAACACTGTCCTGCTTTAGGTTGACATCTCTCCAGGTGTTTGGTCAGAGCATCAAAAAGTTGATTAATAGAGAACTCTGAACTCTGATACACTGTAGGTGGGAATGTTAAATGGTACAGTCACTTTGCAAAATAGTTTGATGGTTTCTCAGAGACTTAGACATGGGAGTTGGCAGGGTATCTCAAAATAGACCCAGTAGAATGTGGGAGGCTCTGAGTTAAAGTCCCAGAAACACACACACACACACACACACACACACACACACACACACCAAAACCACAAGAAAAAAAAACCCACATAGACTTACCATATGATCCTGTAATTCCACTCCTAGGACTATACTCAAGAGAAATTAAAATGCATCCACACAGAAACTCATACAGGAATGTTCATAGCAACCTCATTTATTTTATTTTATTTTTTTAATTTTATTTATTTATGTATGTACTGTCTGCATGCAAGTCTGTGCACCCGTGTCATGCAATGCCGCGGAGGTTAGAAGAGGGTCTCGGATTCCCCTGGAACTGGAGTTCTCCTGGAATTGGAGTTTCAGATGGGGGATCAAACCTGGGTCCTCTGCAAGAGCGGTCAGCGTTCTTAACCGGTAGGCCATCTCTCCAGCCCCAGCAATCTCATTTATAATAGTAGAAACAACCCAAGTCATCTGATGAATGAGTGAATAAAATGTGGTTGGTTCATACCATGGAATTGTTTTTACAGTGCTGGAAATCAAACCCAGGGCCTCATTCATACTGGGCAAACACTCTACCACTGAGCTACACTCTTAGCCCCATACAACAGAATACTATGTGGCCATAAAATATATTGCTATTTGCTGCAACACTGATGAACCTTCAAAATGTTATGCTAAGTGAAAGAAATCAGTCATACTGGGCTTTAATCCCAGTACTTGGGAGGCAGAGGCAGGTGGATCTCTGTGAGTTCAAGACCAGCCTGGTCTACATAGTGAGTTCCAGGACAGCTGGGGCTACAGGGAGACCCTCTTTCAAAAAGAAGGGAGACCCTGTTTCAAAAAGATGAGGAGGGGGTCTGGAGAGATAGCCTAGCGGTTAAGAGCTCCGACTGCTCTTGCAGAAGACCCAGGTTCGATGCCCAGCACCCACGTGGTGGCTGAGAACCATCTCTTTTATTTTTTTTTAATTTTACATTATTTTTTTAATTTTTATCTTATTTATTTATGTGTATGAATGTATTGTCTGTATGGAGGTCTGTGCACCCGTGTCATACAATGCCGTGGAGGTCAGAAGAGGGCGTCGGATTCCCCTGGAACTGGAGTTCTCCTGGAATTGGAGTTACAGATGGTTCTCAGCTGCCATGTGGGTGCTGGGGATCGAACCCGGGTCTTCTGCAAGAGCAGTTGGCGCTCTTAACCACTAGGCTATCTCTCCAGGCCCATGAGAACCATCTCTAACACCAATTCCAGGAGAACTCCAGTTCCAGGAGAATCCGACACCCTCTTCTGACCTCCTTGGCATTGCTCGACACAGGTGCACAGACCTGCATGCAGACAATACATTAATACGCATAAAAAAAAAAAGACTAGGAGGAGTAGGAGGAGGAGGAGGAGGAGAAGAAGGAGGAGAGAGAGAGAGTGGTCAGGTCACAAAAGAGACGTGGTATATATAATTCTAAGTACATGAAATATTCAGAAAAGACAAATCCATAGAGACAGAAAATATACTGTTGGTTGATGAGGGCTGGTGGTAATGAGGGAGTGGCAGTACTTGGGGAATCACTGTTGATGGGTCAGAGTTTCTTTGTGGATGATGAAAATGTTCTAAAATTGTGGCTAAGGTTACATAACTCCGTTGAATTGAACTGGGCACGGTGGTACACAGCTGTAATCTCTACAATCAGGAGGCTAAAGCAAGAGGATGGATGGCAAGTTCAAGGCCAGCCTGCATCCACTGTAAGATCCTGTCTCGGACTGGAGAGATGGCCTAGCGGTTAAGAGCTCCAACCACTCTTGCAGAGGACCCAGGTTCGATCCCCAGCACCCACATGGCGGCCGAGAACCATCTGAAACTCCAATTCCAGGAGAACTCCAGTTCCAGGGGAATCCGACACCCTCTTCTGCATTGCACAACACGGGTGCACAAACTTGCATGCAGACAGTACATTGATACACATACAGAAATAAATAAATGCTGGGCATGCCTTTAATCCTAGCACTTGGGAGGCAGAGGCACGCGGATCTCTGTGAGTTCGAGGCCAGCCTGGTCTACAGAGTAAGTTCCAGGACAGCTGGGACTACAGGGAGACCCTGTCTCAAACAAAAACCAAAAAAAGAAAAAAAAGATCCTATCTCAAGAAAACATATTGAGGGGCTGGAGAGATGGCCTAGTGGTTAAGAGTGCCAACTGCTCTTGCAGAGGACCCGGGTTCGATCCCCAGCACCCACATAGCGGCTGAGAACCGTCTTTAACTCCAGTTCCAGGGGAATACAACACCCTCTTCTGGCCTTCACGACATTGCATGACATGGGTGCACAAACCTACATGCATTAGTACATTCATACACATAAAAAAAAAACATATTGAATTGTGATTTGTATATGTGATATGTGTTTCTCAATAAAGCTGTTACATTTGCTTTTAGTGTTCAGACTGGATGCTTATTGGAGAAAGGGGTGCACTGGGACCAAAGAGGAAATACCGGTGTTACCATTGGAGTCTAGGTGAGAAAGATGGCAGAGTACAGAGGTGCCAGGTGAGACAGAAAGAAGCAGCCAGATTATCCAGATGTTGTTGCTAATGGATTAGACTCAGAGGATGTAGGAAGGTTGGGATGGCTCCTGAGTTAAAGGAAGGACCCAAGGAACAATGCATCCCATAACCAAGATCTTCTTGGGGTTAAACCAGGAGTCCTACTCTGTGAGAGGGAGGGGATATGCCACAAACCCTTGCACCTAGATCGACCAAGCTCCTGGTTCTCTCTGCCCACAGCTCTGCTCATTGCTCATTGGCCCTGAACTAGGTCTTGCCTCTTAAGAAACATATCCTGCAGCAGAGTCATACCTCTACCCCCAGCTCCTTCCCTGTCATGCCCCACCCCTTTTGGACTATGATCAGTTGCCTCTTGGGATGTGACTCAGAGTATGAACTTCTCTCTCAGTGACCTATAGGACAGACCTTGCACTTCCATCACTCATAAGCACAAATGACTCAAAACATTTCAGTACTCAATTCTATCTCAGGCTGCATGCAGTGAGGATAAGGTTTTGAGAAGGGAATCTTAGAACCTGGAGTCCTGTGTTAGACAAATATGGGTACCAAGAGTGGATTCTAACTATTGACCACTGCTGTGTTAAGCATTTTAGAAATGATTGCTAAGATTTATTGATATTTACTATGTGCAAAGCACTCTTCTAAGCACTTTATATTGAGTTATTGAATCTTCACAAAAATCCTATGAGACATTATCTCCATTCTACAGGCAAAAAGTCGAGCTGCAGAGATGAGATAGTCTCTTGCCTAAGGCTACAAAAATATTAAACCTTACCTCCAGGGTTCAAACCAGGCAATTTGACTTTAGTCTACAGTTGTTGTTGTTGTTGTTTTAATTTTCTGAGAAAGAACCTATGTAGTCTAGCCTGACCTGGAACTCTCAGTCCTCCTGCCTGAGTCTCCAGAGTCCTAGTGTAGAGGCATTGCACATTATGCCTGGCTGAGACTACAGTCTGTTTCACCCAGCCTAGCAAGCCTACAGTTTTAATTACTATGTGAAATGCTACATGTAGGACATTATTATTCTAAACATCCTCATTTCAGTTCATGGATATAGAGAGCAAGGCCTGTGGATTTGAATTAACCTTCCCCAAGTCACACAGCCAATGACTGGGAGAGTGCATTTGAATTAACCTTCCCCAACTCAGACAGCCAGTGAATGGGAAAGTGCATTTGAATTGACCTTCCCCAAGTCAGACAGCCAGTGATTGGGAGAGTGCATTTGAATTAACCTTCCCCAAGTCACATAGCCAGTGATTGGGAGAGTGCATTTGAATTGACCTTCCCCAAGTCAGACAGCCAGTGATTGGGAGAGTAGATTTAAATTTAAAAATTTTTTTAAATTTAAAGCTATTTCTCACCTTTTCTAAAGTGTGAATGCTCTGCTCACACTTTATGAATAACAGAGCTGTCTTTCTCTGCTCCAGAATCCTTTAATCACCATATGGTCACTACCTGCAAAGTTCTCATCACCTTAGTTGTGGTTTAATTCTTCCTCACTTGAAATGGCATATCAGTAAACGGAATCTATTCTGATCCTGGTGTTCTTTTCTTGTTTGTTTTTTTTTTTTCTTTTCTTGGTCTTTTTGAGACAGGGTCTCCCTGTAGCCCCAGCTGGCCTGTATTCATTATGTAGACCAGGCTGGCTTGAATTCAGAAAGGCCTGCCTCTGATGGGATTAAAGGTGTGTGCCACCATGCATGGCTTCACTTTATGAATTTTAACTCAACAGCTTCCTATTTCTTCAGTCAGGATTGTGAGCATTTGGGTAAGGCACCACCGGCTCTAGTCATCAGAGTTCAGCCCTACTAGGCCGAGTGACCCCTGTCCAGTTTACCTGTACTCTCCATTGTCAAAACATTTTAGGTAAGTAGGGACATTGACTCACTTCTGATATCATGTGTCATAATTTGTTTACGTCATTCATACGTTTGGGGCTAGAGATCAATATCTTGAACACCAGAGTCAGCCCTGGGCAAAACTATAAAATAGGCCAAAGTTGGTCCATGGCAAACTCACTTTAAGTCCCCTTTTCTCTGCTCCTGGACTCTTAATCTATTCCCCATCCTGTGTTCTTACTTTCCTTTCCTTTTTTTTCAGTTTTTTTGAGACAGGATCCCCCTACAGCCCCAGCTGTCCTGGAACTCACAGAGATCCCCCTGCCTCTGTCTCCTGAGTGCTGGGATTACAGGTGTGCACCACCACTGCCCNTGCTGTGTTGTATTATCATTGTCATTCAGTTCCAGGAATGTTTTTATTTCTTTCTTTATTTCTTTCTTGACCCATTCATTATTCAGGAGAGTGTTGTTTAGTCTCCATGTGTTCTTGTAGGTTGTAGGGTTTATCCTGGTGTTGATATTGAGTTTTATTGCACTGTGATCTGATAGAATGCATGAGATTATTTCAATCTTTTTGTATTTGTTGAGTTTTTTCCTGGGTCCCAGTATATGGTCTATTTTGGAGAATGTTCTGTGGGGTGCTGAGTAGAAAGTGTATTCTCCGGTTTTTGGGTGAAATATTCGATAGATGTCTGTGAGTTCCATTTGGTGTATTGTGTCATTCAGTTCAGATGTCTCTCTGCTTATCCTTTGTCCTGTTGATCTGTCTAAAGGACTTAGTGGGGTATTGAAGTCCCCTACTATTAGTTTGCTGGGGTTAATCTGTGCCTTGAAATCCTGAAGAATTGCCTTTATAAAGTTTGCTGCACTGGTGTTTGGTGTGTATATATTCATGTTTGTCAGATTTTCATTGTCATTTGTTCCTTTAATAAAGATGTAATGGCCCTCTTCATCTCTTTTAATTTCTTTTGTTTTAAAATCTATTTTGTCTGATATTAGAATAGCGACACCTGCTTTCTTTTTGGTACCATTTGCTTGGAATATTTTCTTCCATCTCTTCACCTTAAGTTGGTGCCTATCCATAAAATTGAGATGGGTTTCTGGTAGACAGCATATAGATGGATTTTGTTTCCTAATCCATTCTCCCAGTCTATGCCTTTTGATTGGGGAGTTTAGCCCATTAATATTTAAGGTTATGATTGAAAGATAGATGTTGCTTCCTTTCACCTTATTATCCATTTGGACTTTTAGTCTCTGATTCTACTCCTATGGTTATGTTTTTATTAGTTTTTTTTCCTAGATGCTTGAGGATAGTTGCTCCTCTCTTCTGCCCTTTGAATTGCTTCAAGTACTTTATGAAGAGTTGGCTTTTCTGGACATGTATTCTATCATCTTGTTTATATCATGGAAGATTTTTCTCTCTCCTTCAAATATAGTCGACATTTTTGCTGGGTAAAGTATTCTGGGTTGGCATCCATAGTGCTTTAACACTGGGAATGCTTTGCTTCATGTTCTTCTTGCTTTCATGGTTTGCACTGAGAAGTCAATTGTAATTCTGATGGGTTTCCCTTTGTATGTGACTTGTTCTTTTGTGGCCTTCAGAATTTTATCTTTGTTTTGGGCATCTAGCATTTTAACTATGATATGGCGTGGGAAGTTTCTTTTCTGATCTTGTCTATTTGGAATCCTATATGCTTCTTGTATTTGTATGGGTTTGTCTATTTTTAGTTTGGGGAAATTTTCATCTATTATTCTGTTGAAGATCTGATCAATACTATTCTCTTGAGCTTCTTCTCCTGCCTCTATTCCAATGATGTGGAGGTTTGATCTTTTCATAGTGTCCCATATTTCCTGGTTGTTCCACTTTTGTGTATTTTTAAATTTTTCATATTCTTTATTTGAGCTTTTTAGTTGCTCCGTGTTATCTTCCAGATCTGATATTCTTTGTTCTGCTTCCTCCATTCTACTTCTGAGGTTTTTTCCNTTTGAATTAACCTTCCCCAAGTCACATAGCCAGTGATTGGGAGAGTGCATTTGAATTGACCTTCCCCAAGTCAGACAGCCAGTGATTGGGAGAGTAGATTTAAATTTAAAAATTTTTTTAAATTTAAAGCTATTTCTCACCTTTTCTAAAGTGTGAATGCTCTGCTCACACTTTATGAATAACAGAGCTGTCTTTCTCTGCTCCAGAATCCTTTAATCACCATATGGTCACTACCTGCAAAGTTCTCATCACCTTAGTTGTGGTTTAATTCTTCCTCACTTGAAATGGCATATCAGTAAACGGAATCTATTCTGATCCTGGTGTTCTTTTCTTGTTTGTTTTTTTTTTTTCTTTTCTTGGTCTTTTTGAGACAGGGTCTCCCTGTAGCCCCAGCTGGCCTGTATTCATTATGTAGACCAGGCTGGCTTGAATTCAGAAAGGCCTGCCTCTGATGGGATTAAAGGTGTGTGCCACCATGCATGGCTTCACTTTATGAATTTTAACTCAACAGCTTCCTATTTCTTCAGTCAGGATTGTGAGCATTTGGGTAAGGCACCACCGGCTCTAGTCATCAGAGTTCAGCCCTACTAGGCCGAGTGACCCCTGTCCAGTTTACCTGTACTCTCCATTGTCAAAACATTTTAGGTAAGTAGGGACATTGACTCACTTCTGATATCATGTGTCATAATTTGTTTACGTCATTCATACGTTTGGGGCTAGAGATCAATATCTTGAACACCAGAGTCAGCCCTGGGCAAAACTATAAAATAGGCCAAAGTTGGTCCATGGCAAACTCACTTTAAGTCCCCTTTTCTCTGCTCCTGGACTCTTAATCTATTCCCCATCCTGTGTTCTTACTTTCCTTTCCTTTTTTTTCAGTTTTTTTGAGACAGGATCCCCCTACAGCCCCAGCTGTCCTGGAACTCACAGAGATCCCCCTGCCTCTGTCTCCTGAGTGCTGGGATTACAGGTGTGCACCACCACTGCCCTGTCTCAAAAAAAAAAAAAATACAAAATGGTTGCTTGTATTCCAGAACTTTTTATTATTTTAATATTTTTACTATTTCTACTTGCTGCAGGGAAATGTATTAGAAAGGATACTTTTGGCCTGGTGTTGTGGCACAAACCTGTAATTCTAGAATGTGGGAGCTAGAGGCAGGAGGTTCAGGAGTTTGAGACCAACCTGGGCTATGTGATCTTCTAAGTGGGTGGATTTATTTATTTAATTTTTATTTTATGTCTTTTTTGAGGTAGGGTCTCCCTGTAGTGAATGACATAGATTTTATTTGTATGAATGTATTGCCTGCATGTATGTAAGTCCACCCATGTTGTGTAATTCGGGAAGATGTCAGAAGAGGGCCACAGACTCCCCTGGAACTGGAGTTATGAATGGTTGGTTGCTTCCATGTGAGTGCTGGAAATTGAACTTGGGTCCTCTGCAAGAGCAGCAAGTGCTCTTAATCCATGAGCTTTCTCTCTAGCCCTCGTATGGATTTTGTTTTTTTTTTTTTTCAGATGAATATATTTAATCAACATTATAAAGTATCTATATTAAATATAATGTCCCAACACCCACATGTCTGGGCACCTGTGAAGGGGGAGATCCCACTGGTGGGCAACTGAGGGGGTCATTGATACTAGCTCCATCACTTGGCTTCCTTGGTATGGATTTTTTTTTTAATTTATTTTTGTATGTGTATGAGTGTACTGTCTGCATGTAGGTCTGTGCACCCGTGTCGTGCAATGCTGCGGAGGTCAGAAGAGGGTCTCGGGTTCCCCTGGAACTGGAGTTCTCCTGGAATTGAAGTTAGAGACGGTTCTTAGCCGCCATGTGGGTGCTGGGGATCGAACCCGGGTCCTCTGCAAGAGCAGTCAGTGCTCTTAACCGCTAGGCTATCTCTCCAGCCCCGTATGGATTTTTTAAAAGAAAGCACTGTCTAATATATTCTCCTCAAATCCCTTTCACATTGGAGGAGTCATACATGCTGGTCGGAATAATATTAATATTTCTTGAACTGACTCATGGACAGCCAGGTTGTGATAATTATAAACCAGAGGACGAGTTGTTAATATTCACATAGGATGTGGGATGCGGTGGCAAACACCAGTATTGGGGAGATTGAGGCAGGAGGAGTCGGAGTTTAAAAGCAGCTTGGGACCTGTCTCAAAATAACAAAACAAAAGAAAACCCCAAGTTCAAAAAGCAGAACTACTTTTCTGACTGCTCCTGCATGGCCTTTGCACCACCAGTGGGAAGGTCTTTGCTCCTAGCAGCTGAGGCCCGCCCGGACTGGGTACCAGCCCAGAGCTGGGCCCAACTATGCCTGCGCGCGGGAGTTGCCTGCAACGCCTGCTCTCATCCAGAGGCGCCGCCTTGCCCTCGTGACGGTCTCCAGCCAATGCCTAGCGTCCGTGAGGGTGGTTGTGGTTGCTAAGTGACCGCGTCAGGACGTAGCTCCTCTGACGCTAGGAAGATAGTTGGCCAGCTTCCGGCCGGCCCAGGAGCTAGAAACCCAGGCGTCCTGGGTCTGCAGCTGTCTGGAAGGCCCTGGAACCTCAGGACGGAGATGAGGTGTGGCTGGGCACCGCCCATTCAGGGAAGCCCTACCTTAGCCATTCCGAGTCCATGTCGGGTTCTCCCAGGGTGAGGTAGAGGCAGTGGCTAGGCTCAGAAAGGAGTCCTGGACGTGTCTTCCTGCAGCTTCCTTGGGGCTTAGGTCTAGGCTGGTTGCTTTGGCTCAGAGATCTGTCACAAGGGTTCCGTGCAAATCGTTTTCTGTCTGGAATAGTTGTTGATTAAAAGATTACTCTTAAAGACAAAAAACAAGTTCCAGCCGTGGTGGTGCACGCCTTTAATCCTAGCACTTGGGAGGCAGAGGCAGGTGGATCTCTGTGAGTTCAAGGCCAGCCTGGTCTACAAAGTGAGCTCCAGGACATCTGGGATTAAAGGGAGACCCTGTCTCAAAAGAAAAAAAAGATTACTCTTGGGCTGGAGAGATGGCCTAGCAGTTAAGAGTGCCAACTGCTCTTGCAGAGGACGGGTTCGATCCACAGCACCCACATGGCTGCTGAGAACTGTCTTTAACTCCAGTTCCAGAGGAATCTGACACCCTCTTCTGACCTCTGCGGCATTGCACGACAAGGGTGCACAAACCTACATGCAGACAGTACATTTATACACATGAAAAAATAAAATAAAAAAAGATTACTCTTTATAGTTCCATATAAAGAGAGAAGGGACTGGCTGTGTAGCTCTGCGATAGAACGCTTGCCTAGTATGTTCTGGGGGCCTAGGTTTGACCCCCAGCAATAACAAAAAACTTCTGTAAGGAATAGATTCAAACTTTTTCTTTTTAATGGAACGCTTCACGAATTTGTGTGTCACCCTTGCAGGGGCCATGCTAATCTTCTCTGTATTGTTCCAATTTTTAGTATATGTGCTGCCGAAGCGAGCACGATTCAAAGGTTTTTTTTTACAGGGCTGGAGAAATGGTTCTGAGGTTAAGAGCACTGACTGCTCTTGCAGAGGACCTGGGTTCAGTTCCCAGCACCCACAGGCCAGCTAACTGTAACTCCAGTTACAGAGGATCTGACACCCCCTTAGGAGATCCTATGCCCTCTTCTGACTCCCGAGGCCTTTGCACGACATGAGTGCACGTACATACATGCAGGCAATACACTCATACACATACAATAAAAATAATATATATTACCCTCTTTCTCTTTTTTTAAAATTTTATTTATTTTTGTGTGTGTATGAAAGTACTGTCTGCATGTAGGTTTGTGTACCCGTGTCATGCAATGCTGCGGAGGTCAGAAGAGGGTGTTGGATTCCCCTGGAACTAGAGTTAAAGACAGTTCTCAGCCACCATGTGGGTGCTGGGGATCGAACTGGGGTCCTCTGCAAGAACGGTTGGCACTCTTAACCGCTAGGCCATCTCTCCAGCCCCCCTCTTTCTCTTTTTGAGTCTCATGTATCTCAGGCTCCTCCAACTTCCTTTGTTGATCAGGATGGCCTAGAACTTCTGGTCTTCTTGCCTCCACTCCTCACTCGCTAGGTCTACAGGCACACTCCACCATGGCCAGCATTTCGAGTGCTGCAGATGGAGCCATGGCTATGTGCATGCTAGGCAAGCACCCTACCACCTGAGCTATATCCCCACCCATACTCTCAAGGCATGCCTAGAGACTAATCTAATCAGCCTTTGGGGTATCTTTTTTTTTTTTAATTGTTTTTTAATTTTTTTTAATTTTATTTATTTTTGTATGTGTATGAATGTACTGTCTGCATGTAGGTTTGTGCACCCGTGTCGTGCAATGCCGTGGAGGTCAGAANGAGGCTCCCTCAACCCAGGTGTGTCAAGTTGACACCAAAGCTATCCAGCACAAGGTCCATTTGATGTATCATATCATTCAGTTCAGATGTCTCTCTGTCCAAAAGTGCTCAGTGAGGTATTGAAGTGCCCTACTCTGAGTGTACTGGGGTTAGTGTGTGACTTGTGGTCCAGGAGAACTGTCTTTATAAAGTTTGTTACACCAGAGTTTGATAAAAATGTAATGGCCTTCTTTGTCTCTTCTGATTTCTTTTACTTTGAAGTCTATTTTGTCTGTTATTAAAATAGCAACACCTACTTTCTTTCCGGCACCATTTGCTTGGAATATTTTTTTCCATCCTTTCACTTTCAGGTGGTGCCTGTCCTTGAAGTTAAGATGTTTTTCTTGTAGAAAGCATATCAATGGGTTCTGTTTCCTAATCCAATCTCCCAGTCTATGTCTTTTGATTGGGGAATTTAGTCCATTGATATTTAAGGTTATGACAGATATGTTTGTGTTTCTTCCTTTTGCCTTGTTATCCATTTGCAGTTTTGGTTTAGGTTACTACTTCTGCATTTATGCTTTTATTGATTTCTCTTTCTAGGTGCCTGGGGATGGTTGCTCCTTTCTTCTGTCCTTTGAATTGCTTCAAGTATTCTCTGAAGTGTTGGTTTTCCAGACATGTATTCTTTCATCTTTTTTATATCATGGAAGGTTTTTCTCTCTCCTTCAACTATCATCAACATTTTTGCTGGGTATAGTAACCCAGGCTGGCATCTATTGTCCTTTAACACTGGGAATGCTTTGCTCCACCTTCTTCTTGCTTTCATAGTTTGCAGTGAGAAGTCAGTTGTAGTTCTGGTAGGTTTCCCCTTATAGGTCACTTATATTTTTCTTCCTTTGTGAGGGGAAAGGGGCTTGTGGTCATGTTGTGTTATATGTCTCTCTTTACATATAGAATCTACTTCCCAGGATCAAGGTAATAAAGCAAGAGAGTTGTAGTCTGGGAATAAAAAGGGGAATGCAGTCAGGGGGACTAAGAGAAGAGGTGAAATCTAGTTCCTTGTCTCTACTCAAGTTCCTTTATTCTGTGGACAGCTAGAGAAACCCAGGACCTGTGGGGCCAGGTATGTGTAGAAATGGGAGCTTGGGGGAATCTGATTAAAGATCAGAGAAGTCTCTGCCTAGCACAACCTGAATTCATATCCTACCCAACACAGTCAAAGCCTCCAGTTTGACCATCTGAAGAAACTAACTAAGGAGATCTCCAGAGAGCAGCTCAGGCAAGCGCAGGTGCCAGGGTGTGGGCTAAAGAGCCTGCCCACAGTTTGAGTCCCCCCCAACTGAGATTACAAAGGCATCTGAAGGAGGCAAGCAAAGCAAGCCTTCAACACAGTGAAGAGGCATTTAGGACCTACATTTGAATACAGGCAAGGAGAAGCTCATATGCCAGGAACACAAAGAAGAGACAACACAGTAAAGGGGCAGAATAATCCCTCATCAAGCTCTACCAACCTTATGGAAAATTCCTACAGTGGGATCCCCATGGGGATAGCCCAGGACACAGATATCAGAAACACAATTGGGAACATATTTAAAGGACTACAACATTATAAAGAGCAAATCAAAAAACTATGAAAAGGGAATGAAGAACTCAAGAAGGACCTAGAGAGAGAGAATGACAAACTCCGGAAGGAACTGGAAACACTGAAAAGATCCCATGCTGAAAAAGATAAGGAAACCCAGCAGCAAACAGCTACCCTGTGGCTGCCACTGCTTTTGCCATGCTTCAAAAATGTGGGACACAGCTTTTTAACCCTCCAATATGGACTGAAGACTCATGTCTCTCCAAGAATCTTCCAAACCTTCAGTGCCATATGGAGACTGATGAGACATCCAACTTGTGGACTGAGCTACTACTGGGGTTTCAGCCTCTTCAGAGTATAGACTGCTATTGTTGGACTACCCAGGCTATATCAAGGAGTCCAGTACAGGAAGATCAAGACAGGACATGGTGCTTACTGGACCTCATTTGGTGACCATGGGAAGGGAAAACCCCAGTGTGGAATACAAGGGCAGGACTGATGGTGGTTTGGGCTTGCCAAGGAGGAGCCTTCAAACATGATGTCTTTCAGCCTAATAAAGAAAAAAATCATAAGCTGAAGATGCTAAAACCTATAATATATGTGGCATGCATATATGCATATTTAGGAGTGATGCATATTGGAAGGAATAACAACAACAATAACAACAAGACTGGGTCAAATAACTGACCGAAATGGTAAACTTCTGCTCAAAACAGTAAACTTCTGCATCGTGAATTTTGAGAGAGACTGAGAAAAAGATGAAAAACATGTTTAAAAAAAAGAAAAAAGAAAAACATGTTTGGCAGAATGCATGTGCTCTGGTGGGGTGGGGGGGCAGGGAGAGGGGCACTGGTCCGGATTTGATTTAAAATTTTGTATGAAATGCACAAAGCTTCAATAAAAATTGGCATTGAAAAAAAAAAACAAAAACAACCCAAAATGAAAAATAAATAAATAAATAAATAATAAAACATTCCAGTCACATAACTTTAATTTCTGCACTCAGGAGGCAGAGGCAGGTGGATCGCTGTGAGCTCCAAGCCAGCCATATGCAGGCAGACCATGTCTCAAAGCAACAACAACAAACAAACAAACAAAAAATCAAAAAACACTCCAGAAAAAGGAATATGATTTTACAAATTGAGGAAGCTCCTGAAGTGGGCAGAACAATGGACATTTTTAAGTGGGTGTGTCTGGGGGGGGAATACCTAGAGTGCATTTGCTTGGATTCAAATATTTCCATGATAATGGACCATCCTCAGAGCGCTCCTGGGAGGGAGAGGCACAGGGAAGAATGAGAATCAGAGTGATGTTAATCATTTCAGAAACATGGGGATGAGTTTAAAAATGCTGAAAGAAACATTCCAGCCCAGACCTCTACACTCAGCCAAGTCAAGCAAATGTCCTTTCTGGAAGGTGGGGAATTATCCAAGAAAGAGAAAGCTGTAGGACCCAGGAAATGGACTGGTGAGAAGAGAGACAGAGGAGATTAACTTTGTTGAGTGACACCCCAGGATGACCCCTGGGCAGCCAGAGGGCTGAGCCCACAACTCTAAAGTAGACAGAAGCTTCCGGGAAAGATATCCCCAAGATACTGATGGGACGGTGTCTGCGTACACTCAGAGTTTACCTCCTTCCTAGAGAGTGTGGGAAGAATTAGCAATGGGTACAGGAGATTGTACAGTTGGGGGAAAAAGTCAGTAATCAACTCCAAGAAAAACAAAAAGTCATATACAAATGGAAATGCAGTATTTCCCAGGAGCACCTTGACCAATGTTTACTTAGTAAAAACATTTATTGAATATTTATCTAAGAAAAAATGTGATATGGTTACAGGGAAAACGTAGGAAAGAAAGTTACAGTGGGAGTATATTGGCTAAACCTCTTATTACTCATTATAACAAGGCAGAGGATTGTGTCTAAAGTGCAAAAATCCAGGCTGAATAGTAGAATGCTTTTACATAGGAAGGTGAAGGTAAATAAGAAAACTGTCTGCTGAGGGTTGGGATGCTGGGGCCCAAAGACCGGGCCTTGCACATGCGAGGCCTGTCCTGTACTACTGCACCACTTCACCAGCCCTTAAACATTAAATTTTAAGGTGTCATGCCTGGCCCAGGAGCCAAAACTCTTCTCCCCATTCCTGTCTCCAGCCTGTTAGCTTTTCTCAGAAAACTCAGAGGTGAGTTACCAAAACTGAGGTTTTGACCCCTTTGTATCATGCCACACTCAGAAAAAAAGCCACTATAATAAATGCTGTGCTGGTTAATTTTTGTCAATTTGATATTAACTAGAGGCACCTGGGAAGGGGGACTCTCATTTGAAGAACTTCCCAAGTCAGGTTGGCCCATGGCCATGTCTGTGCGGCATTGTCTTAACTGCTAGTTGATGCGGAACAGCACTGTTCACTGTGGGCAGTGCCATCCCTGGCAGGTGGGCCTGGGTTGTATTAGAAAAAGAACTGAGCAAGCCAAGCGGAGCAAGCCAGTAAGCTGCGTCACTCCACTGTGTCTGTTTCAGTTCCTAGTTCCAGGTTCCTGCTTGAGCTCCTGCCGCGGCTTCCCCCAATGAGGGACTATAATCTGTAAGCCAAATAAACCCTTTCTTCTCCAAGTTGCTTTTGGTTATGGAGTTTTTCCCAAGACAGTTGCTGTCTGCTTTTATTTTTGCTATGGTTTCCCTTCAGAGAAAAGATGCTTCAACACTGAGCTTCTTTGGAGAAACCTCTAACACATGGTAAATTTGGACACAGAATTGTTTCAGCGCTGTTCCAGTCACCAAAATAAATGACTGGCATGTTAAATAAGAGATCGCTATTTTCATCATATGTGTGTATATATAACTAGGGATTTATTGGATAAAGATTGGATTTATGTGACAAAAAAGCCGCCTGAACTTAATCCACTGGGATGGCTTGAAGGTTCTCCAGCGACCCAGATGATTGGGGGCTCTGTTAGTTGCTTGCTCCCTGAAGGAAGTAGCTGAAGGAAGGAAGGAAGGAAGGAAGGAAGGAAGGAAGGAAGGAAGGAAGGAAGGAAGGAAGGGTTTATTTGGCTCACAGTGTGAGAGCCTGCAGGAGGAAGAGGGGTGGTGTAGCAGGGTTGTATGGCTAGATCTCGCCTCCTGAAGCACAGAAGGGGACGTGCTGCCGTGCACTTGGCTTTCTCATTCTTCTCTTTTCTTTCCATCTGGAACCCCAATCCACGGGATGGCAGTGCAGCTCATATGAAGAGTAGTTAATCACCTCTAGAAACACTCTAGCAGACATACCCCAAACCCACCAGTGCTCTAGGCATTTCTTTATCCAGTCAAGTTGACAATAGAAATTATTTATCACAGGAACTTTGTGCAACAACACAGTGAGACTCCATTATGTTTATTAAATGCTTATCATTTGAAGGTGCATTTGGTATGGCAGTGTGTACCTGCATGAGTTTATATGCTCTGTGTGCATGAAGTACATGTGGAGGCCACAAGGGGGATGCCAGATCTCCTGAAACTGGAAGTACAGATAGTTGTGAGCCACCATTTGAGTGCTGGGGACCAAACCCGGTCCCTCTGCAAAAGCAGCCAGCGTTCTTAACTGCTGAGCCATGTCTGCAGCACCCAGTGTCTATAATTTGAAGATGAATTTCAAAGTCCCGAAAGATGGATATAAAGGAAGATTTTATGTTTGCACTAGGACAACAGCAGTCATTTCTTTTTCAAAACAAAGTCTTCGTCCCTTCTTCAAGTTAGAGAAAGTTCTAGTGAAGTAGGCAGTCTTGATCCTTCATCAGGAATAGCAAGCAGTTCCTATTCTATTGTGCTCTGTTTGGATGACTGTCTTGTGACCTAGGGGTTCTTATTTTAAGGACACAGTGACTCAGTCCCTGAAGTGAACTGCAGCATGCCATAGGTTTTTAGTGGAATGTAGTGAACACTTTATTTCAAATGTCACTTTATTTTCATGCATATTGGGAAAGGTTAAAGCTGGTAAGTAGATCTGCTATGTAAACTTCTTGTAAAACAAATTATTTTGAGCCAGGTGTGGTGGCGCACGCCTTTAATCCTAGCACTTGGGAGGCAGAGGCAGGCGGATCTTTGTGAGTTCAAGGCCAGCCTGGTCTACAGAGTGAGTTCCAGGACAGCTGGGGCTACAGGGAGACCCTGTCTTGAAAAGACAAAAAAAAAAATTGAGAGTTAAGAATATAATGACCAGGTATCTTGATTAGAAAAGACTTCAAGAACTAAGCAGTATAGCTGGATATTTNCCAAAAAAAAAAAATTATTTTGATTTTTTTAAATGTAAGTTTGTTTGAGGAAAAACTTTGTTTTAAACAATAATTCAGAAGCATATGGTCTGGGGTTAGGAAGAGATGGTCAGCACACAGAAAGATGCTGAGGGGATACCCACAGTTCCCTGAGACAAGGCAGAGTCAACATGGAAGGCCCTGAGAAGTCCTTCATCTACCCTGTGCCTGACTGATTAAAGGAAAGACTTGGAGCCACTGATTGCTGGAGCTACCAAGTGGAGCCCAGCTGTGATGGAGTCAGGGAACTGAAGTTGGGGGTACCCAGCCTCTCCCTTCCTGGGTTGGTCAGGAACCCACTGGGAATTCACCGCTTAGCTTCCCAGGTCCAGATCAGGCAAAGGTTGCATCATTCTGGGGCAGGGCACCAGTGGAGAATATCCAACCTAAGGTGGAGGTGATGTGCCTGGAGTCTCACAATAGTTCTATGAGGTGGATTGAAGTTATGCTCCACTTACAGAGGGCAGGCTAAGCCTTATAAAGGTTAAGAATGATTAAGTTGATAAGTGGCAGAGCTAAGCTTTGTATCCAGGTCTGAGCTCTTCACCTTTGTGTGTACACACACACACACACACACACACACACACACACACACACACAAATAGCACTTAGACAAATCAGCCGACTATGGTCCTCGGGGCTGAGTTCACAAATAGCAAAGCACCTTTCTGAATACATTCAGACTGGTACATTTCACTCATTCCCAGCATCTCTGTGGCTGGGAACATGGCTAGGTCTTTCTTGGAGACAGGGTCTGCCACTAGACCAGAGCCTGGCATCCTTGCCGTTCACCAGAGGCCTTGTTATCTCAGGCACGGAACCATAAGCATCATTTGTCCAAGTGTGGAGGTCTGCTTGGCTCTCCTCAGGGCTCACACTCAAGGGCAGGGCTCCCAGCCAAACGAAAGTGGGGCCCATGAGAGTCCAGCAGCACTTAGGAAATAGTAACAATTGCATGTACTTCCTTTAATGAGCTCTCCTTGCCGCATGACAGCAGCAGTAGGTTCAGTGCACTCCAGCCAAGCTGGGGTAACGCAGCAGAGCGTCAGCCTCGCCCTGGAATTCAATCATTAGCCAGTTCCAAGGGCCATCCCACAAGATGTTGCCTCTCCTCTGAGGGCAGGGTGGTCTGCACACTGCCCAGAAGCACAGGCAGTGACGGCAAAACCCAGTGGTGGTGACCAGCCTGCGGGTGCTCCAGACAGTTGGCCTTTCACGTTAGTGACCGCCACCTCAACTGAACACCCAGTACTCTGGGCTCCTTTCACTGAGCTCCTATATAACTCCGCAGCCTCCACCAGCCAGTTCTGCAGATCTCAGCCATTTGCACCCCATCTGCACCCGCCCCTGAGGATTCTGGGGATCCTGTGGTCCTGGGGGCTGTGTTCACAAATAGCAAGGCACACTTTTTAACACACTCAAAGTGGTACATTTCACTCATTCCCAGCATCTCTGTAGCCAGGAGTGCGGCTGGGTCTTCAGGCTTGCAAGGCCAGCACTTTGACCCGCTGAACCATCTGGCCGGCACTTACTGTTCTGGTCTCTTTTCTGTAGCTGTGATAAAAAACTGCCCAAAACCAACTTGGGGAGGAAAATTCATTTTACAATTCCCTGGTCATGGTCCTTCACTGAAGTCAGGGCGGGAACTGAAGCGCAGAGCATGGAAGAAAGCTGCTTACTGGCTTGCTCAGCCCACTTTCTTTTTTTTTTTTTTAATTTTATTTATTTCTGTATGTGTATGAATGTACTGTCTGCATGCAAGTTTGTGCACCCGTATCGTGCAGTGCTGCGGAGGTCAGAAGAGGGCTTCGGATTCCCCTGGAACTGGAGTTCTCCTGGAACTGGAGTTTCAGACGACTCTCGGCCGCCATGTGGGTGCTGGGGATCGAACCCGGGTCCTCTGCAAGAGCGGTCGACACTCTTAACCGCTAGGCCATCTCTCCAGCCCTCAGCCCACTTTCTTATACAACCTAGGCCCACCCGCCCAGGGATGGCACTGCCCACAGTGGGCTGGGCCCTCCTGTACCAAGTAGTATTCAAGGGAATGCCTTATCTATATCCCCACAGGCAAATCTGATAGAGAAAATTCCTGAATGGAAGCTTCTTCCCAGGCGATTTCAGTTTGTGTCAAGATGACAAAAACTAATCCCCATACTTACTTTTATGTATATTTTTCTGTACACCTGGCGTTATAGACAATTGTTAGCCGCCATGTACGTGATGAAGCCCAGTTCTCTGCAAGAGCAGCCAGTGCTCTTAACCACTAAGCCATCTCTCCAGCCCACTCACTTTGTTTTTAATTGACCCATTTTTTAAAACTTTTTTCTTTTGATTTTATTTTATTTTAACAATAAATAATAAGTAATGAATACAAGCATCCTTCATGTAAAACCAATTTGCAAGCAGCTATGCCCAAACCCACACCGCCCAAAGCTCCCACCATCCAGCTGGAGGGGCTTGTATGTACAACATGTTGCTCAAATAAGTGTCCAGTCTATATTGCTGTAGTTTCACAATTCACCCCAATTGCAGCCCTTACATTCCACCACGTCCCCTCTTCCGCAGATTGCGGACGAGAGGCAAAACAGTCTACTTTCTCTGGAGTTGTAAATTGACTGAATTTTAAACTTCTGCCTTATTCTAAGCAATATTAGTGAGTTCTCCAGGAAAATGTCCTGGTTAGACACACATACACACCTACACATATGTGCACACACATACAGAAACATGCAGACACATGCACACAGATATGCATACAAACACATGTACACATATACATGCACGTACACAAACACACATATATGCATGCACACGTGCATGCGTAATACATGTGTGCACATACCATGAATGTGTTCACATGCATGCAAGGGCACATACAAGTATTCATACACATGGGCTGGAGAGATAGCCTAGTGGTGAAGAGCGCCGACTGTTCTTGCAGAGGAGCCGGGTTTGATCCCCAGCACCCACATGGCAGCTGAGAACCGTCTTTAACTCCAGTTCTGGGGGAATCTGACGCCCTCTTCTGACCTCCACAGCATTACACTACACAGGTGCACACACCTACATGCACACAGTACATTCAAACACATAAAAAAACAAGTATTCATACACATACTTGCAAGCACATATATACATACATACATACATACATACATACATACATACATACATACTTGTGCACACAGACACAAGTAGGCATGGTGGGTCTTAACTTGAAAAGTGGTCATCACAGGATATCTGACAAAGCATGGCAATGGAAGGTGATTCTACAGGACCCTCCAAAGAATGTTCTGCTCATTTCTGTGTCAGGCAGTGTCCAAGTGTGGGCTGCCCCCTTGTCTGCGGCTCTTCTGTCCTGCCTTAGGGTCAGTGGAGCCATGGCTAGCTCTGTCCTGCATCTTCTCACCAGCACACTCTGTCATTTGTAAAAAACTAATTTTTTAGGTTAGCCCACAGAGTATGTGTTCACTATGATGTTCTCATACGCGTGTATCGTCACCCTTTGTTCCTGTTTGTCCGCTTCCCCACTGCCATGCCCGCCTTCTGCCCGCCTCCCGCTGGTCCCCTTCCTCCCCTAAACACTCCTTTTTTCATGTCACATGTGGTCCATTCTCTCTCCTCTTCCCTCCTTTAATTCCTCCCCCTCCTCCTCCTCCTCTCTCATGATCCTCTTTCTATATTCAGGTCACACACACACACACACACACACACACACATTTATATCTAGATTCCACATATGAGAGAAGATGTGTTATTTGTCTTTCTGAGCCTGGCTTATTTTTGCTTGTTGTAATGAAACTATCAGATCGTCCAGCTCTCCCACTGCTGAGTCCTCAAAGGACTGCAGTCAAGTTACTGCAGAGGTATTGGCATACCTGTGTTTACTGCTGCAGTATTCACAATAGCTAAGAGGTGACGCCAACTGCAGATGGATGGATAAAGGGATACATAGACACAGTGTGTCCCGTTGAGCCAAAAAAATGAAATCATGGTGTTCACAGGTAAATGGAGGATGCCTTTCCTGTGGCTCCTGTCAGCAGCTCTGCCTCCTTCTCCGCTCCTGGGGGTCGTCCTTCATGACCCATCGTTCCCTCTCTTCCCTGAAGTGTTGGCCTCCTAGCTTTTCTCTCCATTCCAAGTTCGTCCACAAACTTTCCTGTCGATGTGTACCTAGCATTTTGTCTGAAGGTCCCTTGACTTCTCCACATCCAACATCTCCCTTCCTATCCTTCAGCACACCACTGCATGGTTATACACCACAGAACAGGCCATTTCCTGCAGTTACACCATCTCAGAACCCTTTCCATCTCAGACTGCACCCACACCCACCCCCCCACTCACTGTACCCTTATTCTTGGTGTTTGCATAAGTCATTGTCATTAGAACCCCAATGTTTCCTTTTCACACAGGTCTGCATTCACCTACCCTGCCCAGTGTATATCCTAGAAGCCTGGGCAGATTCAGAAGTGAGTAGCCATGTTCATAGTCCACCACACCCTTAGAATAAACCCCAACCTCAGAGCAGCTACCCCATCCACAGGCTGTATGGATGACTTCTATAAAATGGACATGATCTAGAATAATGACTTTTCATTAACCCCAAGAAAACCAAGTACCTTGTGACCTGGGCACAAGATCTTGTTTTCTGGAAACCTCAATTTGGTACTTCCTCCAAAAAGATAATGGATGTGGACTGCTTGATAAGTAACATATCAAAGTGTTGAAAGCCCATCTCCATAGCACACAGTGAAGGATAGACGTGTGACCTTGGGTGAACAAAATATTCTAGTACTAGGGATGAAAAGGCGGGATGGTCTGTTAAGATAAGGATAAAGCCAAGCTTGTACTTCCTCAATTGAAACTGGAGAAACCATTTTGAATAAAATCATGGGTGGCGCCTGACTCAGGACAGTTCCAACAAGACAATTCCAGGAGACAGGCAGTTCCAAGAGACATCTGGGGGAATGAGTGTCCTCTGAGTTCAGGCCCACTCTTAAAAACTAAATTTAAGGGGCTGGAGAGATGGCCTAGCGGTTAAGAGCAGCAACTGCTCTTACAGAGGACCCGGGTTCGATCCCCAGCACTCACATGGCGGCCGAGAACCGTCTGAAACTCCAACTCCAGGAGAACTCCAGTTCCAGGGGAATCCGACACCCTCTTCTGTCCTCCACGGCATTGCACGACACGGGTGCACAGACCTGCATGCAGACAGTACATTGATACACATACAGAAATAAATAAAATTAAAAAAAAAAACTAAATTTAAGAGTTGGGCTTTTTAGTTTAGGTAATTGTAATGGCATGGTAACACCAAAGCAGGCCGGGGCTATGCCCAAGCCTGAGATGGGATGTGTGAGTCCAGGCCTTATTGGAGAGTCTACCTACCCTGTACCCAGAGTTTGTTTTATTCTTGTTTCTCTTTTTCCTGGTGACATTTCTATTTAAGAAGATTCCTGGAGAGCAAAACTATGTAAGTGTAAGTATTCTAAAAACAATAAAGTGCGAGGAAAAAAATGTTTGTCTCTTTATCAGACTTGGCATCTCGCATTGAGAGAGAACTAAGGTTGACTGAGGGCCAGTCTCTGTACCCACTTGGGTTCACCTTCTTCTTTCTCAACCCTCCAGAGTTACCCGAAGAAATCCTCCACGAAATCTGCCCTCCCTCTGCTCTGAGCCCTCAGCACAGGACTTGGCAACGAGCTGTTCCTTATGTTTCCTCTATTAGACTGTAACGTGGGCTTTTCAGGAAGGTATTGGACCTACTCTTGTTGACCGACCCTTGTGTCACTGTTTGCTCCTTAGTGGGTCGTTCTGTTAAGACTGGGACGTAAACAAAACTTTGAAGTCTCAAGAAGCTCAGAAACTTTGGAGATTCACAAGGCCCCTCTCCAAGCTTACACGGAGAGCAACAACTGCTGGAGAGAGGGGATCCTCCAACACAGAGAGTCCTGTATGTGACCGTAATGACTCCACTGGCTCACTAAGCTAGGTGTGAGTGAAATACTGCCTTTGTTCTGTGGTTGGGGCCCTATTCAAGATGAACAGGCATTCATTCCCATCTCCGCAGGAAATGTCACCTTACACCTGCTTTTCTTTGTTTCTCTACAGAACAGGCTCTTCACGATCATTTGCTCAACAAAATGGAAGTGAACTCAACCTAGAAGAGCTCCAAACTCTTTTGGAGAAGAAGAAAATAAACTTAGTGCTTGGGGGTAATGATTAGGTTTGATGGAGAACTAATACTGTGTGTCTACTTGGAACATGTCTCCGTGTGTATGCACATGTATATAGGGTGTGCGCATGTCTAAGCACATGCTCAGAAGCCAGAACAGAGTCTCCAATGCCCTCCTCTATCACTGACCACCTATGTGTTTGAGGAAAGGTCTCTTCCTGAATCCAGGGCTCCTGTGTTCTCTGATAGCCCAGAAGCCAGCAAGTTCCAGATATCTTCCTGTTCCTCTCCACTTAGAGCTGGGGTTACAGGTGTGCATGGCTTGTTACATGGATACTAACAGACAAACTCCAGGGGCTGGACACATGGCTCAACGGTTAAGAGCACTGACTGCTCTTGCAGAGGAACCGAGTTCAAGCCCCAGCACCCACATAGCAGCTAAGAACTGTCTTTAGTGCTGGGTGTGGTGGCGCATGCCTTTAATCCCATCACTGGGGAAGCAAAGCAGGCGGATCTCTGTGAGTTCAAGGCCAGCCTGGTCTACAGAGTGAGCTCCAGGCCAGCTGGGACTAAAGGGAGACCCTGTCTCAAAAATACCAAACAAACAAACAAACAAATAAATAAATAAATAAATAAACAAACAAAGGACTCACACTCCAGTCCTCATAAATGCTCAGCAAACACTCTCAACTGCTGAGCCATCTCTCTCTCCCCAAGTCCTTCCTTTTGAGGGGACTTTTTGCCCCCACCCCACTCATCAATCAGCACAAGCTCAATTCTTCTTGGCCACTGTTGACTGACATCAGCTGGACCAACTGAAGTGCTTCCTTGGATCTGTTGACCTGCAGTTAGAATAAGTGATTTGATCCTCTTGCTGATGTACCTATGGAGTAAAAGGCTGGGGAGTTGAAGATAGCTACCCTCCGCTCCTGTAAAGAAGCCTGTGTAGCAAAACTGTAGCCAGAGAAAGAGAGATGTGAGTAACAGAAAATGAGTTTCCAGGATGTCCAGCTTGCCAGTCTGTGGGCCTTACCATCTTCTTAGCAAACCTCTCAGTGGACTTGAGCCAGAGTGAACCGAGTATCTATTATTTATAGTAAAATGGAGCCCGGCATATTCATGTGTTCAACCTTTCTACTTTCTATAATCCAACTTAAAAGATGTTTTTGATGGTTAATATTGATTGTGAACTTAACAGGACCTAGAATCACCCAGGAGACAGATCTGTGTGGAAGTTCCTAGACTAGCTTAACTGAGAGGAAAGATCCACTCTGAATGTAGGTGGCAGCCTACCCGGAGCTGAGATCTCAGACTGAGCACCAGGATTCATCTCTGCTTCTGGACTGTGGACACAGCCTGACCAGTTTGTCTCAAGCCTTTCCCACCACCATACCCCCACCCAACTTTAAGCCAACTTCTTTAAGTTGCTTCTTGTCAGATATTTCATCAAAGCAAAGAGTAAAGAAACTAATACATCAAGTCAAGTTTCAAGCTATTGAGCAAAGGGTAAAAATTAGGGAAAGAGACCAGAAAAAAGCAAATGAAAATCCATGTGCTTGGGAGACATCCTGGGCTGGGGGCTGGAGGGCAGGTGTGTTGTGCTGGGTGCTGGAGGGCAGGCATGCTGTGCTGGGTCTCTGGGTATCTCTTTACAGCAATGAAAAGGAGTGGGTGGTGGGGCTGGAGAGATGGCCTAGCCATTAAGAGCACCGAATGCTCTTGCAGAGGACCGGGGTTCGATCCCCAGCACCCACATGGCAGCTAAGAACCGTCTTTAACTCCAGTTCCAGGGGAATCCGACACCTTCTTCTGACCTCCGTGGCATTACACAACACGAGTGCACAAACCTACATGCAGTACATTCATACACATAAAAATAAATAAATAAAATTAAAAATATTGAAAAAAGAAAAGGAGTGGGTGGTACAGCAATCAAAGGAAATGGATCTGCTGACTTCGGGACCTCATTCCCCGTGCATGGCATTAAGGTGCAGCGCACGGCACAGTGTTTCCGTGTGTAACACACACTTCTGCAAGCCTGAAGGAAAGGCTGTCACAGAACCACAGCTACTTCCAAGATGAAGCACAGTCCCTTGACCCTGACCCAGGTTTCCTGTCCTCACCCCATGCCAGCACTGGAAACCAGTGGTGTGTGCCTTGTCCCTATAGTTTTGCTTTTCTGAGAATGTCACACAAATGGGACCTATGGAATGGAGTTCACAGGTGCAGGAGTGAGCCCTCCATGTCTGAGTCATCATTCATTGGGTGCTTTCCTTTGCCAGTTCTTGGGCCATTATCCACTCCCTGGTTGTAGGGCACTTGTTTCCAGAGGGGTTTTCTATCTATCTGCTGCCTCTGGGTTCAAAGAAGATGCGTCTCAGGCTGTCATCCCTTCCCCCTGATGGATGCTGTCACTCATTGCTCTCAGGCCTAGTGTTAACGTGGGGTTAGGAGTCCTCAGTTCTGATTCAGCCGCAGCAGGCAGTGGGCAGGGACCAACGTCTGCTTATCTCCAGAGTGAGGCTTTGGTGAGTCCGCACTAATCCTAGCAGTAGGAGAACTATGGAAGTTTGGGCCCAGGATTTCTGTTCTCCCACAGGGGCAGGGACCTATTCTGGCTCTCTTTCCTCAGCTGCAGTGGGTTCTCTGCATGGTTCAGGAGCTCAGGACTCTAGTCCCACAGAGGCTTCACCTGTCCTAGTGGGGAAGGATAGCTTGCCTTTCTTCCCCAGAGCCACCTGCTCCTGTGGTCCCTGTCTTGGGACTTTGGCTCTGCAGTAGGTCTTTCTGTACTGAGATGCACCTGATTATGAGCTTGGGCTAAACTCTGTCCTAAGGGAAGGGTTAATCCCTTGATGGACGGAAAGTGGGCCTAGCTGGAGGAAGTTGGTCACTGGAGGTGTGCCCTGGAAAGATGTACCTTGTCCTGTGCCCTCCCTCCCTTCCTCCCTCCCTCCCTCCCTCCTTCCCTCCCTCCCTCCTACTCCCTTTCCTGCTGGCTACTACAAGGTAGCCTCTTGCCCCACCCGCTCCTGCCACCATGACAGTTGCCTCTCTTCAGGCCACAGGTCAGCCATCTTTGAAAACATGAGTCAAAACAAAGCATTCTTCCTTTAAATTATTTCTCTTGGGTATTTGTCATAATAGGGTGAGATTAACACAACTTTTCTTTAATAAGGCATCAATCCCATACAGGAAGATTTCTCCCCAGCTGCCTGTCCAATTCTCAAAGATTCCACGTCCAAGCACCGCCACCTTGGAGGGCCAGACTTCAACACATGACTTACAAGGACATAGACCCCCTGCTTGGCTCCCAGGCCCTGTGTTCCCACACCACCTCCACTCAGCTGTCAGTGAGTCACTGTAAGTTCCCACACCACCTCCACTGTAAGTTCCCACACCACCTCCACTATAAGTTCCCACACCACCTCCACTGTAAGTTCCCACACCACCTCCACTATAAGTTCCCACACCACCTCCACTGTAAGTTCCCACACCACCTCCACTCAGCTGTCAGTGAGTCACTGTAAGTTCTAGGTGACTTCTTACTTACTGGAATAGATCTGGTGACATCTGTCCCAGGCAGACAAGAATTCATGCCCTGCCTTTCTCGGAACTCCTTGTCTGTCTTTAGATTTTGAGTCAGTTATCTGGGCTCTGGCCTCCACTCTCTTGTGAATTCAGGAAAACTTGTGAATTTGCCCAATGGTCCATTTTTGTTTGTCTTGTATTCTGTTGTAGGGACAATGTTTTGTCCTTAAATATGTAAGTCCAGAAATCCATTCTTTAAACTTTAAACAGAATGTGGGGTCTGGGGGAGCAGGACCCCTGTTTAGTGGAGGGGCAACGGCCTGCAGTAAAGAGGGCCTTCCACGGTCACGTCCAGCACCCAGCTCAGCTCTGACTCATCACGGGCCTCTGAACGGAGGTTAGGTTGGCTCTGCACATTTTGGCATCTGAAATGTTCTCACAAAGGAAATCTTGGATTTGGAGTTCTCTGGGAAAACCTTCCATCTGTGATCTCTCTAGTGTGATCCCTCCAGTGTGAACTCCTCCATGTGTGATCCCCTCCATGTGTAATCCCCTCCATGTGTGATCCCCTCCATCTGTGATCCACTCCATCTGTGATCCCCTCCATCTATGATCCATTCCATCTGTGATCCCCTCCATCTGTGACCCCCTCCATCTGTGATCCACTCCATCTGTGATCCCCTCCATGTGTTATCCCCTACATGTATGATCCCCTCCACCTGTGATCCACTCCATCTGTGATCCCCTCCATCTGTGATCCACTCGATCAGTGATCCCCTCCATCTGTGATCCACTCGATCAGTGATCCCCTCCATCTGTGATCCACTCGATCAGTGATCCCCTCCATCTGTGATCCACTCCATCTCTGATCCCTCCATGTGTGATCCCCTCCATGTATGATCCCCTCCACCTGTGATCCACTCCATCTGTGATCTCCTCCATGTGTGATCCCCACCATCTGTGATCCCTTCCATCTGTGATCCCCTCCATCTGTGATCCCCTCCATGTGTGATCTCCTCCATGTGTGATCTCCTCCATCTGTGATCCCCTCCATATGTGATCTCCTCCATCTGTGATCCCCTCCATCTGTGATCCACTTGATCAGTGATCTCCTCCATCTGTGATCCCCTCCATCTGTGATCTCCTCCATCTGTGATCCACTCCATCTGTGATCCACTCGATCAGTGATCCCCTCCATCTGTGATCCACTCCATCTGTGATCCACTCCATCTCTGATCCCTCCATGTGTGATCCCCTCCATGTGTGATCCCCTCCATGTATGATCCCCTCCACCTGTGATCCACTCCATCTGTGATGTCCTCCATTTGTGATCTCTTCCATGTGTGATCCCCACCATCTGTGATACCCTCCATCTGTGATACCCTCCACGTGTGATCTCCTCCATCTGTGATCCCCTCCATCTGTGATCCCCTCCATCTGTGATCCCCTCCATGTGTGATCTCCTCCATCTGTGATCCCCTCCATGTGTGATCCTCTCCATGTGTGTTGTCCTCCATGTGTGATCCCCTCCATCTGAGATCCCCTCCATCTGTGGTCCCCTCCATCTATGATCCCCTCCATCTGTGATCCCCTCTATCTGTGGTCCCCTCTATCTGTGGTCCCCTCCATCTGTGGTCCCCTCTAGGCCATTCCCTGTGTGGGGTGACTGTCCATGTCCCTGTCACTCTTAGTGCATGAGAGCCCCTGGCCAGCTTCTGGCATCTGCGTAGGGTGCTTGAGTTTGCACACAGAGAATAGACTAAGCCAGTTTGTTCTGTGAAAATACTGACTTTCTTCTGTGTCAGTGGACAAAGCCAGTCCCCACGTCTCTGGGTTTCCATATAGCATCAGCCAGCCTGGAGCACCTCATTCTGAAGTTTGCAAGTCAGCCACTGTAGGCAGAACTGTACCTTGACTGTTAACTGCCTGAAACTGCTCCTGCTGTTTGGTGATATAGGCAAGGTGCCCCTGAAGACTCCCTATACCTGCCGCCTCTGACAGTGTCACACTCAAGCACTGGGCTATAAGAAGGTAGGAGGAACAGAGTGACCTTGATTAAAGACATGTTTTCCATCAAAAGCGTTGCAGGGCTGCTGCAGAAATCCATGCAAGAAGCAGAGTGGGGCTTTGGATATCGGTTTTAGAAGCATAAAGAAGAGACCAGAAACAGGAGCATAGGAGAAACTGTAAAACACGCACTGGAGCAAGATGCACGTAGGAGATAGGAGAGGACGTGGCTCTGCCTCTGGGCGGTGAAGATCAGGGATTGTCGGCCCTTTTCTACTTAAAAAAAAAAAACCATACACAATTACAACAAAGAAATTAACTGCTTTGTAATTAAATACCAAAATAATTAAATTTGAAATTAAATATGATAACATCAAGTTGTTTGGACAGGATTTATTAGTGTCTTAATCTAATAAATCATTTTCATTAAGATCAGAATTAAGTCTTAGAGGAATGGAAATCACAAAATGAGTATTTTCTACATTCCACAGAGAACAGTGTCCCAGGCTTTGGTTCCTCTTGCTTGGAAGTCGCTCAAAGACAAATGGTGTCAGAGGCTGACTTGGAGAATGAGTTGGAAAAAGAATATTGTATTAGTCACTTTTCTGTTGCTGTGATAAATCACCATGACCAAGGAACTTATAAAAGGAAGAGTTTATTTGAGCTTACGATTGGCAGTTCCAGGGAATTAGAGTCCATTGTGGCGGGAGGCGTGGCGGCTGGATCTGGAGCAGCAAACCGAAGATCACATCTCGCAAAGAGCACAGGAAGCAGAGAGAACAACTGTAGACCACAAGGCTTGTTAAAACTCACTAAGCCTGCCCCCAACAACGCACTTCCTCTAGCACGGCCACACCCTCCATGACCTCCGAAAACAGCGCCACCAACTGGAGACAAATGTCTGAATACCTAGAGCCTATGGGGGACACTCATCCAAACCACCACAAATATGTTCTGCTTTTCCTTCCTCTCTCCCCCTCTCTCTTCCTTTTCTTCCTCCCCTCCCCATTATCTTCTCTCCACAAAGCTTCATATAGCCCAGGCTGGCCTCAAACTCACTATATAGTGGAAGATGACCTTGAACTTCTGATTCTCCTGCTTCTACTCTTCCTGAGTACTAGGATCACAAGTGAGCATCACTGTGCCTGGCTAAAGCAGTGTGAGAATTGAACCCAGGGCTTTGTGCCTGCAGAAGCACTCTGCCAACTGACCTACATCCCCACCACCTTGATAAAATGTTCTTGAAGGGACAGGGTTTTTTTATATTTATAGTTAAACTATTATGTGATTAGATTTTGAGAAGTAATCAATGTTTCTTCATATTAATTTTATATTAATTTGTGACCAAGAGGAAAGAGGAAGGAGGAGAAGAAATATAAGCCAAAGCATACCCAAATTAATAGCTACCTATCAAACAATAAGCATTTAATGTCCATTTGTTGCTAACTTCCATGTTAGAAAATGCCAGAGAATGCAAAAGTATATAAAACACTCAGTGTCCTCTCTCCAGACACAGAGCTCCTTCTCTTTCCAGGAAGAGAAAGAATGTATGCATGTGGAAGAGAAAATGGCCATCAGGAAGTCCCTGATAATGGACCGGTATTCAGGAAGGTTAGTTTTCCATATTGACTTGGCCTGGCCATCGTACCCAAATACTACTGTAGAGGCCTCTGTGAAAGGTACTTTTAGGATGAGATTAACGTGTAAATCAATAGATATTGAATGTAACAAATAACCTTCCAAAGTAAGTGGGCCTCATCCAAGCAGTTGAAGGCCTTAACAGTTCGGTCTGCTCTTCCTAGCAGAGGAGGGTGTTCTTCTGGAAGACTGTCTTTGAACTTGAGTTGCAGCTATTTCTTGGGTCTCTAGCCTCCAGCCTCTGCAGACTTTAGGTTTGCTGGGTCTCCAAAATCATGGAAGGGGATTCTCTCTGCCTTTCTCTCATTTTCTCTCTGACCTGCCCCGTCTCCGTCCTCCCTTCCCTTGTCCCTGTTGGTTCTGTGTCAGATGGCCATCAGGTTGTCCAAGTCAGGGACAGCCCACAGACAGCCAGGGTAGCCTGGGAGGTCACCCCAATCCTGGCGGACTGTGCTGACTGCTGGGGCTAGATGAGCACAGATGCCTGCCTTGAATAAACATCTCCATCCACAAGTTACAGAAGAAAAATGATGGAAATCAGCTAAGCACTTGCACTGCAGGATGCTGGCTGCTGGTCAAGCTCCTCTGTGGCCTAGAAAGCCCAGGAGGATGGGAACCCACACTGAGCACCCTGCAGGCCAGTACCAAGCAGACATGCTTGTGCTGTCTGAGTTCCCAGGTTCTCAGCAGGGGTCATGGGGACTGTGCTACTGGCCTCTGCAGAAAATAGGAAGAACTTCGGACTTCACTCAGGGTCTTGGGGCGAGATGGCTGCCTGATGACAGTCCTTGAACAATATGGCCAGATATCCAGGAACTGGGGGTGGGGGGCAAATGGCTCAGTTGGTTTAGAAAGGGGCTGCTAGGTGGGCATGGTAGTACACACCTGTCATCTCAGCCCTTGGAAGCTGAGGCAGCAGGATCTGAGTTTAAGGTCATCTGGGATATGTGGCAAGATCTTATCTCAAAAACATAAAACAAAACACTGCTACCTGTCCTCACTGCCACACTCACATTGGACACAGTGATCCCACACTCTCTGTGTGACCCTGAACATGAGCCTTAGCTGTGCCTGACCTTGGTCAGCAGGCTGCTAGAGAGGAGCCAGGCCACTGAGTACCCTTCCCTAGGCGTGAGCAGACCAGTAGAGGGCAAAGGACCAGCCTCTCCTGGCTAGGAAGCAGAAAGCTGGAACTGGAGGTGGGGTTGGGGGGTTACTTCCTGTCATGTACAGGAAGCTGGAACTGGAGGTGGGGTTGGGGGTTACTTCCTGTCATGTACAGGAAGCTGGTTTGGGAGCAGCCAGAGCCAAGGTAGAAGACAAAGTTCCTGGTGGCTGAGAAATCCCTGGTCCAGTGACTCATGGGACCAACCTTCTCCCAGCTTTCCAGGTCACATGATCAGAGCCCTGGGGGTCAGGAGCTGAGGCTGAGGTGTAGCAGGGTGTTTCCTCTGAGCTTCCTCTCCTTGGCTTGTGGCCGTCTTCACCCTGCATCTTCATGTTGCTTACTTTGTACTCGTCCAAGCCCTCACCTCTTCATAAGAGACGACGGCAATCATCTGAGTAGAACCCCTGCAAATGCCCCATGTTAACCTAATTGCCCGAGAGAGAGAGAGAGAGAGAGAGAGAGAGAGAGGAGAGAAAATGTGTGTGTGAACATGCATGTGTATGTATATGTTGGTGTGGGTGTGTGTGCATGTGTGTACATGCCTGTGGATGACAGGTGTCAACCTTAGGCACAGTCCACTTTGAATTTTGGGACAGGATCTCTTATTGGCCTGGAGCCTACCAATTCTGCCCGTCTCTATCTCCTCAGTGATGGGCTTATAAGCATACCACCCTGCCTGGCTTTTAAATGTGTGTTTGGAGATCAAATTCAGGTCCTGGTACCTGCAAGTTTAGTTAAGTTAAGCACTTTATCAACTGAACCCTCTCCCCAGCACCTTAATCACTCCAATCACTTCTTTACCATCATGTCTACAGGTACTCGGTCCTAATATCAGTACAGGAGTGTGTGTGTGTGTGTGTGTGTGTGTGTGTGTGTGTGTGTGGTCTACAGTTCATTCTGTAATGAGGGATTTGGATTGAGTCTTTGCTACCTGCAACCCAGCATCTTACTATGTACATGTCTCAGAAAATAAAACTGGAAGAATGTTTATTAATATCTTAGAAAATACCATTTCTGCATGGTGAATAAAAGCCAGAATTTCTGTTTTTCTACCTGTAATATACAGGTATGCAATGAACATGCTACTGTATATTGTATGCAATGAACATGCTACTGTATATTGTATGCAATGAACATGCTACTGTATGTTGTATGCAATGAACATGCTACTGTATGTTGTATGCAATGAACATGCTACTGTATGTTGTATGCAATGAACATGCTACTGTACATTGTATGCAATGAACATGCTACTGTACATTGTATGCAATGAACATGTTACTGTATATTGTATGCAATGAACATGATACTGTACATCGTATGTAATGAACATGATACTGTACATTATATGCAATGAACATGCTACTGTATATCTTATACAATGAACATGCTACTGTATATTGTATGTAATGAACATGCTACTGTATATTGTATGCAATGAATATGATACTGTACATTGTATGCAATGAACATGCTACTGTACGTTGTATGCAATGAACATGCTACTGTATATTGTATGCAGTGAATATGATATTGTACATTGTATGAAATGAACACACTACATTGTATGAAATGAACATGCTACTGTACATTGTATGCAAAGAAAATGCTACTGTACATTGTATGCAAAGAACATGCTACTGTACATTGTATACAAAGAACATGCTACTGTATATTGTATGCAATGAACATGCTACTGTACATTGTGTGCAATGAACATGCTACTGTACATTGTATGCAAAGAACATGCTACTGTACATTGTGTGCAAAGAACATGCTACTGTACATTGTATGCAAAGAACATGCTACTGTACATTGTATGCAATGAGCATGCTACTGTACATTGTATGCAATGAGCATGCTACTGTACATTGTATGCAATGAACATGCATATATTATTGTAATGTCTTTAAAAATTCAAAGCCTCCCAGAACCATAAGTGATGGACAGGGTGAAACCCAAGGGTGGCACCTGAGACAGTGGGGAGGGGAAGGAGTGGGCAGGGGTACCCAGAGCTGATGGCTGAGGAACCAGGGAGAGGCCACGAAGATACCAGAGATCAGGAAAGACAATGTCGCTCTGCCAGCTAAAAGATAAAGCCAGAAAAAAAATGGATGCACACAGAAAAATGCCATGTCACCTTAAAGAGGCAGGAGGACCGCAGCTCAGCTCGCTGAGAGTGGAGGAAATCAGGATGGAGAGGAAGACACGAGCATGTGTGAGTGTGACTGTGTGCGTGTGCATGCACGTGTGTGATTATGTTTGTGCATACACATGTTGTTATGTGTGTGCATATATATGTGTGCTGATGTGTGCATGTGTGTGTGCGTGTGCATATGTTGAGGTGAGAGCAAGGGAACAGACCACAGGGATCCTCCCTTGCTCTGCACACAAGGGAGCCCCAGTAGAAGTTGAGACTGCACACTGGGCACTTGCAAAACCTACTCTGGTGTTTGAGCAAGCCAACTGAAAAGTACAAAGCTGTTCTTAGGTGCAAATAAACACACATTTTTTAAAAAGTACCTACCTCTCAGCTGGGTGTGGTGGCCCACACCTTTAATCCCAGCAATTGGGAGGCAGAGGTAGGCAGATCTCTGTGAGCTCAAGGCCAGCCTGGTCTAGAATTCCAGGCCAGCAGTGACTACAGGGAAACCCCATTTCAAAAGACACACACACACACACACACACATGCCTCTGTCATCTCTTTTCTTCTTCTTTTCTTTTGTTTATTTATGGCTAAGGGAAAAACATCCTAGTCTTTTGTGCCAGACAAGACGGAAAGATGGGGAAGACCGTGACTGATGCAGAGACTGCTCAGTGCACAGCTGAGTGGGGGAGGCCTGGAGGCCAAGAGCCAGCCAAGCCCTCGGGCTGGGGAGAGCTGCTCAGCCCTCTAGCAGCCATCAGTGGGCTCTCTTATGGCCTCTTCCTGACTCCCAAGCCTCAGGTACATTCTGACACAGTAACATCCAGCCAGAGGTACTGGGGAGCAGAGATAGAGGGGTGCTGATTTCATTAAGGAAAGGACAGAGAGGAGGCAGTAGCTGGCCTGGGAGCACCCATATAGGCTTTGAGGAACACATCTTAAGAGCAGCTGGTGACTAAAGGAAGGGCCTCAAAATGTGTGTGTGTGAGTGTGTGTGTGTGTGTGTGTGTGTGTGTGCACATCGGTGTGTGTGGGACTGCATTTGTGTACATGTGCATGCATGTGCATGCATGTGCATTTGGAAGGGGAAGACACTGGCAATATTCTAACACTGCCTTTGGAAGAGGCACCCTACTTCTCTGCATGGGAAGGTAGATTCTAGTAATAATCTAGCTCTGTTGTTGGAGCAGACATCCTACTGTTCTGCATGGGAGAGCAGGTCTCATAGGACTGGGGCTCAGCATCTATCCTGCAGCTCACCATCCTCCCAGAAGTGGGCTGATAGCCTTGCCAGCTAGATTTTAGGGGCTGAGACTCAGGGAGACCCAGAGCTCTCACACTGCTGAGGCAGTGCACATCCAGCACAGACAGGGCAATGTTGGGTTCTAACCATAGCATCCTCACCCCTCACCATTACTGATCTGTTACAAAAATCTAACCAAGCGTCTGGTAGAGAACACAAGTTCATCCTGCCATCCGGTATGGCAAAGAAGGTTTATGGCAAAAGCAGGGGCCTGGAGAGCTGGGGCTGATGGCTCGGGAATGAGAACCAGGGATACTGGGAACATCACCATCTGCCGGGCTGTTGCATGAAACAAGTGTATCCCAGGTAGTCAGTCACTTTGGACCTGCCACCAGTTGCCTAGTGCCCGGCCCCGATGTGCTCTGAAGGGTCCTGGTGCTCTCTCTGAGGGTGGCCTAAGGGTTCCTGAAACCCACTGAGCCTCTGCACAGGGACTTGCTGTTTTAGAAGTGCAGGGACTTGCTGTTTTAGCCCTGCGGCTTGATCATGATCAGATGAGGGACTCTAGCTCTCTCACCTGATGTCATGAGTTGCACTGTTCTGAGGGACTGAACCACCATCGCAGGCTTCATGTCCTGCATGCTTGCTTTTTGCCTCTATTCCCCTAACAAGTTTACCGTGAAACACTGACAAAAAAAAAATCATTCCTCAAAAAACAACTTCCAGAAAAATGCACACCTTAGAGTGTGGTTTGGGGGAACCTTACCCAAGAGAGTTTTAATTGCAAATCTGGCCATTGAATTACCAAAGCCAAGGCCCATGGGCCAGGGCTGGTGTGCAGTCATGTCCTGCTCAGTGCATCCCCCAGGCTCACTGGACCTCCCTAAGCAAACTTTGTTTTCCAGGTGGAATCTTTGACCTCAGGCACCAGAGTTTATCAGCCAACCTGGTTGTTTGTGAACGAAAGCAACCCACATGTGTCTACATCTTAGCAAATGCTCCCAGAGCTATCAGAAAAGCACTTGAACCTGACAGTTACTCCTTTTGCGGATGAGGATTCTGTACACCACTTCTTTGTTTGGACTTGGGCCCCTGACTCTGAATAATGGGAGGTTCTAACCACTGGGCCACAAAAGACCCAGAAAATCCACATCTGCTCTCCAGCCTGCAACCAATCCCTTCATCACAGGGATTTTAATCTGCTTTTTCTGCTGTATTATTATTATTATTACCATTAATATTTTTATTTTTTGTGGATTTGTGTGTGTGTGTGTGTGTGTGTGTGTGTACACATGTACCTGTGCATACAAGGCCAGAGGACAATCTTGGCTGTCATTTATGAGACAACATCTTTCATTGCCTTAAACTCACCAATTTGGCTAGGCAGTCTGGTCCGTGAGCTCCAGAGACCACAGTCCTGCCCCATCGATGCTGGGATCACAAGCTCAGGTCACCATGGCAACATTTCTGTCTTTTTCTTCTTCTATATGGATTGAACTCAGGGCTTCATGTTCACAGGGCAAGAGCTTCACCAACTGAATGAACTATCTCCCCAATCCCCTTCTTTTTTTTATTTTTTTATTTTTGAGACAGGGTCTCCCTTTAGTCCCAACTGGCCTGGAGCTCACTCTGTAGACCAGGCTGGCCTCAAACTCACAGAGATCCACCTGCCCCAGCTTCTGCCTCCCGAGCTCTGGGATTAAAGGTGTGTGCCACCACACCCAGCACTAAAGATGGCTGTTAGCTGCCATGTGGGTGCTGGGAATTGAACCCAGGTTCTCTGCAAGAGCAGTCAATGCTCTTAACTGCTGAGACATCTCTCCAGCCCCCACCCCCCTTCTTTTATTATTTTCTTTCTCTTTTTCTACTGCTTCAGGCTTGATTGGGGTAGACCCAAGAATGAAAAATGATTGAGGCCAATGTATTTTGGGAGGGATTTGTATCTTTCTTTAAAGGAAAAGACTAAGCGCCTGCTATATTTAGACCCTTCAACTGCAGACTGGCAGTTCTTGGCTCTGAGGTTGTTTCCAGAAAATGGACCTTGGTGTGAACAGGCTGTGGGTGAATGTGAGCAGGGAGCTGGGTGAAGAAGTCCGCCCCTTCTCCCACTTTTACCATTTCCTCCAACAGGCTGTCGTCTGCTATGAGCAGCGCCAAGCCTGCAGTCCCTGTGTCCCCAGAGCTCAGGGGCTGACTCAGCCACCAGAGTATTTCCTTTCTTCATGAGCTGCCTGCAGAGGTTCCAGATAAGTTTCCCTGAACTGTGTCCCCTCTTTTCATCAAGCACAGTTTTCAAGCATCTTCCTGATAGCGTATCAGCCAGCATCTATTAGATTCTTGCTGGATGCCTGTCACCACAGTTCAGCATGTCCCACCTGTCACCTCAGCAAGCCTCACAGTCACACTGAGAGTTCTGTACCTGAGTGTCCACTTTCTAGATGAGAAAACAGAGGCCCAGAGAGTTGACCCAAGTCGTTCCGTTCAGAAGCAGCAGAGCCAGACATCAAAGCCAAGTGAGTTTGTCCCCTGAGCCACTCTGCTGTCCACCATGTTATTACAAAAAAGACTCCTACTACTCATGGGAAAGCATATTATCTGTCCAAAGTGGCTGCTTCCTTCTCTTCTCTTCTTCTCTTCTCTTCTCTTCTCTTCTCTTCTCTTCTCTTCTCTTCTCTTCTCTTCTCTTCTCTTCTCTTCTCTTCTCTTCTCTTCATATAACCTGTATTAGTCAGTGTTCTATCTTTGTTGCCATTATCTGTTATCCAGTTGCACATCTGGAGCCTCTCAGGGATGGTGCCGGGCTCACAGTTTCAGAGATTCCAGTCCATTCTTGGCTAGTTCCATTGCCATGAGTTCGTGGTGAGGAAAAACATCAGAGCAGCAGAAAGGTGTGTGGAAGAGCTGCTCACTGCCAGGCAGGCAGGAAGCAGAGACAATGCAGGGGTTGAGGAAAAGATGCACCCTTCCAAGCCTTGGCCCCAGGGACCTGCTTCCTCCCACTAGGTCCCACATCCCACTAGGTCTCCACCACATTCCATAATAGCATGTCCAACTGGGGAGCCAAGCCTTCAGCTCGGGATCCTGGGGGGACACAGTTCATGTTCTATAACATCTAACATAGTTTTTTTACATGTAGACTTTTAGCTTTAGCTTTGACCCTATGACTTTCTTTGGTCAATGAAGACAGGATGGTGGATGTTAGTGTGAGCCACTCTGAACTGAGGCCCAAGATATCACATAGGCGTATGTGACCTTTTTTTTTTTTTTGGTCTTTTTGAGACAGGGTCTCCCTGTAGCCCCAGCTGTCCTGAAACTCACTCTGTAGACCAGGCTGGCCTTGAACTCACAAAGATCCACCTGCCTCTGCCTCCTGAGTGCTAGGATTAAAGCATGCACCACCACGCCCAGCTGTATGTGACCTTTTGACATTTGCAAAATGGTGTTGTCATCAACATAGTTCACTCTAGAGAACCGTGCAATCAAGTTACAGAGGAAAAACTGCAAAAATTCTCATAATTTAAAATGTGTGTGTATGAGTATATTCATGCATGTATGTATGTAAGTACACCCATGAGGTCAGAGAGCTGGAATTATGGGTCTTTGTTAGCTGTGAGGTAGATGCTGGGAACTGAACCCAGGTCCCCTACAAAAGCAGTCAATGCTCTTAACCACAGGACCATCTCTCCAAGCCCCTCACAATGTTTTGAGCAAGTTGATAATCTCATGTTGAGCATATCTATAGCTTTCCCCTGCCCTGTGAAGCCTGTGGGGTTTGGGTTGGACACATCTGGAAAGTGGTATGTTGGGTATCAAGATTACAAGGAGCAGATTTGTGATGGTTAATTTTCATTGGCAACTTCAATGGCTTAAAAAATACCTAGGGTGTTAGTGAGATGTGGGTAAGGGCCTTTCCAGAGAATTATCTGAATGTAGGTGGCAGCATCCCATGGGATGGGGTCCTGGAGTGACCTAAAAGGGAAAAAGAGGGGCTGGAGAGATGGCCTAGTGGTTAAGAGCACCGACTGCTCTTGCAGAGGACCTGGATTTGATTCCCAGCACTCACATGGCTGCTAAGAACCATCTTTAACTCCAGTTCCAGGAGAATCTGACACCCTCTTCTGACCTCCAGGGCATTGCATGACATGGGTGCACCAACCCACATGCAGACAGTACACTCATACACATAAAAAATAATAAATTAAAAAAATAAAAAAGGGATAAAGAGAAAGGCAGCCATCATTCCTTCTGTCTGCTTCCAGATTTATGGAAGTGTGAGGAGTCCTGGCTGTAAGACCCTGCACCATGAACTCTGACACACATTCCCTGCCATGATGGACTCTACCCTCTTAAATCGGAGACAAAATAAATCCTTTTTCCTTTAACTTGGTTTTGCCAGGTTACAGCAGCAAGAAAAGTAATTAATGCACAGTCCTTTATGGGTTCCAGTCTCCATTGAAAGAAAATATGAAGTCATTGATTCTTAGCTTAAAAGTGGAGGGGGAAGATCTAATCTCAACCTGGAGCCCGGCCTTCAGTATAGGAATACTGAACCCAGCCAAGATCAGTTAAGTCACAGCCAACCAACATCTTGTAGGCATAAAATCCATAGTTGTTATAAGCCCCTGAACTGTTGGGCAGAGTTCTCAGAGTAGAGATCTCTCTTGCTGCCTATCCTAATGTTCTAGTCTTTCTAGTGCTCTGCAGTCTAACTCTCGTTCTCTTAGAGGCAGAGTACAGAATCACAGCTCCAGGAAAGAGATGGACCCGCAGAGTTATCGCCTCCCAAACCTCTATCCCTCGATGCTTCCAAAGAAGCCCATTTCTTCTATAGACATGTTGAAAGGAGGTTGCCCTAAGATTGAACCTTGAAGATCTGCATGCCAACACATATGGGTCCTGCTCCTTCTTCATAAGAGTCCCTCAGTACCTGTGTCATCTTCCATCTGCACTGTCCCTACTGACCAATGGCCAAGGCCACAAGTCAATGAGCCCTCAGTCCCTGCCTCACCCTCTCCCTTAGTCTTTTCCTCACAGAGGGAGGAGCCGTGCACGCCAGGGTCCCAGGAGCTTTCCTCCATGACCTTCAGCCGCCGACGGCTGTTGGCAGCCTGTGGTCTGAGACTGGGAGAGGACAAGAAGAAGTCAGGGTGTTTGTTCCTGGGGTCTTTTCTCCATAAGGTGTCCAGTGGGCTATGTCCTTTATGGGAATAGTCCCTCCTGTGTACAGGCCTGTCACTCCAAGTCTTAACTAATGGCTGTTAGAACCCAGGTCTGGGAACATTTTTCCTTCCTTTGACCCTTTAGCATAAGGAGTAAGGGGACTTCCGACTGCAGCTCAACCCTCAGTCACCTGGCCTTCCCTATGGCCTTTGCAACTCTTTCTTCCTCATATCAAACTCCCCTCAATCAACCGTTTGGCTTGGGTCCTACCCTCAGCACACACTGACTAATACAGAATCCTGACCTGGCAGGGTCTGGTCCACCCCCCCATGGTATGTATACATGTCCACCCTTCATATAAGAATTTACATATGAAACGACATGGTGTAATTGACTAGCCTACAGAATGTGATCACAGCTGTGTATGTCCAGATTCATCTTAAATAGGTTTTCTTTTTGCATCGTGTAGTCATCTTTTTCTTCCCACCCATGGAACATTTTTGTAGCCCGGAGGAAGCTCTTAGGGATGATGGAGAAAATGGCAGGGATAGTAGTGAACAAAGCATCCCAGAGAAAAGGTGCATGGACTGTCGTGATCATCACTATCTCCATGAGGAGCGTTGAGGAAAGGAAACCTGAAGAAAAAGACAGTTTTGCCCAGGACTCGGCCCTTTCCCACCATGATGACCCCTCTGCCCTTACCTATCTGCCGTGATGGTGCCTCTGTCTTTCCTGTCCTCACGATGGCCTCTCTACCCTTTCCTGTCCCCCATGATAGAGTCTCTGCCCTCTCAGTCTGCCATGATGGCGCCTCTGCCCTTTATGAGGCCCAGAGCTCGGGAGGACCTTGCGGCTGTCGATGAGATGGATTTTCTCCATGAGCTAGGACGCAGGAGAATCGTAAATGTGTCAATGGAATTCAGATTTCCCAAGCTGCCCAACCACCATAATAAAGTTAAAAGCAACGCTGCCCTGGAAGGTTGCCGAGGCTCTAATGCAGGATGCTATGTGGCACAAAGAAGACAGATGGCTGCCTGACAGACAGCCTTCCTCTGCAAATGTACTTGGCTGGGGTGAGCCAGGCCTGGCAGCATGATGAGGCTCAGCCCTGCTGGGGGCTTGAGGTGTACCCTCATAAGCAGATCGATGCCCCAGGGGAAAAGAACTGGGGCACTGACCAGGCCCTGAGTGCCTGCTTCTCACAGTGGCAGCTTCTCACCGGCCAGCTCAAACTCCATCTTGGCTTTGCTGCCAGTTTAGCAAACAGCAGCCGGGCCTCAGCTGTGACTGTGGCTGTGCCCTGGAGTTTACCTGGTTGGCTTCAGCAGGTGTGGCAGCTCTGGCCAATATGGTGGGCACAAGAGAGCTTGGGGTGGGTACCTTCAGGTCTGATCGTCTACATGATACCTCTGCTGGTAATGAGAGCTGATCCAGTGACCTCCCCTCTGTCCTGTGAAGAGCAGTGGGAATGGAGATTCCCTTTGAAGATCCTGCTAAAGAGTTAGGATAACAGCATCTCACAGGAAGGAGCCAAGGATGGGCTGCTTCCCTCAGAGGGACCACCGGCCCAGTCTTTGTCATTTGGTGACAGTGGAAAGGCTTTACTGAGCAGCTACAAAGCATCTGCGGCTATGATCGGCATAGGTTCCAGGGCTGTGGACGTGATTGGTTTTTTCCAGAGCACCTTGTATTGACCTGAGAGTGGTCTGGCCGGTGAAAGTCCCATGCCGTAATGTGCTTTGTTTCAGTGACCAGAAAGCATCTGGCCAAGGTTGAGTTAGGTAAAGAGGAAAAACACGCCAGCAGCAAGCCAGAGCTGTGGGAGGCACTTCAGGGGGAAGGGAAGACGGGAAGTTGTTTATAGCAGAAATTTGAGGGACCGGAGACGCTCCCTGTGCAGCCAGCGTTTGAAATGAATCTTTGGATAAGCCGTCTGTGGGGTTGTGGGGAGTTCTGCTTCTGGGGGTTGCTGTAGCAGCCCCATGGCTGATGCAGGTGTCCCTCAAGAATCTGAAAAAGGCCTGGGACACACTGAGGGTCTCCGAGCTGCTGCTGGGGGCTCTAATGCATCTGGGAGGTGAAAGTCAGTTACTGTTAGTCATCTTTCTTCTCATCCTGGGTCTCAACCTGGTCCCTAATTCAATGCTGAACAAATACTTGCAGGATGTCTCATTCATGAAAAGCTTGCATCCTAGCATCAGGGATGATTAGAGGTAAGAGTGTAGGGACGGATGAGGGAACTTCACCTTCACATAATTGTCTGACTGGACAAAAGATTTAACCTCTCTGAGGTTTACTTTCATTTCCAAAAGCTTGAGCAGACATCTCAACTTAAAGCTCTTACCCCGGGCTTTTCTCAGGATCCAGTGAGCAGTGTTCACTGCAGACTGCTTGATTTGGGATCCCAGGAGCCTGGGGGTGAGAATGAATGGAACTAATAATTAACTAATGTGTCCTCACCAATGCACACCCACCATGCCAGTACTGGGGAAGTGCTTTAACCTGCTCAGCTCTTACAGTGACATCCATATTGAGTAAGCCTCTCAAGAGGCAGGCTCAGTGGCAGAAAGGGAGTCAGTTGGTCGTGAGTTGCAGAGTCACTCAAGGCTGCAGAGGGGAGCTAAGGTCAAGTCTCCATTTCACAGATGAGAGGGAAAATTATTATAACATGAACCAAAGATGAGCGACGGCAACCAGTCCCACAGTCTGTTTCTGCCTTGAAGGCCTGTTCTTGTTCCTGGAGACCTGGCCACAGGACCTTGGAGCCAACCACTTCCTTCCTGGGACTTCGCCCCCTAGACTCCCACTCTGGCCAGAAAGGGCAAGGCATGAAGAGCCTCAGGCAGAGCCTGCTGAACGGCACTCCTGCTTACCACTTAGTGGTAGCCAAATGGAATAAGTGCAGTATTGATTAATTGCAATTTTTTGGAATACACATTCACTCTGATGTTTTATCATTAATGCATTAAGAAGCTGAACAGGCAATAAGACCAAATGGACTTTGGAATGCGGCAGAATTTCCATCCAGCTCCGTCTACTCTGCAACCATTACCTCCTGGCAAAGACAGTCCCATTACAGCCCACACCTTGTCTGGAGCTTGAGAGCTCTTTGTTCCTAGCCTTCTTTATTTATTCCCTAGGAGAGCAGGTGTGCCTTGGGTACCTTGGGCTCTGTGCCACAGGGCGGACCCTTCACGCTGAGGGAGACTCATAAATGGGGGGCTGGACAAAGAAGTGAGCTTTTTTTCCTCTGTGCAGATGTGTGGGGATGGCTGACCCTGTCCTGGCTATGGAGGGAACAAGGTGACCTTGCCTCCTACTTTCACAGCAAATTCCAGAAGGAGGGGTGGGCTCTCAGTATGGATACCAGCCCACCCCTTGAATCTGGCTGGTGCACATACTTGTACTTGGTGGTTTGGGTAGTTGTTGTTTGTTTGTTTGTTTGTTTGTTTGTTTGTTTTTTGAGACAGGGTCTCTTTGTAGCTCCAGCTGGCCTGGAGCTTACTATGTAGACCTCAGTCTCACAAAGATCCACATGCCTCTGCCTCTTGAGTGCTGGGATTAAGGGCGTGCGCCACCGTGCCTGGCAGCCCTGTACTTTTGATGGCTAGGCTGGATGTTGGCTCTGCCTGCAGCCAATAGAGGAAAACACTGGCCAAATCTATTCTTTTTCTTCTCTTCTCTTCTTCTTTCCTCGTCTCCTCTTTCTTTTTCACATGTACAGAGGCCATCAGTCAATGCCAGGTGCTTTCTTCAATCATTTCTCTATTTATTTACTTATTTATTTTCATTTTATGTGCGTGAATGTTTTGCCTGCATGTATGTAAGTGCACCACATGCATGCAACGCCAGCAGAGGCCAGAAGAGTCAGATCCCCTGAAACTAGAGTTGTGAAATGTTGTCGACCACCATATGCATTCTGGGAACTGAACCTGGGTCCTCTGCAAGAGCAGGCAGTGCCCTCAACCACTGAGCCATCTCTCCAGCCCCTCCCCCTTACTTTTTGAGGCAGAGTTTCTCACTAGAGCTCACAGATCAGCTAGAATCGCTGGCCAGTGAGGTCCAGGGATCTGTTTCTGTCTTCCTAGTACTGGGGTTACAAACACATGTCAGTTTTTATGTGGGTACCGGGGATCTGAAGTCAGGTCAGACTTGTCCAGTGAGCACTTTGTCCAGTGAACCAATTCCCCAGCCTCCCCAGACTTCCCCCAGGAGTCTCAGTTTCTTTATTTGCCAAATAAGGAAACCATGTTGGTTACTAAGAGCCTTGAAGATCTAGCACTTTGCAACTCTTCCTCTTTTTTTTTTCTCTTCCTCTTGCTTTTCCAAACTATTTTATGTATTCAAGTCCTGTCAAAAATCTTTCTAGATATACTGGCAAAAGCAAAAATGACCTATGGTATCAACAACCTCTTGAAAATCACATCTCAGGGTTCAGATGTCAACAGCACAAGCTCAAGTTGGCATCACTAAGAGACACAGCACTTGTAACTCAAGATGCTGCAGAGAGCCGGGGGGAGCTATGACTCGGTGTAGGTCGGCAGCGTCATTGCTCGTGGGATTAGCTAGGCCAGCACAACACTCATCTCCTCTGTCTGTACATCCTCCGCAAACTGGATGAGGAGCCTGTGTCACTGTCAGAAATGCCCCCCCCCTCCCCTGGTCTCACACTTACCCCTTTCAACTGCTCTACTGTGAGAACTGAGTCAACCCTATCTGTCTTGAATGCTCACGGGGCCCGGGCTTTGATGGTGGTGGTCAGACCAGGCAGAACAGGAGTGAAAAGAACTCAGTGTGTGATGGTCAGACAAGCTGCTGTGAACATGTAGATGCTAACAGCGACATCAGACCTGTTTCAGGCTACATGGCCACCTATAGGCATCTGACCCTCTCAGGCCCCTGCAGCCACATTTCTTAGTCCAAAGCCCAGACTTACTCAACTGCTGAGTTCCTGCCTGGTGGGATAAAGCCAGCCCTGCAGAGACCAAATCCTGCCTGTGTTCCTTCCGTGGGCCCTGGGTGCCCTGGAGGACCCCCTCCCTTCACAGAAAGTCATCACCCCAGAAACCCTGTCTGAAGCTTGCTTTTTAGGAACCTGAGAAGCCCTGTAACCTATGTTGCTTTCCCGTCTGACCCCACCTGCACTGGGCTGTTCAGATTTCCTGGGTGACTCACCTTCTCTCACGTGGTGTGCTTCTCTCTTTCAGCTATACCTTTGCAAACACAGCTCTTCCTCTTGCAATGTCCCACACATCCAGCTTCTCAGCCTTGAAGAAGCCCGACATGAACACTGCCCCCTGGAACACTTGCATTTAGAAGGCCACATACATCCCAGCCACACCCATCACATCCCATTCTGCATGCCATGGCATGGCTATTGATTTGTTGGGAGCAGAGAGGGACTTGTCTGCCTGAACTCAGCCCTCGGGGCTTCTCATTCCTACCCAAATGTCCAGTAAGCCACCAGGTATTCAGTCCCTGCTAGCTGGCTGCTGGCCTCAGGGTCTGACATGAGTCACTTTGTCCCCATCTCCTTGTAGCTTGCTCAGCTGCCCCTGGGCAGGACTCACACTAGGTAATTTAAATAAAGAAACTTTAATGAAGGGATATTCCAGAAGGTGATCAGGGTTATGAGAACAAACCAAAGATTCAGGGGCTCCAGAGACTGGCTCCTACCACCCCCTAGGGCTGAAAGGGTCTACAGAGAACAGTGAGAGCCTCAGAGAGGAGTGCCCACTGAGGCCCTGGCCAGGGGGCAGTGTAGGGATGTGCCACCTCTCTCCTCACACCCCAATGTAAGGCCAGCACTTCCCGCTGAAGAAATCCAGCCTGGAACTAGCCACCTAGGACACAGAGCAAAGCCAAGAAGGACACAGAATGTATCTACGATTCCCTTTAAATATAGTTTACGTTAAAATAGCAACAAGCCAGAGTTAAGGCCTGAATGTATATGACATTGAGTAAGGCCTCATTCCTTTCCCCAGACATTTTCTGGAGTTTCTCTAAGGAGACTTTGTTTACAGTGACCTTCCCGCATCCCTGAGATCTGGTTATCAAGCATCAATCATAATCCTGCCAGATGCCCCTCAGGAACCACCCTGTGATCTAAGTTAGGTTCCTTAGTCTCCCATTAAAGACAATCACCTCTACACTCACCAAAATGCTATATATGACTATTGTAAAGATAAGAAGGTGTGACCCTGTCTTAGCGAAGGCCACGCTTACTTTCTGGGTGCCTCCTATTTTTTCTCCAGAGTCTCTGTTTCTTAAGCCTCATGTTCAAAATCGTCCTCCCTACTGGCTAGAAGGTGCTACACAGGCTGCTGGGGGTGGGGAAAACTCACCAACAGTCTTGCCCAGCTGTGGGCCCCGAGTGCTGCAATACTGAGCTGTCAATCAAGAGGTGCCCACTGACACAAAAGTGGTATGACTCCTCTGAGGGTAACCAGACACATTCTGATTGGATCTGAGACTGCTCCATGGGAGAAAACACATGCCTGGTATGGCAAAGCTGGTCAGAAACTTATGGCTGGGGAGGTAATATTGCCTGGGGGGGGGTAGTTAATACTGGTGTTCTGCTGAATGGACACGGTGTCAAACTGCGTCATGTTTACACCCATAGACTGCCACTTTCAGCCTTTATCAGAGAAGCATCAGGTCAAAATGCTAAAAATGGGTGACTGTTGAGTTGTCAAGCTTAAAGGGGACATTTATAGCACCCCTCAGGACCCAGGGCATATCACAGAAGGGACGGAAAGGCTGTAAGAGCTGAAAAATGCAAGAAATGCTATAAAATTCTGTCTTCTGGGTATGACATGGTGGTTACAAGCATGTGGCTATCTGAACAATACCTGGACATAGAAATAAGACCTGTAAGCAGGAGAGGACTACTTAGGAAAAGGGGGGTGAGTAAGAGGAGGAAGGGGATAAGAGAGGGAATGGGGGTGTGAATATGATCCCAATACATTGTATACCTGTGCGAAACAGACAAAAATGTGAAATAAGCAATATTTATGAATCCCTTTTACTTTTTTTTTTGGTCTCTTTGAGACAGGGTCTCCCTGTAGCCCCAGCTGGCCTGGCACTCACTATGGAGACCAGGCTGGCCTCAATCTCACAAAGATTCATCTGTCTCTGCCTCCCAAGTGCTGGGATTAAAGGCGTGCAGCACACCCAACTAAGAATCTCTTTTAGTAAACAGCAACTCTGTTTCATACTGGCTTGTCCTGAAGTTCTTTTCTTCTTAAAAAATTATTTATCTGGTTTTTTACTTTATGCATTCGAGTGCTTTGCTTACACGTGTGTAGGCACACCATGTGCAGTGCTCACGGAAGCCTGAAAAACCATTACATCCTCTAGAACTTGAGTTGCAGATGGTTGTGAGCTGCCTTATGGGTTCAGGGAACCAAACCTGGGCCTCTGCCAAGAGCAGCCAGTGCTCTTAACCACTAAGCCATCTCTCTAGCCCCCTGAAATTCTTTTCTGGGTAGGAGCCAAGGATCTGGTTTTCTGGCAGCAGAGGTCTCAAAAAAGGCTTCTTGCCTGTAAACTGGGATACCTGCAAGAAGAGAGGTGGTAAGGCCCTCCTGTCGAAGTCCTGATGTAGGCATAGGAAAGATGTATTGAGACCGCACTTGCAAGTGTATAGTTGGTCTCTGGAATGCCAGAGAGTGTTACCAAAGGCCACTAAACCAATAAAGCAAATATTGGTCTCCTTGAGTAAAGCAAGACTCCTCCGTCAGCATCAGCTACACTTCGCCTGCCTGGAAATACTGTGCAGCAGTGGTAGCCATATGTCTGTATATCCCAAATTGAATTGGCTATTAGCTCTCTCCTTGGAGGAATAATTCACGGATGATACCACAAGCTTACATGCTCTAGTGGTTAGGAGATGTTATAAGCCACAGTGAGACCTTGTCATCTTTTACAGAAAAAATATAATTCATGGATTAGCATACCATCCAAACATCTGTGTCTATACCAAAGTAACCTACCATAATAATTAGTACTGTTTAAATACCTATATATCTAATTGCTTGTGCTTCATTAATAGGATTGAAAGGTCATTCCTGGACAAACTGACAACCCATGAAAGGAAACAGCCCGAACTTATCAGAGTCCAAAATGACATCTCCAGAGAAAGTAGACTGTTTTGTTTCTCGCCCACCTGTGCCCCTTTTCTAAGCCTAGGGAACAATCTGCGGAAGAGGGGGCATGGTAGAATGTAAGGGTTGCGATTGGGGTGAATGGTGAAACTACAGCAATATAGACTGGACACTTATTTGATCAACATGATTGTACATATAAGCCCCTCCAGCTGGATGGTGGGAGCCTTGGGCTGTGTGGGTTTGGGCATAACTGCTTGCAAATTGGTTTTACATGAAGGATGCTTGTACTCATAACTTATTAGTTATTGTTAAAAAAATGAAATAAAAAATAAAAAAATAAAGATTCCATGAACTCCTTGGGCTGCTGCAGGTAATGGCGTGGAGCTGTGCCTCTGTCCCTGTGGCTGCTGACACAGGACAGCCTGCTGCTGAATAAAAACCCGGTGCTTGGGGCTAGAGAGATGGCTCAGCTCAGCCGCTAAGAGCACTGCTGCTATTGCAGAGGACCAGTATTCAGTTCCCAACACCCCAGTGGCAGCTCACAGCCATCTCTAACTATATATAGTTCCAGGGGATCTAACAGCCTCTTCTGCCCTCTGTGGACCCTGCACACACATGATGGCCTTACATACATGCAGGCAAAACACTGATACACGTTTTTAAAAGCGGTCTTGGTCACATGGTGCTGGCTAGCATCAGACCCTCTCTGCAGCATTTAGTTCCGGCATCGGCACTCAGCCCATCCTTACCCCGTAGGGGGTAGGAGAGCCCACTTCCATTTCAGGAATGCTGCAGCCTTGTACCACGAGCAGAGGGGTGGTCAGCCTGGAGCAGGTTCTCTGATCTGCCTTGGAAAATCTCCCAGAAGAGGAATTTGAAAGGGCTCTGTTCCTTTTCTGAAATTGGGGAGTAGGGATTAACATCTGGATATTACCCCACACAAATGTTGGAAGGGACAGTTGAATGGAGGGTAGTGCTTCGTTCTTCCCATTCTGACTCTTCCATGTTTGGGCTCTGTGCACTAGGGATGGTCATTTAGTATTTTTGGTTTGGTTCGTTTGATTTTTGAGATAGAATCTCACTCTGCAGCCCAGGCTGGCCTCAAACTCACCATCCTTCTTTCTCCCCTTCGGAGTACTAAGATGACACCTACCACACCTGGCCTAACCCTTCTTTTTTTTATTTTTTTTTATTTTTGTATGTGTATGAATGTATTGTCTGCATGTAGGTTTGTGCACCCGTGTCGTGCAATGCCGCGGAGGTCAGAAGAGGGTCTCAGATTCCCCTGGAACTGGAGTTCTCCTGGAATTGGAGTTACAGACGGTTCTTAGCCGCCATGTGGGTGCTGGGGATTGAACCCGGGTCCTCTGCAAGAGCAGTTGGTGCTCTTAACCGCTAGGCCATCTCTCCAGCCCCCTGGCCTAACCCTTTTTAAAGTGTCTCTGTTGTGTCAGGTGTGAAATGGGGACAACGGGGCATCCTGGTTTAATTAATACATGCAGAAAGCCCAAGACAATGTTCTGAGTGGAATAAACACTCAACCCCACTCAGTTTGTAGCCCCTACTATTATTAAACATTGCAATAGTCTCTCGATTTGAATTTCCCTCTTGTAAATAGTTTTCTTTCTGTAAATAATGTTGGTCCAGCAGACAGAAGTTTCAACAAAAGGAAGTTTGTGTCCTTCTCCTGAATGAGAGAGGGCCGCACTCTACGACATGGCATTCTGGGTGGGTCTTTCTTTAAGCTGATGAGGAGGCTGAGGTATAGGACCTCTGTACATATGTTAAAGCCTGAAAAACAAAGGTTAACAGAGGTGTCCCCTCCCTGCCCAATAAGCACCTCCTTCTGCTTTCATATGGAAGCCAGAGGCCACAGGCTGGGGTGCTGTCTGCAGAGAGGCAATGAATCCAGAGGACAGCATTCTTTATTGATTTAGTAATTCACTCTTGGGTTTCCAGACAGATTATCTTCCCAGCATCTCAGCTAGCTGCTAATGCAATACTGGGCTGCAGGTTCCAGGCTTGCAGGCTTGTAGGCTGCAGGGGCAAAGTGGGCTGGGTGGTAGGTAGCCAGGAAAGACTGTGAGGCTGGAAAAGAAGAGAACTTCTCTCAAAGCCAGATTCAGAGGACAGCTGGTCGGGGTGTGGGGGCGGGATTGGAGGGAGCACAGTCTGGGGCCCATTTTTTTCAGGGAAAGGGGACGATCATTTTTTTGAGGTACACTGCAGAACCTTATTCAAAGATGAAGAGAGTCCCCCAGCTGGGCCACCAAGAGTACCCCTGAGCATGCTCTCTGAGATTTGCCACACCCAAGCCACAGTGCTCCCGGGGTTAATTGCATTTTATCACTGATCCATACAGCACGGCACCAACCCAACCTGTGGCTTTTCAAACCCTCTAGAAATGCTCTTCAACCCAGAGCCCTGTGGAACCTTTTCTCTGTGCTCAGCCAGGCTTCCATCCCCCCCACCCCCTTTAGTGCCACATGCCCTGACAAAGCCATGCATAGTAACCCTGGCCACAGCCTCCTCCAGGTCTAACCTGCCTGCCACAGGTCTCTGGTGGCCTGCGGACTCCTGCTCTATATGTGAGGGGCTGCAGAGCCAAGCCCCGACCACCTTGTAGTACTTCCCAAACTCGTTCTAGTTACAGTGTAGCTTTTATACAGCAGGCCGATGTGAGATTACAGAGCTCTGTCCCACCTGGCAGGACTCTGGCCAGATGAGAGTGGCCCAGTGATTCATCTTGCCTGTCTCACCCCTATCTTCACTCCTCAGGACCCATTTTCTAGTGGCATCCCAAACTTTGCAGGTCTGTGGTTCCTACAATCATGGAAGAAATCTCTGGATCTCCAACCCAGAGCAGGATCTGCACGGGTGCTATATGGGGAAAGCTGGGCCAGAAGACACTAGCAGAGTACAGCTGGGCCAGGAGAAGTACCTATGGGAGCATCAGACCCAGGAGAAGTACCTATGGGAGCGTCAGACCCAGGAGAAGTACCTATGGGAGCGTCAGACCCAAGAGAAGTACCTATGGGAGCATCAGACCCAAGAGCGGCTCCCAGGCAGAGAGAGCACACGCAGAGAGAGTGCACTGACTTAGATCTCAAGTCTCCTCAGTGTTTGTATTTGTGTCTAGCTCTTCCTTCCTTGAAACCTATGCCTGTTGTCCTGTTCTAGCCGTGATTGTGTGACCCTGTTCTGGATACCACAAGTCTGACAATTTTCTGGGCATCAAGAATTGGAATGCATGGTCCTGCTTAGAATGCCTGCCTCTCCATCACAAGACAGATGTATATTCATCCATCCATCCATCCATCCATCCACAGAACCATTAATATAACATTCATTCATTCACTCACTAAATTACCAATCAAACATCTACTCAGTATATATAGTTACATGATAGGATATTAGATAAATAGCTATCAAAAGATGATAAATGGATAGATAGATAACAGAGGATTGATAGGCGATAGATGATAGATGACAGTTATAGATACATAGGCAGATGACAAAGGAGAGATGGATGGATACAGAAATATATATGATAGATCACAGATAGATATAGATTATTTCCAGATAACCAACAGATACATGATAGAGATGATTGATAGATGCCAGGTAGGTTGTAGGTAATACATAGATGATTGATAGATGATAAATAAATAAATAAATAATAAATAGATGGGAGTTGGAGAGATGGTTTAGTGGTTAAGAGCATTAGCTACTCTTGCAGAGGACCCCAGTTTGGTTCCCAGCACCCACATAGTGGCAAACACCATTCTGTAACTCCAGTTCTAGGGGATCTTATGTCTTTTTATGGCTTCTGTGGGCATTGTATGACACAAGCGGATTTACATACATGCAGGCAATATACTCATATACATAGAATAAAAATAATAAAATATTAAAGTAGGTAGATGATAGATCAATAGGTAGATTGATGACAGATGATAACTACATAGATGACAGATAGATGAATGGATAGACAGATGATAAGGAGATAGATGATAGATGTTGGATGGATAGATGATATATAGATAGGTAGATTATGGATGGATAGATGACAGACAGTTGATAAGTGGATGGATAGATAGATGATGGTTAGAGATAGACAATTAATAGATAGATAATCAATAGATGGATGGATAGATATACAGATGATACATAGATGATTGACAGATGACAGGTAGATGATGGATGGATGGATGGATGGATAGACAGATGACAGATATAATGATAGGTAGATAATAGTTTGATGGATGACAGATAAATTGATGAATGGATGATAGATGGATTATAAGTAAACAGATGGGTAAATGGAAAGATAGATGATGGATGATAAGAGAATTGGTAGATGATAAAAGGATAGATGCATAGATGATGGATGAATGAATAGATGGATAGATAGATAGATAGATGATAGATAGATAGATAGATAGATAGATAGATAGATAGATAATAGATAGACAGACTGGAGGGTGTCTCAGCGTGGCTCAGCCTATCCGGTTGGGATCCTCCTCTTCTCCCCTCCTCTCTACATCTGTGGGCACTGGCCCCTTCTCTCTTGTCTACTAGCTTTGGCTTGGCTTCTGGCTTCCACTCCCTGATCAGTTGTGGTCCCATGAGGAGACTGAAATTACCAATTACTTGAACAGTGAGATTTTCACATAAAGAGTTGTTGTCAAGCGTGGTGGTAGGCACTTACTTGTACTTGGCACCCTGGAGGCTCTGGCAGGAGTATTACTTGAACCCAGGAGTTTGAGGCCACCCTGTGTAAAAAGGTCAATTGTGTAATCACCAAGGTAGACTAGGATTCTAAGGAAGGACTGTAGACATGCCATCCCCCACCCCAGGGCTTCGGGCACTAACAGAAGAGGTCAGGATTATCACAGGACCTAAAGCTTTGGAGGGAGGGACCTGGTACAGTGGAGGTTGACATCTAGGCAGAGTAAGCCCTGCTGCTTGGTCTCAGCTGGCCCTGGGGCTGAGAAGCTTATGCAGTGACTTGGACCAGGTCTGCTTGAGGGAAGATGGAGACACTGCCATGTGGATCCGGCAGCTTTAAGAAGGAACTGATGTTCTTGGGAGGGAGAAGGAGCACAGCCGGGTGCTGCTCTAAAGCACATCCAAGGAGCTCCCTGTTTTCCTGATGGGCCTTTCGGTCTTCCTGGCGCCCCCTGGTGGCCATCTCAATAGGAGCAGCTGGGGAAAGGAAAACCCCGGTTTGCAGAGTCCTGCCGGTACTACAGACAGAGCAGCCAGCATAACTTCAAGGCCAGGCACAGTGTGGCCTTTTGCTGACGGTGTCGCACAGGGTTCTCCAAGGTGACAAAGCGTGGAGAGATCTGCAATGAAGAGAGGGAAAGGAACTGTGTGTCACTCTTCTTTCAGAACTTGGGCCTGACACCAACATAGGTACTTGAGGTGGATTGAGGACAGGTGTGAAGGAGACTTGCTAACAGGAAGTTGGAAAGGATCCTCCCTTCCTGAGGATGACATTGGGTAACAAGGACAGGCTGCGGAGAAGCATTACCCTTCCAAGCAAACTGAGCTCTGGGGGGAGTCTACCCATTTGCCAAGCCCATTGGAAGGAACCCTGGTGGTGGACAGAGCTCAGGGCCAAGGTGGGCCTTGTAGAGAAACAAGGACACTATGAGCCAGTTGGGCAGGGGGCTATCCTTCCTACTCCAGAGATAAAGAGACTGAGAGCAAAGTGTTCACCTGGCAAGGGCATTCCCCCTGTGGAACACATGTGCACGGGACCAGCAACAGATTTTCAGATGACAATAGAATGTCACAATGCCAAAGATTGGACATACTATAATCCTGAAGATGAGAAGACATCTGGGTTTCCATGGAGTCTGTGGAAACTCACGCAGGCCCCAGCCCTACAGAAAAATCAAACTCCTGCGCCAGGCTGGCTCCCCATCCACACAGCCCTGGGCTGGGAACCCAAGGGTATGGGCAGGTTGAATCCCGTAATGGGCTGCTAATTGCCCTGATTGCAACTGTGGGGCAGAGTGTTTCTGGAACTGTAGAACTCTGACAGAGGAGGAAATACTAGCAGCCCATTCTAGATGAATAATTCAGTGTGCTCGAGTGGGAAATGAGAAAGTTTGCTTTCCACTGAAGTCGAATTTGAAAAGAAGGAAAAGGAAACAGTAATAACAGCTGAGCTGAGCTGAGCTCGCTGGTCTCCCCACAGTCAGACTCTCTCTTTGCATCAGGAGAGACTATCAATGATTTGCTCGTGCAATCTATAGGACTAACACTGCCTCGTTTCCCACTGAAGCATCATTCCAGGAATATTTCTTGCAAAGCTAAGCATGACACTGTGTGCTAGAGATTCCATCATGAAGAGAAAGAGTTGTTTATTGTTCTCAGGGTCTGTGGTGTGTGTGTGTGGGGGGTGAGTGTTCAGATATCAGTGTAAAAGACACACATATCTATTGACATTTCTTTTCTTGTTGCTTTGGCAAAATTTTCTGACAAAAGCCACACAAAGAAGAAAGTGTTTATTTCAGTGCAAGGGTACAGTCCATGATGTTGGGGAAATCGGGTGGCAGGAGCTTGAAGCAGCTGGTCACATCCATCCACAATCAAGAAGCAGGGACGGAGGCCAGTGCTTAGCTCGCTGTCTCCATTTTATTGAGTCCAGATCCCTGCCAAGGGAAATGTCCTTCTCACAATTAAAATGAATCTTCTTATATATAGCATAATCAAGATACACTGCCACCCCCAAGCATGCCCAGAGTCCATCTCTGAGGTGATTCCAGATTCTGTCAGGCTGACAACAAGCTGGGGTTGAACTCAGGGCCTCAGGCATACTAGCTAGACAAGCACACTACCATCGAGGTACATCTCCAGCCCAATAAGCTGCATAGAAAAGAACTCAACTAGAAAGGGAGAAACAATTCTAGGTATATAGAACAGAGAGAATCCAGGGAATTGGCTGTTGAAATGCAGAGTAGCCTGGGAGGGTGAAGGAACATGGAGATTTTCAGCAGCAAAAGTCACCACACAGAGGAGCCAAGAAAAGATGATTCTGTCAGAGTGCAGACCAGGGACTTCCCAGGGCAACTGGGACCAAGAGATCAAGAGTGTAGCTTGTGTGAGAGTGGAGAGAAAAGAGATATACACATGCATTTAACATCACCGTCGTGTGTGTGTGTGTGTGTGTGTGCGCGTGTGTGTGTGTGTGTGTGTGTGTGTGTGTGTGTGTGTGTGTGTGTGTGGTGTGGAGGGTCTTCCGAAAGAAGGAGTGACCCTGGACATCAAATGCCTCCCAAGACTGTGAACTTGACTATGGTTCTTCTGAAGAGAAGAGAGAAGCCAGGAATCCAGAGACCTCTCCCAACCAGGCAGCTCACCTTAGCTGTGTAAGGGGGAGGGGCAAATGGCATATAAGCCGAGAGTGCTAGGGGGTTGGTCTCTCCTGCTGTGGCCATCTTGGAGAGTGCTAGGGGGTTGGTCTCTCTTGTTGTCGCCATCTTGGGGAGTGCTAGGGGGTTGGTCTCTCCTGCTGTGGCCATCTTGGAGAGTGCTAGGGGGTTGGTCTCTCTTGTTGTTGCCATCTTGGAGAGTGCTAGGGGGTTGGTCTCTCCTGCTGTGGCCATCTTGGAGAGTGCTAGGGGGTTGGTCCCTCTTGTTGTCTCCATCTTGGAGAGTGCTAGGGGGTTGGTCTCTCCTGCTGTGGCCATCTTGGAGAGTGCTAGGGGGTTGGTCTCTCTTGCTGTGGCCATCTTGGAGAGTGCTAGGGGGTTGGTCTCTCCTGCTGTCACCATCTTGTGCAGAGGTCTCAGGGGTCTGGTCAGGACCCCAGGATGAACATGAGGGGATGGAGCATGCCAACAGTCCTTTAAATGACCCCTTCCTCCATTTGTTCTGTGAGCAAGCCCATTAAACTCACTAGAGTCTTCTAAACTGTAATTTTGGATAGTCTTTCCTCATTCTGTCTTTGGGATGGTGGAATGGGAGACCAAGAAAGACAAGCAAAAAAGAACAATCTTATGCAGGAGAATTAGAGGTACAATGTTAGAAATTGAATGATTATTAAATTGAATAATATTGGCAGACCTCTTTGAGGCAAATTAAGTTGAAACATTAAAACAAAAAGTCTCAAGAAACTCCCAAGTTAAAAAGGGAGACAGGGTCTATGGACAGACATGTGCAAAGGCCTTGTGGCTAACTGCACAAAGGACTGCCCAGTGGGGCTACATGACATTGAGAAATTGATGTTTCAGAGAAGAAAAAATATCTAATATCTTCAACAGAAAAGGTTTTTGTTGTTGTTGGTGGTGGTGGTGGGGTTTGGGGTTTTGTTTTTGTTTTTGTTTTGGGGTTTTGTTTTTTTTTTTGGTATTTTTGAGACAGGTCTCCCTTTAGTCCCAGCTAGCCTGGAGCTCACTCTGTAGACCAGGCTGGCCTTGAACTCACAAGAGATCCAACTGCCTCTGCCTCCCGAGTGCTGGGATTAAAGGTGTGCACCACCACACCCAGCTCAGAATAGAGGTTTTGAGTCAGAAGTGGTAGGTTCTGTTTCTATAGCACAGAAGTTAATGAATGTTCAAAATAACCTATCTATTGTCAATGTAATGAAAACTAAAAGATAGGAGTTCAAAGCCTCCAAAAACAAAGTAATATAAAGAGATTGTTGTGGTTTGAATGGGAATGTCCCTCATAGGCTCCAAGTATTTGGACATTTTGTTCCCAGCTGGTGGCACTGTTTGGGGAGGTTTAGGAAGTATGAAGTGCATCATTGAGGGGCAGGCATTGAGAGTTCTTAAGCCTTACCACATTTCCTGTTCCTCTTTGCTTCCTGTGCCTGCTTGAAGAGCTGAGGATTCCTCTGTCTGCTCCAGCCACCTCTGGCCATCCTGCCAACCCATCATGATGGACTCTGATACACTGTAAGCTCAAATAAACTATTCTTTCTATAAGTTCCCTTGGTCATGGTGTTTTAGCACAGCAACAGAAAAGTAACTAATACAGAAGTTGGTACCAGGAGTGAGGTTTTGCTCTGAAGAGCCTGACCATGTCAGTTTTTGGAGGAATGTGGAAGACTTTGGAAGTGTGGAGTAGAAAGCAAGCAGCCGAATACTATAGGCAGAGCTTAATGGATCATTCTATTAGGAATCTGGAAAAAAGTAGTGCTGAGAGAAAAGTAGTTCCAGAGGAAAATAAAGACTTAAACAGCAAGTGGGATATTTTAGCTGAGTCTGACTGCTGTCTGTTCACAGCCCAAGAGCTTTCTTGAGGCCAAGTTGAAAAGCAATGGACTAATTTCTTTGGTGGAAGAAATTTCAAGACAGCCTAATGTAGAACTGGTAGTGTGGCTATTAATGGTGAATATTTTACGGATCTACATTAAAAAAAAAAAAAAGGTAAATGGGGCAGAAAGAAATGCAGAATGTGCATTTTAGGTAGAAAAAGAGCAGTAGAAAGATTAATGTTAGAGCCAAGTCCTGTGCTGAAAGAGAAGATTTATTTAACTAGGAGATTAGAGTGATTAAGGAGAGGCCTAGAGATTTCTACTTAAACAATGGAAAGAATACTTTCACCACGGCAAGATCACACCCAGCTAAGCCTCTAACTTGTGAAGGAAAATACTCCTAGAAACCCAAAGCATAGAAGCTGCTGGTAATGAGAATAAAGCAGGTCAGAGTCTACCCCAGGCAGGCAGCCTAACTTGGAAGTATTGTTCACGTGGTGCTGGCTTTAAAGGCATGAAAGAGGCAAGAGTGAAGGGGTCACTGGTTCTTCCTCCCTGGTTTCAGAGAGCAGCTGAGGCCAGGCAGCACGCAGCAGAGATGTCCCTGCATAAAGAAGGCCCTGCCAGGCCTTTGTGTGATGCTGTTGCTGGGTTCACACCAGGTCCCTCTGAACAGATAAAACTCAAACCTGGCAGACTTTATAGAGAAATATTACGTTGATTTTTCTGGAAGCATTTTTTTTCCAGATCCCCTGGGGGAGGTTATGGAAATGAGCAGCAGTTCTCAACTCCATCTTTACTTCCGCTGTCAGTTCAGCTTTCTCTGAAATCCTTCCTCTCACCTCCTGTGAGACCCCATCAGACTGATTTAAATGCTGTTCAATGTGTGACTTGTTTTAAATGCACTGAAATTTGTGTGCACAGTGAATCTAATCTCATGCTTCTTGCGAGTACATTTTAGTCTATCTTAAATTTTAATCAGATGGAATTTTTAGGAATAAATTGTTCTACAAACTGCAAACTTCCGTGTGCTTAGTACAATGTCAAGAAAACACAAATGCTTGAATTCTTTATGGGCAACAGTTCAGCAAACCAATGTTAATATTTTATTCAGAAATATTTTAACTATGTAACAGATACTTGTTAAATGCTGTGGGTGTTAAAATCATAGCTACTCAGGCATGTTCAACCTGAGGTTCACAGCCCAGGGTAGCTGTGAATGGGGGCTCCTCCAATAGAAAATCATAAATTTAAAGTATTGTGAAGGTGTGTGTGTGTGTGTGTGTGTGTGTGTTTGTTCTTGTTGTTTGAGGGTTTTGATATATATATATATATATATATATATATTTTGATATATATATATATATTATATATATTATATATATATATTTTGTAATTCATGGTGTGGTTCTCAGGTGTAAAATTCAAAGATGACACAGCATATATCAGTGTTAAAAAGGCTGGACATCCCTGGTAGAATATTCCATTTTTATCCATGATGGAGTAATGGTGACCAGACGTAACCTTTCATTGTTAGCTAGAAAACCAAACAAAATATACAAGGGCCAACATTTTCAAGACAGACATAGAGGTGCTGGCATAGGGGTGCACAGTTGAAATACCAGCATTGGAGAGGCTGAGGCAGGAAGACCACACGTTCAAGGCTGGCCTGGGCTGTGTAGCTAGAGGGGAGTGGGTTTCAGAAATGTGTTCAGATGTTGGTCAGCACTGATCCCTAAGAAAGAGGAGGTAGGAAAAGAACAGTTAGCTTGGCTGTTGGAAAAGTGATCCAAGCAGCAGGAAAGATCTTCCTTCTGAGGTCAAGACACAGAACCGGGCTGGAGAGATGGCCTAGCGGTTAAGAGCACCGACTGCTCTTGCAGAGGACCCAGGTTAGAAACAACCAGAAAGGAAAAGCACATTATATACAAAGAAACAAAGCTATGCAAAGCAAAGACAGCAGAATAATATAATGCTGAAGGGGCTGCTACAAACCTGGAATTCTCTACCACAAGTTCTCAACCAAAATGAAAGCAAAATACTTTCAGAGAGGAAAAAAGAACAAATTTTTTAAACAGCAAACTTGCATGACAAAAGTACTTCGGGGACGGCTCTTTAGGGAGAGATAATGGTAAAGATGGAAATCTGGATCCCCCGGAGAAAAAAGGACTTGGAGGGGTGGATGCCACGCCCCTGGGCTTGTTTGTGGGGCTGTTTCCAGAGATGCTCAGCAAAAGAGGCTTCCCTCCCAGCCTGAATGTGGGTGGTAGCAGCTCCTGATTCATGAGGAAAAACAGGAAAAAGCCAGTTGGGTTCTGGCATTCTCCTCTCTCTACTTCCTGGTTCCTACCAAGTCTTCCCTGTCATGAACTGGGAGCCAGAATACATTCTTCTTCCTTGAATTGCTTTTCGTTGAGGATTTGTTCAGAACAAGAAGAAAAGTAACCAATGCAATGGGTAAAGGGAAAGGGTGGAGTTTCCTTTTAATTGACTGTATAAAGTAAAATGCTAATATGGTGTGTGGTATAGGGCACGTGTGGAAGCAAGGCTCAGGATGATAACTGTAGCTCATGGATGGGGAGGGCATTTAGGTGCTATTAGGTTACAAAAAGGGCCGTGCACCCCCAGCCCCCAGATAAAAAGGCACATGAGGCTTAAGTCACGCCAGGAACATGATTTAATTCCATGTGGGATTTCCAGCAAGGGCCGCCTGCAAGGGTCACCTGCAGACACGTGGTGGAACAGAGCAGCATGGCAGAGAGAGAATATGGCGCCTGGGGCCCACCCACTTATAGCCATGGGGCAGGGCCTTAGGTTCAGAAGATTGACAGTGGAGGAAGTGGTCGCCTTGGGATTCTGGGAAGCCCAGACCTAACAGGTGCTTGGTGAAGTGATTACATCATGGCATTGTGCTTTGCTAAGTCATAGAACTATGAAGAAATTAGGAGTCTTTAAGGATACACTGGGGAAGGTAAAGGTATTTTGTGAACTGAAGGAAAACACTCAACAAATAAGTATGACTAACAAGCCACGTGACAGAACAGTCAACAAGTCCTCAGCCCAGAAGTCAGAAAAGAGAAAAATATAGAAGAAAGAACAGATGGAATGAAAAGAAAACCAAGAACAAGACAGCAGCTCAGATCCAACGGTACAAGTAATTACACTGAACATGAATTGTCTAAGTAAGCCATCCAATCAAAAGGTAGAAATTGTAGGACTGGAATTTTAAAAGCAAATTCATCTATGTGCTATCTGTAAGAAACACACTTTAAAGACATAAACAGATGGATTAAAAATTAAAGGATAGGGACTTAACACTGTGCCAACATTAATCACAGGAAGTAACAGTAACTAAATTCACAAGGCAAAGTAGGATTCTAAACTAGGGATTGTTACCAGGGATAAATGGGAGAGATTTATCATTATAAAAGGATCAACTCATCAACAAATCATAATAGAGTTAAATGTACACCCACCTAATAATAGACCTTCCAAACATATAAACCAGGGCAAACAGAACTGAAAAGAGAAAGGGACTAATTTATAATGGGGTCTTCAACATTTTTCTCTCAGGAGACAGACTACATGGGACCAGGGAAGATGTGAAGTCAATTACCAGCCAGCCTGATTTTGTTGGCATTACTGGAATATTCTTTACAAGGGTTAGTAAAATATACTCTAAAACAGAATCAGAGTAGAAAGAGGGAAAGAGAGAGTAATCATTTGACTGTGATCAAAATGTATTACATCCATGTATAAAATCTCATTATGAAGCCTATTGCAATGTATAATGTATAATTAAAATACACTACTAAATATACACATGCGTATACATTAACAAATACAAAAGTCCCCCAAATATAAAGAGATCGAGCTAATAACAGATTTTTGTTTTTGTTTTTGAGACAGGGTCTTTCTGGAGCCCCAACTGACCTGGAACTTGATATGTAGACCAGGCTGGCTCTGATCTCACAGAGATCTCTGTCTCCTGAGTGCTGGGATTAAAGGAGATTGTTTTTAACTGACTAGAACTCAACAACAGAAAGACATCTAGGACATCCCTAAGATGTAAAAAAAAACTTTAAAACACTTGTAAATTACCCATTTCTCAAAGAAGAAATCACAAAAGAATTTATAAATGAAAAACTCAAGAGAACAACAGGTTTAAGAGAGAATAAAGAGTTGGTGAGCTTGAAGCAAGATCCACAGTCAAATAGGGAAGCATTAAGTCTTCTTGGTCTTGAGTGAGGGTCGTCCTGACAGCAGGTGTGTGTGGAGGTGTCAGTAGACTCTTGAGCCCACCCTCGTTTCTGGACTTTTGACTCTATAATATGGTTCATTGCTCCAAAGCTTAAGCCATTTTGAATTTGATTTTCTATCTTTCTACTGACAGGGTCTGAGAGATTGAAAGCACCAAGAAAAATGAATGTGGGGAAAGAGGACATGTTTGCTTATAGGAAAAAAAAAAAAAAGCTGTTAAGCGTTTCCTGTCCTCTGCTTGAGGAGACAGATAATACCTAACATTTGCTTCATGTCCCACAATTCTGTGTGGAGGAGAATAAGCACACATGGACTGATTATCAGAGGATTGCTTTAACTATTAGCGATAGTGATGGAAAGTTTGATTTGAGGATTTCTGGTAAGTTGTATGAAGTACTAAACATTTGGCAGTTAAGAGCACTGGCTGCTCTTGCAGAGGAGCCAGGTTTGATGGCAGCTAACAACCTCTGTGACTCCAGTTCCAAGGGAATCCGATGCCCTCTTCCAGGCATTGGACTAGAGGGGTGCACCTACATGCTTGCAGGCAATATACCTACACACATAAAATTAAAAAAATAATAATAAATAAAATATTTTTTCTAAGTCAGGAAGGACTGGGAACCAGAGATGTTAAATAATTTGCTCGTAATATTACACCTGACAGACAGGGAGCCAGGATTTCTGATTCCAAACACTGAACTCCGATTGCTTAGTTCTCCATGGAACTACATCCCACACTTCCATTCCCTGCCCCCTTCCAGGATTCTGGATCACAGGTGCTCAAATGAGAAGTGACTGTGCTTTACCAACTAGGGTCTTGGACTGGCTCCCTCGGTGCAAGCTCTCTGCCTGATGAAGGCCTCTTGCTTTCTCCCCATCACATTCCCATGGCTGGATCCAATCAGACATTGATCTCCACCAAGAGGAAGAGTGGAAGGGACCCTGGCTCTGCCAGCTTATCACAGAGCTAAAAGTACAATGGAAGGTGGACATGTTTCCATGTCTCAAGCCCCTACTGCTCCAAGAACAGAGAGTTCCCCTGGGAGTCAATGTGGCCCCCTAGAAATGTGACCTCAAGAATGTCCAGTGAAGGCACCTGTGCCTTGGAGAATGACTGTCTATAAGAGGTGTCTTAGTAGGTGGCAGCCAGGGGGCTCCTGTAAGCAGCTGGCAGGATGGTAGGGGCAGAAACAGAAGGTCACAGAGTGGGGCTACGGTATGGCCAGCAAGATGGTCCCTGAGTCTAGGAAAAGCCTCGTTTCATAGGCAGAGGCCAAGGCAGCATCGGGCTCAGTGTATTCCCTTGACTCCTTCTCCTACGAGAAGGAGATTAACAAATAAAGCATTAGTCTTCCATTTAAAATGGGTTCAGTGTCCCAATGACATGAAAGCTAACAACCACCTGTAAGTCCAGGTCCAGGGGATCTGACACCCTCTGAAGGCATGTGGTGCACTTACATACATGCAAGCAAAACACTATACACATATAAATAATAAATTTGAATTCCTTGTCATAAAATTTAAAAAAGGTTATGATATATAAGACAGACCATTGTGAAACACAGGGACGAGACCATGTAGCCAAGATTGATATCTTCAGATTCTATTATTTCAATGCAGTGAAGTCTTTGTCTACTATAAACTCGAGTATTTTTATAGCCTCTATTTTTAGGAATTGATATGATATTAAATTATATAAAATAAGCCACTAGCCAAAACATGGTGACACACCTCTTTAATCCCAGCACCTGGGAGGCCGAGGCAGGAGGATCATGAGTTTGAGGACATTTTAGGCTATTTGGTGAGTTTGAAGCCAGACTGGGCTACATAGTAAGACCTTGCCTCAGTAAAATAAGACAGGAATATAAAATAAAGGAAATAATGATATTATTAATATAGTCTAGAGATGCATGGTACACAGGGAAGGCAGAGCAAGTCTGTTTTATCTCATCTTTTGTATTGGATGAAAAGTACAAACTACCTAGAATATAGATCTTAAAAATGAGTTTCAAAAGGCTGGAGAGATGGCTTAGTGGTTAAGAACAGTTACTGTTCTTCCAGAGGAGCTGGTTCAACGCCTACATGGCAACTAACAACCATGCATAACTCTAATTTCAGAGGATCCCCCACTCTTTTCTGGCCTCTGCAGGGGATTGCACATGTGGTACAGTTACATACATGAAGGCAAAACAACTCATACATATAAAATAAAAATAATAAAAAATATTTTTTAAATGAGTTTCAAGCTGGATGTGACAGTTCACACCTGTGATTCCAACACTCAGGAGATGGAGGCGTGGAGGACTGTGAGTTCAAGGTCAATTTGGGCTATAGAATGAGACCCCATCTCAAAAAAAATTAGAAAAAAAATCAATTTCAGTTAGCCTATAAAATTATAAGATAGTTTTCACAGCACTATTAGAAAAAATTATATAGATTAAATACAAATGTACCAAATCATCATAGGAAAAGCATCTGTACATGAAAAACAAAGAGACTGTGGACCTCTCATTGAATGATGGAAACAGAGCCCGTAACTCAATGCGATGTGTCCAAACTCCTCTAGCATATAAATAAAACATAAGACTTTAATGGGCTTAAAACTGTGTGTAAGTGGTAAAGTGACAGAGAAAGATCAGATCAATAAGTGGTTCTTTTAAAAAAAAAAGCCTAGAGCAAGATCAAGAAATTTTTTTAATATTTTATTTTTATTTTTAATATTTTATTTTTATTTTTAATTATGTGTACCTATGCTTATCTGTGTGTGGGTATGTCCACATGCATTCAGTGCCAGCAGAGGCCAGAAGAGGGCATCAGATCCCCTAGAGCTGGAGTTTGGGTGGCTTCGAGCCACCTGATATGGGTGCTGGGAACTGAATGTGGGTCCTCTGGAAGAACAGCAAGCACTTTAACAGCTGAACCACCTCTCCAGCCCCTCATTTGTTTTAACTTCAAATCAGTGATATGAGAGAAGAAACAATACAGACACCACAGAAATGAAAGGAAAGGAATATTCCAAATGAATTTATGCCGAAAATCTGACAGCTCATACATGAACCCATTCCTTGAAAATCATGGTCAGCCAAGGACATACTCTGAAGGAAGTCGTTAATAAAAGTTTTAACTCATAATTTATGTCCCCCCCCAAGACAAAATCACCATGCCCACATGGTTTCACTAGAGAGCTTTTCCAAGCATTTAAAAAATTGACGGTGACTTTACACAATCTCTTCTGGAAAAAGGAAGAAGCAGAGATAAAATGAAGGAAAAGGAGAGAAAGAAAGAGAAAGAAAGGAAGCCGGAGCTGCCAACTACCATGGGAACTTAAGACACAGAGGCCTAAATCAAAGAGCACAGGCGACCGAGGCTGCTTGCAGATGTTGTGTCACAAGGGATGGTCACAAGGCCCCTCAATACAGATGACAAGGTTAAAACTAGACAATTGTCCCAGGGTCTCTCTCTCTCTCTCTCTCTCTCTCTCTCTCTCTCTCTCTCTCTCTCTCTCTCCTTCTGTAGTCCTAAGTAAGCACTCTACCACCCTCCTGGGTACTAGACACACTTTCTAAATGTTCAAGGAATCTTTGGCTACCAATATTTTCTTCACCACTCATTCAATACTTTAATGCCTATTTAATTCTGTGTATACTTTTAGTTATTGATACTTTAGTTTGTGAAATTGTTGGAATAAATGCATTCATTTTCAAAAGGGCTTTAAGATTCTGTACCTGAAGTTTCAGCTCATGTAATCCGAATGTTATTCGCTCTTGCTTCTCTTTCTCAGTTTCCCTCTGACGATGTTTCATTTCTCCCTCTGTTGTTGATGGTTTGTCAATGAGAGAACTCAAAAAACAAAATATCAAAACAGACAACCAATTTAAAGATGGGTCATGGGGGGCTGGAGAGATGGCTCAGTGGTTAAGAGCACCAACTGCTCTTGCAGAGGACCCAGATTCAATTCCCAGCACCTACATGGCAGCTAAGAACCATCTTCAACTCCTCTGCAGCACTGCACGACACAGGTGCACCAACCTACATTCATACACATAAAAATAATAAATAAAAATTTTTTAAATTTTTAATTAAAAAAAGGATGGGTCACAGAACAAAACAGAGAGTTTTCAAAAGATGAAATAAAACATCTGAGAAATATCTTAAATGCTCAGTATCCTTAACCATCAGGGAAATGCTACTTTGAGAGTTCCTCTTAGACTAGTCAGAATGGCTAAGAGAAAAAAACCATGACAAGTGCTGGCATGGATGCTGGAAAAGGAAACATTTTTTTTCACTGTTGGTGGGAGTACAGTCTGGTGCAGCCAACATGGAAATCAGTGTGGAGATTCCTCAAAAGGCTAGAAATACATTTACCACATGATCCAGCTACACCACCCAAAGGACTCTGTATCCTACTAAGGAGATACCTGCTCATCCATGTTCACTGCTGCTCTATCACAATAGGTAGGAAATGCAAACAACCTAGATGTCCATCAACTGAAGAATGGATAGTGAAACCATGATATAGTTACCCAACGGAAAATTATTCATCTGCTAAGAAAAATGAACACGATAGTGCAGGGACACATATGAACTCATGGCAGTTGTGACAGCATGCACAAGACCTCTGCAAGCCCCAAATTCAAGCATGGATGGGGAGGTAGGCACAATGTATCAACCCTAGCTGAGGAGCTATCATGAGAGGAAGAGTGGGTTTCCTTTAAGGATGTGATTCTGGTAAGTTGACTATCTTCAGTGGATGGTCTCACAACCGAAAGTATCCGGGAAACACATCGGATTCAATGGATTTTAAAAAATGACTCTGGGGGATTTCCCAAGACCACCTGAAACACAGCAAGGAGCTGGAACCAACCCAAGTGCCCCTCAACTGACGAGTGGATAGAGAAAATGTGGTACATCTACACAATGGAGTTCTATGCAGTGGTAAAGAAAGATGACATCATGAGCTTTGCAGGTAAATGGCTGGAGCTAGAAGATATCATGCTGAGTGAAGTAGCACAGTCCCAGAAAAACAAACCACAAATGGTATCCCTCATCTGTGGATGCTAGTGTCAATTACCTAATTGTATGGCAAACTGAGCAATGTCAATGTGATCTGAAAACAATTGTGCTCTTATATTGTGAATCCCTTAAAATATAATAAACAAATAAAAAATGACTCTGGGGCTGGAGAGATAGCTCTACTGTTAAGAGCACTGGCTGCTCTTCTAGAGGACCCAGGTTTGATTCCCAGCACCCACGTGGCAGCTAACAACCTTCTGTAAATCCAGTTCCAGGGGATTCGACATCCTCTTCTGACCTCCACAGGCATTTCACAACACAGGTGCACTTACTTACATGCAAGCAATACACTCATACACATAAAATAAAAATAATAAATAAATTTAAACAAAGACTCTGTGAGATCAAGACCAGCCTGGTCTACATAGGGAGAGTTCCAGACCAGATGGGGTTACAGGTAGACCCTGTCTCAGAAAACACAAACAAACAAAAGTACCTGAAGTTGGGTGGGTAGAGAGGGGGTATGGACCAGGGAAGAGGGGCAGATGTGATCTATCAAAACATACTGTATGAAATTCTTAAAGAACTAATAATTTTTTAATTTTATTTATTTTGTATGTGTATGAGTGTACTGTCTGCATATAGGTTTGTGCACCCATGTTGTGCATGCCTCAGAGGTCAGAAGGCATCGGATTCCCCTGGAACTGGAGTTAAAGACGGTTCTCAGCCACCATGTGAGTGCGGGGGATTGAACCTGGGTCCTCTGCAAGAGCAATTGGTGCTCTTAACCACTAGGCCATCTCTCCAGCCCCAAAACTTTTTAGTGCGTTGTTTTTGTTTTTGTTTTTAATGTGTATGAGTGTACTGTCTGCATGTAGGTTGGTACACCTGTATTGTGCAATGCCACAGAGGTCAGAAGAGGGCGTCGGAATCCCCTAGAACTAGAGTTAAAGACGGTTCTTAGCCGCCATGTGGGTGCTGGGAATCGAACCCGGGTTCTCTGCAAGAGCAGTCGGCGCTCTTAACTGCTGAGCTATCTCTCCAGCTAATAATTTTTTAACTGAACCCATACTTAGCTTTCCCCAGTGACATTTTCCTTTCATACCCCCAGCAGAAACCACTGCCCTAAATTTTGTTGATCAAAATTTTTCGCACATCTTCATATATTTTTATCTATTTTTTATGTGTGAGTGTTTTGCTTGCATGTAGGTGCACCTGTGTGTGCAATGCCTATGAAAGCCAGAAGAGGGTGTCAGATCTCCTGGAACTGGAGTTACAGAAAGTTGTTAGCTGTCAGGTAGGTGCTGGGAACTGAACCAAGTCCTTTGTCTTTACAAGAGTAGCCAGTGCTCTTAATCACTGAGCCATCCCTCTAGTCTCCAATTTTTTTTGACAGATAACTATGTCCCTAAGCTATATACAGTAATATTTTTTATGTTTTCAAATTTTAAAATAAATGATATATGCATGCCAACTCCCATGACTTCAGTGATAAACAATACCGATTTTGAGACTAATGTGTTTCATGAGTGGCACTCCTGAGAGCTGGGCTGTAACTGGATGGCTTCACAAACCCCTAGGCAGCCAGAGATGCAGGAGAGTTGCCTTCAGAGCTGTTGAGACAGTTCCAGAACCTGAGACATTGTTCGGAGCTGGTCCAAGCTAGAAACAGGGAGGGCCTCGAGGAGCAAGGAGCCTTGGCAGATGCCGTGACAGGTGGAGAGCTCCTCCTGTCTCTTGCCTTCAGATAGTTGGATGCTACCTTCTTCTCTTCATCCTGTGTCTGTGGTGAGAAGCAGGTGCAGGTGTCTACCCTGTTAGAGCACGTGCAGTCTATGCCTTCAAGCTTCTCGTCCTACTTCTAAATGCTTCAGAAGGAAAAAGGGCTTTTTGTTGTTGTTGTTTTTTCAAAATAAGCAACCTTTTTAAACCCCTCTACTCTAGGACATCAGAAGGGCCTTAGAGTGTTTTCAGTCTAACAACCCAACTCCTTTTTAATTCTATTTCTTTTCTTTTTCTTTTTTTTTTTTTTTTTTTTTTTTTTTTTTTTTTTGGTCTTTTCAAGGGAGAGACTCCTGTCTCCCCGTAGCCCCAGCTGTCCTGGAATTCACTCTGTAGACCAGGCTGGCCTTGAACTCACAAAGATCCGCCTGCCTCTGCCTCCCAAGTGCTAGGATTAAAGGTGTGTGCCACCACGCCCGGCTTTAATGCTATTTCTTACCCAGGGATTTCCACTCTGCATTTCTCTTCTATGTCACAAAGGACTATTGTTTGTCGTCAGTATTTGGTTTAGCTTCACATGTGTTTGTTGTGAAGTCCTGCACAGACCATTTTAGTACAAACTAGGAAAAGGTGCTCAAAGCACTCTAACTTCATCTGTGGAAAGCAGCACGCATCAAATAGCATACACACACTACACACCAATGAAACGCACAGCAAACAGACCTTGCCAACCCTCACCAGTCGAACCCAGCCTAGGCATAAGCGACACCTCGGCTGTGCCTGTTCCTTGGGCCCCAGTCTGCATCATTGCTGAGTTCCTTCTGGGTTTGATTTTCTTACTGAAAGTATCGTTCATATGTTCTTAAGAAATGCAGATCTTCAGGAAACATGTTCCTCAATTTTTTCTTTTATAAATGTTTTTACTTCACCTCTTTGTTTGATAATGGGTTAAAGTAGTTTAACGGCTCTTGTTAATGACTGTTTTTTCCTAAACACTTTGCAGCCGTTGTCTTTTGCTTTTGTGACTGTTATAGTCGAGCTAACATTTATTTGTTCTTTGTAGGTAATTCATCATTTCTCCTTACTTGCTTCAATTATTTTTTTAATCTTTGGAATTCTGCCAAATCTTTTCAAGCTGCATCTAGATCTCGAGTGCTCTGTGGATCTTACAGTTTACTTCTCTTCAGCAGTGGAAAATTCCCTGTCACTGTCTTTTGACTGTTTTCTCTGCTCTGGGTTCTTGTCTGGTATTGGACAGATATCTATTAGGCTTCCTTCGGCCTTCTGTCTTTCATATCACCCTCCCCACACACCCTCCAGCTTGCCTCTCAGGACAGTTTCCAACTTACCAGTTCTCTCTTCAGTTATGTTTAATTTCCTACTCAACTTAGCAACTAAAATGTAAATCTCTAGTTATATTTTTAATTTTTAGAAATTCTATTTGGTTATTCTCTCAAACATGAGAAGAAGCATTTTTAAAGAGATTTATTTCTTATTTTTAATCATGGATGTGTATGCATGCACACGAGTGCAGGTGTCCTTAGAGGCCAGACTCTTGGGATCCCCTGGAACTGGAGTTACAGGACTGGTTGTGAGCCCTCTGATGTGGGTGCTGGGACTAGAACCTGGGTCCTCTGGAAGAGCTCTTAACCACTGATCTAACTCTCCTGGCCCATGAAGAGCATTTTTGATTATATATCACTCCTTTCTCATAATTTTCATTTTCACCCTTAACTTTAAAATATGCAAAATGCATTTTATTTAAGTTTTTGGCTAGCGCACACAATGATGAGTTTCATTACAGCATTTTCCATACATGTATATCCTTGGACTTTGCTTCTTTACCTTCACTGCTCTCTCTTCCCCCCCCCCTCTACTTTGGATCTGTGCTTTGTGATCCTGCAACCTTGAGAAGAGGAGGAAGCCTCAGAGCATGCAGGCTGGATTGGTTCCTCTTCTCATCACTGTGACAAAAATACCTGAAGCATGTTAAGGGAAAGTTGTCTGTGGCTGACAATGTGAGAGTGCAGCCCATCACGGCCAATCATGGTGGTAGGAACTTGGGGTCGGGAAACAGAGAGCTGGTGATCAGCTCACTTTCCTCTCTTCTCTTATTCAACCCAGGACCCTGAACAACAGAATGGAGTCTCCCACGTTCAAGGTGGAACTCTGCTCCTTAGTTAATCCTCTCTGGAAATGCGTCCACCAATGCACCTAACAGTGAGCCCCATTAACTCTGTGGAGGTTCTTAATCCAATCAAGTTGGCCAGGCTGCATCAACCATCTTCTGTCTTAAAGATGGCTCTAACTGTAGCTGAAGGAAGAAACCTATACAAGATGGGGCATGTCTGTTTTTTACATCCTAATAAAATTTTGTTTACAAAATTCCATTAAATTATCCATTATCAAGATTCATTTTCAGGAACATTGATGTCTTATGTAACTAAATAAGTGATTTTAGGCACAATGATACTTCCCAGAGTGACTAAGGAATGCTCCTTCTAGAAGGACATGGGGTTTGTGTCCTTGGTCCTTTCCCTTGACCCTGAAATAAGAGAAGACTGTAGAATAGTCACTGTCCCTCATGTCTAGGCTCCAGAATGCAGGGACCAACATTTCATGTTTTGGATGCCGAATGCCACTGGGCAGTGGGGATCGGGAGAGCAGTGTGGGAACTCAGAGGTCCCTGCTGTTGGGAGGCCTGTGTGGGACACGTCAAAGGCGACACAAGGAGACTGCAAGTGAGCAGGTCTTCTTTGGAGCTGAGTGTTTCAGACTGCCAAGCTCTCGAGCTGCTGTGATGCAGAGAAACTTGCTGTGGACACCCAGACCTGGCTAAACCCAAGATACAGGTAGAGAGCAAATGATTTTTATTATTTTGAGTTGTTAAGCTTTGGAAAGGCATCCAATGATAGCCATAATGACTTTATGGATGAACTCTGTCCTTTGAAACAATGCAGTCATATTTAGAGTACTTTTGTAAAAAAAAATTCTACTTTTAGTTATTTATTTTTTTATTAACTCTTCTTTCCATATTTTTCTCTTTTTAAAAAAAATAAAATTATACTTTGTGTATTAATCCTTCCAAAAAGATGAATTAAACAAGGAGGTCTTAGCTTTCTGTGTGTCATAGAACCCCTGGATAAATTCTCTTGATCCTTTATTTTTTTTAATTTATTTTTATTTTGTGTGGAAGACTGTTATGCCTGTATGTGTGTAAGTGCAGTGTTGTGCATGTTGTACAGTGACCACAGAGGCCAAAAGAGGGCACTTGGATTCCCTGGAACTGGAGTTATAGGATGGTTGTTAGCCATTAGATGGGTGCTACGATTTGAACCTGGGTCTTTTGCAAGAGAAGCCAGTGCTCTTAACTGCTGAGGCATCTCTCCAACCTCCTTATTGATCCTTAAACAATGTTTTTGAATGCATAAAATGGAACACACCAAGATAGAACTGTAGTAACTGAAATACTGATTTTTTTTCTTTAAGAAAGGAACGCATGTCTGGATATAATTTAGTGGAAAATTTAGTAGTTACTGTAAATTTGAAGTATAATGAATACAAATAAGTTTACAAGATTAACTGGAACACTTTCATGATATGAAAACAACTGTAACTTCTACTTTCTGGTTTAAATAAATGACTGTGTGGGTTTTTTATTTTTTTACCTGCATGAATAATTAAGTGAAAGACTAATTTTCAGTTAGATATTGGTGAAAATGAAGGTTTTTTTTTTTAATGCAGTCACACAATCTGAATTCTATTCTCAGACCTCAGGCAAAGATCTCTGACCCACCCAGCTGCTGGGCAGTTAAAAAAGCTTTGCAATTCTAAATTATAATGCTAGCTGAGTTAAAAAACAATCTGTCTCCCAGAGTCCAAAGAGAAGATGGAGGCTGTGGAGAAAAGCAGTTTTCACCTGCCTACTCGCTAGCCTGCATCTTACAAGCAGTAGAGAGCACGTGACTACTCTGAGAGTTGTAGTTTGGTGACCTTTTCTAGCCAGGAGGGTTTTGTGGTCAGCAACCAGGTTGTAGCACAGCAGCCTGAACACAGACACATACGCATGCACACACATGTTCACACATGTACATCCACCACATACATGTACATTTGCACAGACTAATGTGTGCATGCACACATGCACCAACATGCACAGTGCACACATGTATGCACTCACACACACTCACATGCACACAAACACATCAGCATGTTTTGGTTTTGGTTTTGTTTTGTTTTTTTCTTTTCAGTTTTACCCTTTTTTTTTTGGTATTTTTGAGACAGGGTCTCCCTTTTAGTACCAGGTGTCCTGGAGCTCACTCTGTAGACCAGGCTGGCCTTGAAACCACAGAGATCCACCTACCTCTGCCTTCTGATTGCTGGGATTAAAGGCGTGTGCCACCATGCCCAGAAGCATGTTTTTTTTTTTTTTTAATCAAGGACAACTGACTCACTGCCATCTTCAAATTCGAAGTTGTCTATTATCCATTTAGCAGAGGAAATTACTGTGTTTCCTATGAGCTATGTCATGACTGACGAACAAGAAGTCTTGAGTACTGGTGAGCAGACCTCAGCAAACAAACAACAAAAACTTGGCTAGGAGATTGATGGTATGAGGAGCAGAAAACAGACACCAGGACAGCCAAATCATGGGAAAGTAAGGATCAGGTTGGATCCTGGGAAAATGGTCACCCTGAGTCTACGATGTACAATACCACATGTCTTCACTGTGGCTTTTGTCTGTGCTTCATTTTCATTCCCACCTTTGGTACAGAGTGGCTTTCTTTCCTCCTCAGTGACTGTGACAGAAAACAATGTAAATGTATTTTCTAATGTTTAATATTGTGTCCATTTAGTAGAATATAGAATTAGGTTCTTCCTCACAGCCTGTGATCTGTCTAGACACAGGTATGTGGTCCTAATAACTCCATATAATACCAGGTATGGGCTTCCTCTTATGGAACAAGCTTTGAACTGAATCAGAATGTGGTTGGTTACTTGTATGATATCCGTGCCACTATTGCACAGTGGGGGTATCTTGCTGGGGTGCTCATTATTGTAGCTCCCACGGTTCACAGTTGGATAAGGCTGAGGATCACTATCCTTCTTTGGTAGGATGCACAGCAATGTGAAAGCTAACCAAAAGGGATGTAGCAAGTCAGTACCAGCCTGATATCTCCAAGTTCTCACTCAAGTATGTAGTGTCTTCAGCATTAGGGTCTTACAGCCAAGTTCTGGAGAGTAACCAAGAGCACTGGAAATAGCTGTAATGTTGGGGGGTGATTCTGGGACCTCACTGACCAACAACCAGGCACCAGGCTTTTTTATTTGCTAGCCTGTGATGTCTAGTAGGAACATTGTTGCTGTTATAACTCCACTTTAACTCTTTTGTGAATGTGTATGCATACATGTTAAGAAGTTTCTACAGTAGTGGGTTTCCATATGGCTTTTTGAGATAGGGTCTCCTATATAGCCCCAGCTGGAATGGAACTCATTATGTAGGCCAAGGTGGCCTTGATCTTACAGAGATCCACCTGCCTCTGCCTCCTAAGTGCTGGGATCAAAGGCATGTACCACCATACCCAGCTTGTAAGGCATTTTATAATAATACCTTTATATTCCTAAAGAATGATTCTATTATTTGTAAGTAAACTAGTAAAATAAATATTTAAACTAATTTCTCAGTTTAATTTGTCTATAACTGGAGCTATAGACAGTTGTTAGTCATAGTGTGGGTGCTGGGAACTAAACCTGGGTCCTCTGCAAGAGTAGCCAGCTCTTAACCACTGAGTCATTTCTCCTGGTCCTCCAGTTTTGACGTTTTTAAAATAATGTTTTTGGTTTTGCTTTGGGATTTTTTGTTTGTTTGTTTGTTTGTTTGTTTTTGAGACAGGGTCTCACTTTGTAGCCCTGGCTGGCCTGGAACTCACTATGAAGACCAGACTGGCCTTGATTTCAGAAATCCACCTGCTTCTCCCTCCCAAGTGGTAGGATTAAAGGTGTAGATCAGCACATCCAGTGATTAAAAAAAAATTTTTTCTTAAATATAAGCTCTTATGTGGCCCAGACTAGATTTGAACTCACTATGTAGCAGAAAGATGGCCTTGAACTTCAAGGAACTCCTCCTTCTTCCTCCCAAGTGCTGGGACTACAGATATATTGTACTATACCTAGTTTATGTAGCGCTGGGGATTGAACCCAGGGCTTCCTGCATGCTAGGGAAGCGCTCTACCCACTTGAGCTACAACCCCAGCCTTCAAGCCTTCTGTTCTGAATGAATATTTTACATATTTGACAGAATGCATTGACCAGCTGGGTAACACCAGTGGCTCAGTTATACAAAACTGGTGAATGCTGAAACATTTCACTATGCAACATCAAAACAGTACTTGTCTGTCACCTCTGATCCCATGAGAAAAGAATTTCTGCTTTGAGATACTGTCAAGCTCAGAAAGGCAAATACAAGTTCCCCCAAAATCTAATTTTTCTTGGAATCTCAAATGCTATTATCAGTAACAAATACTGTCAGTCATTTTCCCTGAGGTGACAGGTTCATTTCATGGCTTTCTAGGAAATCTCTGCCAAAATGCTCACATCTGTAAGTGGTTAATTCCAGTAAAAATGGTGTTCTCTAAAAAGAAGAAAAGAAAAGAAAAAAAGGCTACTTTGTCCCACAACTTGAATCTCTCAAGATACGCATAGTGCTTTTGTATGCAGTGTTCCAGCTTTGTGGGCATTTCTCATTCATCACTTAGAGTGCATATTTATGAGCTATGTCCTTGAAAGGCATGATCCTCCACTGCTATTAAAAATGTTCACTAGCTCATCAAAGGTATTATTTTTAAAGATTTATTATTATTTCCATTTATGCGTACTTGTGTGTATATGCATGTGTAAGTGCTGTGTCCCAAGAGGCTGGAGGGTGTCGACCCCCTGGAGCTAGAGTTACTGATGGTTGATAGCTGCCCAGTGTGGGTGCTAGGTACTGAACCTGCATCCTCTGCAAGAGCATGCTCTTAACCACTGAGCCTTTTAAAAGATTTTATTATTTTTTATGTGTATGAGTATATTACCTGCATGTATGCCAGTGCACCAATGTCAGGCAAAGCCCACGGAGATCAGAAGAGGGCATTGGATTCCCCTGAAACTGGAGTTATGAATGGTTTAGCTACCATGTGGGTACTGGAAATCGAACCTGGGTCCTCTGCAAGAACAGTCAGTGCTCTTAACAACTGAGCCATCTCTCCAGCCCTTTAGCAAAGACATTCTTACTTTCTTTTTTTTTATTTTATTATTATTATTATTTTTTTTTATTTCGGTATGTGTATCAATGTACTGTCTGCATGCAGGTCTGTGCACCCGTGTCGTGCAATGCCGCGGAGGTCAGAAGAGGGTGTCGGATTCCCCTGGAACTGGAGTTCTCCTGGAATTGGAGCTTCAGACGGTTCTTGGCTGCCATGTGGGTGCCGGGGATCGAACCCGGGTCCTCTGCAAGAGCAGTCAGTGCTCTTAACAACTGAGCCATCTCTCCAGCCCTTTAGCAAAGACATTCTTACTTTCTTTTTTTTTATTTTATTATTATTATTATTTTTTTTTATTTCGGTATGTGTATCAATGTACTGTCTGCATGCAGGTCTGTGCACCCGTGTCGTGCAATGCCGCGGAGGTCAGAAGAGGGTGTCGGATTCCCCTGGAACTGGAGTTCTCCTGGAATTGGAGCTTCAGACGGTTCTTGGCTGCCATGTGGGTGCCGGGGATCGAACCCGGGTCCTCTGCAAGAGCAGTCAGTGCTCTTAACTGCTAGGCCATCTCTCCAGGCCCCTAATTTATTTTTTTATGTGTATGAGTGTACTGTCTGCATGTAGGTTGATGCACCCGTGTCATGCAATGCTGTGGAGGTCCGAAGAGGGCATCAGATTCCTCTGGAACTGGAGTCAAAGACGGTCATTAGCCGCCATGTGGGTGCTGTGAATCGAACCTGGGTCCTCTGCAAGAGCAGTTAGTGCTCTTAACCGCTGAGCTATCTCTCCAGCCCCACATTCTTACTTTCGACTTCTCTCCCTGCATATTAAAAATACAGCTGAGCTTGGTGATGGAGGTCTATAATCCTAGTACTCAGAGGCTGAAGCAAGAAGATGAAAAGTTTGAGGCTTCCAGTTCAAATGTGTTAGGAAAAAAAAAAAAAGAAAAGAAAAGTTTGAGGCCAACCTGGATTACATAGTGAGACCAAATCAAGCCAAAATATAATGATCACTTGCACAAGTTACTGCACTGCAGTCTTGAAGTTGCAAATGGTTCAGCCACCGTTGCTTTTGAACACCCACCACTGTAAACACCCCACCTACAGAAAAGAAGAAAGGAAGTCTTGATGTTTTTGCAAAAATTTTTGTTTTCTTTCTCAGGCCCTTCAGAAAGGTCTCCAAGATCCTGAGGGTGGGTGGGTGGGATCTGACGGTCATTTATCTACAATTTACAAAGTATTTACATGTAAGCATCTTTTTTGATCCTTATGGAAGAGTTCTAAGATGGCTGCTCTGGAAACAGCCCCTGTGACCATGAAGCAAACAAAGCTCTGAGAGATGAAACACCTTCATCTTGGTCTCATAGAACCGGATACTGAGGGACGTTAGAGAAGGATATTTGTCACTTTTCCCATGGGTATGAAGAGTTAAGCCCCATGCTGAGTGGGGTGGTGCATGCCTTTAATCCCATCACTGAGGAGGCAAAGGAAGGTGGATCTCTTTGAGGCTAGCCTGGTCAACATAGTATATTCTAAGCCAGCTAGGGCAGCATAGTAAGACCCCATCTTAAAAATAAAACATGTGGAAGAAAGTACTGAAGAAAGTACCTGCTCTGTCCAACTCTACATACTGATCCCTGAGCTGCGCATGGCAAGACAGGATGTGCAAGTCTTGGGTGTGTGTGGAGCAGACCTGCATGGGAGAAGGTGAAACGGCCTTGCAGGGTGACCTGAGAAATGAGCCATCAGGCCCCTGATCTCCCATGGATGACTCATGGAAGATTCTGGAACACTAGTATTGACTATTTTTACTCCATTAGTTTCAGAGATTCAAGAGCAAGAGTGGGGAAGAATAGACCAGTAGCTGTCAGTCTTTGAAGCAATATTTATTATTTTTCTTTTTCAAAATTGCCCAGGAATTATTGTTATTATGAAATGCATAGCTGGGTCAGAAGTTCTACCGGCTTACTTGGCTTTCCTTCTAGAACGTTCAGGAGTGGAAAGTACCAGGGTATTACCGGATGTCCTGGGAAACCAAAGGAAAGTCAGCAATGCAGAAGACCCTTGGGTCTTCCAGCGGGGTCCACGCTGCAGATGGGCAATGGGGAGGCGTGCAGGCCTGGAGGACACTGGGTAGAGACCCAGAGCAGGAGCCCTGTCTCGGGAAGAAGAACAGAAACCTAGATGTTGTGGGCATGAAACCCACAAGCATTTCCTCAGGGCGAACTTCCGTTTTTCTGTTCTGTGGTTTGTCTGTCCACCGCACACTTAAATCCCTTGTAGTGGCTACTGCAGATGGTGCACCTCGAGGGGTCCTCAGATGGAAGGAATAGATTACATCACCAGACAGTAAGTGAAACAATCTGAGGATGGGGAGATGGCTCAGTCAGTTAAGCGCTTGTTGCACAGGACTGGATTCCTAACACCCATATCTAACAGCAGGACACGGTGGATGACTAATGTCCATAGCCCAGTGCTAAGGAGGGTGGAGACAGGTGGTGTCCCAGAACTTTCTGGCCAGCCCGTCTAGCCAATGGGTGAGCTCCAGATTCAGTCTGAGAAAATAAGGTAGAGACTGAGGAAGACATCCAACACTGACACAAATGCAGAGAGGTGGGGGGAGGGAGAAAAGGGGAGGAGGAAGAGGAGGAAGAGGAAGAAGAGGAGGAGGAGGAGACATGTTAAGAAGAGGACATCATGCTGAGTGAAATAACATAGTCCCAGAAAAACAAACGAAGAATGGTATCCCTCATCTGTGGATGCTAGTGCCAATTACCCAGTTGTATTTCCTGTGCATGGCCCCTTGAGCTTTTGTCCAAAGCAGTTGGGAGTGATGCATATTGGAAACAATAATAACAACAGAAAGGACTGCATCAAAGAACTGACTGAAACAGTGAACTTCCGCTCAAAACAGTCAACTTCTCCATGGAGAATATTGAGAAAGACTGAGAAAGAGATGAATAGCATGTTTGGCAGAATGCATGAGCTCTGGAGGGGTGGGGGGATGGGAGGGAACACGGGTCTAGATTTGATAAAAAATATATGTATAAATAAATAAATAAATAAATAAAATGTTTTATTTTTATTAAAAAAAAAAAAAAAGAACCTGCCAGAGGGGCTGGAGAGATGGTCTAGCGGTTAAGAGCACCGACTGCTCTTGCAGAGGACCTGGGTTTGATCCCTAGCACCCACATGGCGGCTGAGAACCATCTGCAACTGCAATTCCAGGAGAACTCCAGTTCCAGGGGAATCCGACACTCCCTTCTGACCACACGACACGGGTGCACAAACCTACATGCAGACAGTACATTCATACGCATAAAAAGTAAATAAATAAAATTAAAAAAAAAAAGAACCTGCCAGAGCCCAGACAAGATTAAGTCTTGTTTCCCTCTTAACTTCAGCCTCTTTTCCATCCAGGGAGACAAAGACAAGGAGAAGAAGGAAAGGTCACAGGACCTTTTCCTCTCTGTGACATTTCCTATCCTCCTTCTTTCCTTGTTTTAGCTTCTCTATAAAAGGAGGGAGATGCCGGGCGTGGTGGCTCACGCCTTTAATCCTAGCACTTGGGAGGCAGAGGCAGGTGGATCTCTGTGAGTTCAAAGCCAGCCTGGTCCACAGAGTGAGCTCCAGGCCAGCTGGGACTAAAAGGAGGGAGCTGTCCTGAGGGTGGAGCACATGGGACACAGCCTTACCACTCTTCTTCTCACAGTCCTGACCAAGTGTACTTGTGGTTTTACTTTCTAATGGAGGAGAGAGACCAGTCAAATGAGGCTGGCCAGGCTGCTGAGACCTCCAGCACGCGCAATTTGCAACACCCACGGAAGCAAAAACTGCTTCTAGCTCAGAGAGGCCAGCAAGCCTTCCCGGGGTCTGTGGACAAACGTGAAGCCCGGTGTGATGTACGCAGAGCCAAAAGAACCCAACTCAGCATGACACCAGGGTTATGTTTGAGTCTGGGGACCTCACGGGACTCACGGTGGGCAAATTCGGAAGTGAAAGTGCATGAAACTTCAGTGTAGCCTTTAATGTCTTTAAACAGCATCGACCTGGTGTTCCTGGCAATGTCTTCCACCACAGAGATGTCATTCAAGGGCACTGCAGCTTGAAGGAAGGAAGCAGAGAAGACTCCTAGAACAAGGCAAGGTAACAAGATAAGAAGTGGCCCCAGGGAAGCCACGGAGAGCTCAGCACTGTCTCACCCCTTGGTTCCTGGAAGCACAAGGTTGAGGTTGACTCATAAGAGAAGCAGAACACCCGCTCCAGAGTGTGCAGAGTCAGAGCACGACACGCACACAGAGGCTGACATAATGAGGGTCCCCAGAGTCCCTAGGTCATGTCTCCTCAAATATCCCTTCACCAGAAACTCTCTAAGTCAAGTTCCAAATAGAAGTGAAGATGAACTGGCTGTAGTATGGACGGGTCTGGAACAGGCCTAGGATCATGCAGAGCTGGGCGACTGCTGAATGTAGGTCACACCTCATTCAGGGGTCTTGACGTCCTGGCTAGGCCCTCCCTGCTGCTTAGTGTCTTTAATGCTTCATCTTCATTCTCAACCTGACTAGATTTAGAATCAGCCGGGAGACATATCTCTGGGCATGTGAGTGAGGATGCTTTCGCAGATTAGCCAAGGAGGGAAGATGTACCCCGACTGTAGGTGGCACTATCCCAAGGCTAAGGGCCAGAAGTGACTTCAGCTGAGTCTCAGGAGTCCCCTTTACCTGCTTCCTGGTCTGTCAAATGTGAGCGCGCAGCTTCCTCATGCTGCAACCACCACACATTTCCTGTGCCTTCCTTCCCTGCCACGATGGAGTACCATGGGCCAAACCATGAGCCAAAATAGGCCGTCCCTCCCTTTACTTGTTTTTTGTTTGGTCACAGCAAGAGGGACGGTAACTGAGACAATGCCCAAAGAGATGGGTTACTTAGCAAATGTTTTAACTTGGGGAGGAGGGAGATCAGCTCCGCATGCAGTGCTCTGGCTGAGGTGGTCAAGTGCCAGTGGTACACTTTCGGAAGGAGCTCTAGGTACCCAGAGCTACGAAGGAGGTTCTAGAAAGACTGGAAGGAGCAGTGACAACAAGAAGGGGATGTAATGGAAATTGTACAGACTTAGGTTAAAAGGTGACCTCCATCTTTGTGGCCTTTAGATTTGTATTTGAAGAAGAACAAGCATCAGGGTGCATCATTCGGGGATAAGGGGAGGGTAAACCTTAGCACAGCCAGGATCCTGCTTCTAAGAGTCTGACCTCTGATTGCAACTTGGGCCTTTCTCCAGGTCTTGAGATCTCCCTCTCATCACTTTGAGTCTTGTCTTGTCTTGTAAGAGTCCTCCCCGGTGGTGGGGCCACTGTGTTATGTCTTCTCGTTGCTTTGACAAAAACAACGTAAGAAAGGAAAAATTTCTTTTGGCTCATACTTTGAAGCTATGGTCGGGAAGGCCTGGGGGCAGGAGGGTGAGGCAGCTGGCCATACTGTGTCTACAGTCAGGAAGGAGAAAGATCTATGCTGGTACTCAGCTCACTTTCTCCTTTTTATTCAGCTCAAGGGCCCAGACCATGGGATGGTGCCAGCCCATATTCAGGGTGGGTCTTCCTTCTCTCTTCAGTAAACCTCTCTGTAAACACTCACAGACATTCTCAGAAGTGTGTTTCCTAGGAGATTCTAAATCCATTCGAGTTGATAATGAAGATGATCACACTCACACATCTCTTTCTTCTTGAATAAGTCAAGGTCTCCCTTGGTTAGCAAAGTCTGTTAAATATATTTGGAAAACTCAATGCAAGGCTGATGATTCCTGATGGGAGGTAGGCTGGGAATGGTCCCTCTTGCCTGAAGTACAGGCATGTGGTATCCAAGGACATGGAGATGCCCAAGATGGTGGGCATACATCAAAATGAGGAAGATGCTCATGTCATTGAAATTTCTTAACTACATTTATTGGGCCTGGAGAGATGGTTCAGTGGGTAAAAGCACTGGCTGCTGGGACTTGAGAGAGGGCTCAGCGGTTAAGAGCTCTGACTGCTCTTGCAGAGGACCCAGGTTCGATTCCTAGCATCCACATGGTGGCTAGCAACTATCCCTAACTCCAGTTCCAGGGGATCTGATGCTTTCTTCTGGCCTCCTTGGGCACCAGGCACACATGGTTCACTTACATACATACAGGCAAAATCCTGATACACATAAAATAAAAATAAATTAACCTTTAAAAATGAATAAAAAGCTCAGTATGGCAGTGCATGCTTTTAATCAGGCCACTTGGGTGGCAGAGGCAGGTGGATCTCCCTGAGGTAGGGGCCAGCCCAGTCTACACAGTGAGTTCCAAACTAGTTGGGGCTAGGGAGACCTTGTCTCAAAAACTGAAATAAAATAAAAATACAATTGTATTTCCTTATTTAATTACTCATGTGCATACATGGAGGGGGGTCATGCCATGGTGCACTTGGGCGACCAGAGGATGGCTTTCAAGAGCTGTGTCCTCCTTCTACCTTGTGGGTTCTACAGACCCAACTCAATTTTTCAGGCTTGGTGGCAGGATCCTTTACCTGTTGCGCCATCTTTCCAGCCCCATCTTAACATTTGAAAAGGACATTTATGTGCGCTTGCTCGTCTATCTGTGCTGGGAATCTAGCCTGAGGCCTTGCTTTACCAGTGATGTATATCTCCAGCCATATCTTGACTTTTTTTTTTTTTTTGAGACAGGGTCTCCCTGTTGTAGCCCCACGTGGCCTGAAACTTACTATATAGACCATAAACTTAACTTTTTTTTAACCTCTGAAAAGAGTAGATTGAACTTACTAGGTTTGTTTTGTTTTTAAATATTTTTATTGAAGTTTTGCACATTTCATACATCACTCCTCAGTCCAATCCAGACTCATTTCCCCCTCCATGCCCCACCCCTCCCGAGGTCATGCAGTCTGCCGTACATGTCCTGTGTCCCCTTCTGGTCTTTTCAAAGTTTTTCAAAGCAGAGGATTATTGGGGGGGGGGGGGACAACTTTACTGCTTCAGTCGGTTCCTGTCCCAGTTCTTTTGTTGTTGTTCCCTCCAATCACAGAGATCCACCTGCCTCTGCCTCCTGAGTGCTAGAATTAAAGGCATGTGCCACCACTCCCAGCTTATGTTGACTTCTTAAAAACCCACTGCTTTGCAGTTACACCCAAACCCTAAAGGTAAGACTGTTTTCATCACTTGTCTCACTGATTGAGGAAGAAATGAACCCACAGGTAAATGGTATGACTCAGCGATGGTATTTCTTAATCTTTTATAAAAGCTGTGTTGAAGATATTTTCTTTATGCTTCCCAGTGTGTCTTATATAAGTATACTTCAAAATACATTCCTTTCAGAATTTAGTGGCAGATAAAAACCTAGATAATTAGTATTACGTAACCTGGATTTATTTTCCATTTCTGTCTTGGGAATCAGAAAACTAGGGGCTATATTTAGTTCTTAATCTCAGTAGTGATAGTTTCCAGCACTGTGCGAAGACCAAGGAGAGGACATTGAGAATGAAGGGCATATGTGAAGGTAGCAAGAGGTTGGCAAGATGTATTCAGGGCACATGTGGGGATGGCCCAAGGTCAGGCAGCCTGGCTCATCCCCTCTGCTTGACCCAGGGACTGGGACAACCTGTCAGACTCAAACCCACTCGTTTTGTCAACACCTCAAAGGTGAGGTGATGTGCTAACTGTGCCCAGCTCTGCAGTGTCCACACTTGAGACAGGAACCAAAAGAGATGACAGAAGTCCTGTAAGGTCAGCAGTTTGGTTCGGGCTTAGGAATTGCACAGGCTACGGAGCATTCTCCCACACCCCAGCTCCCAGCCAGCTTTGGGGCTGAAACCCACAGGTGAGACAAGGAAGCCGATCGGCCGGAGGGGAATTAAAGCACTAACTGATTAGCGTCACACATCCAGCTGCTTCTGCACGGTGTCTGTCCCACTGGGTTGCTTAGACTGCCTTTCAGTGACCTGGGATGGCCAGCCGGGCCTGACTGGGGTGTTCCCAGTGTGGGAAAAATATGGGGGCCAGGTCTGGGGTGTTCCCGTGTGGGAAAAATATGGGGGCCTCTGGCTCCCTGAAACTAGTTCTAAGGTACAGCCTCGTTTCTCAGGAGAGCTGCAGCTCCTACAAAGGGAACCTGATGATGATTTATGGTTCATTTTCAGTGCACAATACTGTAATTTTGTGAAATGATGGCATTATTGATTCCAGAAGTTTCTCTGTGCTGAGTCCTGGGGCCAGGTGCTAAATAGAGCCTGGAGGTGGGGCACTTGATCCTCCACTCCACAGAAGAGCTGAGGGAACTGGGGGCTCATTTCTCTGAGTGGACACTGATTGCCAAGTGAGGCTGACACTCCAATGACACAAAGGTTTCCCCATGGTGGGCCCCAGGGAACTGGGCACTGTAGCTACCATGAGCAATGGCCTTGGGGGTTCTCGTTCTATGCACATTCCTGTCTTCTAGTCCAGATCCCAAGACAGGCAAGGAGGAATGGGGGGAAATTAGCATGTCAGGATCAGGTAGTGAAAGAACAATGAGGGAGAAGAGGAGGAAAGGTTAACATGCAGCTCGGCGGGCTCGAAGAAGGGTTAGCCTGCAGCTCGGCGGGCTCCGTGCAGCTCGGCGGGCTAGAGGAAGGGTTAGCCTGCAGCTCGACGGGCTCCGTGCAGCTCAGCGGGCTAGAGGAAGGGTTAGTATACAGCTCGGCGGGCTTGTGCTTGCCCAGTGTGCATGAGGCCCTGGGTTTGATTCCCAATGGTAAGGAAAGAGAGGTAGAGAGAGCCAGAGAGACAGAGACAAAGAGACAAGACAGAAGAAAGGAAGACAGATGAAGGGAAAGACAAGGTAGGGGGGAAAGCCCATTAATTAATTCACAATGAGCCCTGAAGGCGAGCTATAACTTTAAATAGAATTGAGCGATCCGCTGCTTTCATCATCATTTTGAGGTTATGATTCCTTTAGAAGGAGGGGATGGTATTTGATTTGCCTTTATGAAAGACCTGCCAGTCCTTGGGGTACATTTTGGTTGTGAGAAGAAGAAATGGAGGCTGGGTTGAAAGTGGTGTTGGTCATCTAGGGACTGAGGGAGGGAGACTTTGCCCCAGGTGGACCAGGATCCCAGGTGGATGGCCCGGGTTCCAGCTTTAGTACAGCAGGCAGAGCTTGTTGATGGGTTCGCCATGGGAAGGGACAGGCCAAGAAGCTGATCCCTGCCTATGGCTTGAATGTGAAGCTCCACCCACAGGCTGTCATGTTTGAACCCTTAGTCCCCAGGTGGCGGAGCTGTTTATGAGCTGGCTAAACTTTATAAAGAAGTGTCTCTCATGGCGGCTGAGAACCGTCTTTGGCTCCAGTTCCAGGGGAATCCGACACCCTCTTCTGACTTCCGCAGCATTGCGCGACACAGGTGCACAAACGTACATACAGACAGTACATTCATACACATAAAAATAAATAAAATTTAAGAAAAAATTGAAAAAAAAGTGTCTCACTGGAGGAAGTGGATCACAGGGGCGAGCCTTGAGGTTTTATAGCCCAGCCCTACTTCCTGTCCCACCTCCACCTTTTAACCTGTCAAGATGTGAGGAAGTGAGGAGACCCAGGACACACCTCTGCCACGGTGCAGTCGTGGACCACCTTGGTTTCTCACGATGGACTGTATTCTCAAACCAGGAGCCAAGATCAGCCAATCCTCCTTTGAGTGGCTTTTTGTCAGGAATCCAGTTTGAATTGGGGGCTACTTCTCAGCTAGCACCCCTCAGGGCACCACGTGGATGGGAGTCAGGGGATTTCTCTGACCCTGCCCCAAGGAGGAGCAGAAAACATGGCCTACGTGCATGATGCTGGATGGGGCAACAGTGTGCAGCAGTGTGGAATTGGGGGCCTGTTTGGCTCTGGGAGCTGACGTCATTTGGCTTATAAAAGCAGGCTGTAGCAGGTAATAAATCGAATTCTCCATTACCATCATTACAGAATTCCTGGCCGTCATTAATTTTTTTACATGCATAAAGGCCAAAGCAAGCCTGCATTTCCTTCAGGTGGCCAGTGGGTTGGACAGTGGTCCCCGTGCGAACCACCAACCTGGATAGCTGGTGTGGTGAAGTGAATTGTGAGTGGACATAGGCTAAAGACAGGCCATCAGCCATCAGCCTGAAATTCCTGTCCAGGGGTCAGCAGTCTCCGGGCAGGTGGGAAATCATGGCCAAGAGTGGGACATGTGTCTCGTTGTCCCAGGCAAAGGGCCTGAGTTGGAGGGACCTCTCAGGCCAGGCTACAGAAGTAGCCGACTGGTCTCTGTGCCAAGAGGCCAGTTCCCTATGGTGACCACAGGCGGGTACTGTGTTCCCCTTCCCTTAGCAGTGCCATGGTATCCATTCGTTACAAAGAAAGCTTCCTACAGTTTTGTAGCCCAGCCCTGCTTCCTGTCCCACCTCCACCTTTTAACCTGTCAAGATGTGAGGAGGTGAGGAGACCCAGGGCACACCTCTGCCACGGTGCAGCCATGGACCACCTTGCCTTCTCACCATGATGGACTGTATTCTCAAACCAGGAGCCAAGACCAGCCAATCCTCCTTTGAGTCGCGTTTTGTCAGGAATTTGGTCACCATAACAGGGAAAGTCAGGACTATACCCTTAGATATAGTCCTAGATCACCAATGGACCTACATTCCTGGTGCTGGAAGCCCAAGGGGCTCTTCCAAAGCAGCCTGGATGGCCTCTTCCAAAGAAGGGAATGCCCCCATTTCTGCAGACTCCACCCGGACAAAGTGACTCTAAAGACGATGATTCTCCTGCCAATCTTTCACATCCCTCCAGGAAGAAGATACAAATCATTAACTTGGAAGGAGAAGCTGAATGGGGCCACGCTCTGGAAAACTACATCTGCATCCTGTGATGCCTCAAGAGAAACCCTGCGTCACTGCAGGGCTAATGATGAGACCATGATCTTGATCATTTGCATGACCTTTTCTAACACCGGTGCAGCCACATCCTATTGGCCAGCTTGCTGTATAGGCTAGGATGAAGATTTTAAAGCTGGAAGAAGCCCCAGAGGTCCCCTTGAAACAGCCCATCGGGGATGACCATTCCATCAGCCCTTTCCAGGGGTCAGACAAGCACCTCAAGGAAATACATGACCCAGCAAATGAAAATACAAACATAATGCATAAACACACATCACACATATATACATGCACACGTAGAAACACACATGCATAGTCACACACGAGCACACAAACACCCATGCATATAAATCCAAACACATACATATGCATAAGCACACATACATACACGCAGTTACACACATGAAATAAGTAAACAAAATCTGCACAAGGGCACGGATCACTGTAATTTTGAAATTGGATTTGTTTAACCGGACATAAAGTCCCTTAAGCTAACCATGGAATACAGCCAGGTGCTGGAAGAATCCAGGAGAGGTTTGGGGGAATGCAGCCTGTGGCAGAGTCAGATTACCTTCCTGACCTTCAGCTGCAAATGCACCATGTTCTAGACTCTTGGATAACTTCATTCTTAAAATAGGAGCTTTGAATTTGAAAAGCAGAGGGCACAGTGTAGAAGAGGCATCGAACACTAAGAAACAATAGAGAAGATGAGGAGGAGCAGAGAAGGGGGGTAAACAGGCGGTTGAGCGGAGTGTGAATGTGCTGTGACTATACATAATCATTACATAACACCTTCCCATGTCAAGCCATGGTGCTGCATGCTTTGCATGCAACTTTTATTGGTCAAATTTACCCCAATAAAGCTGGGAAACTTTTACTTAGATTAAAGGAAGAAAAGAGGGAGGGAGGGAAATCTGAGAGAGGGGGGAAAAGAGAAATTTAATACAACCAAATCCCATCTACTGGAGAAATCATTAATAACATCTCGGGCCAATTAGCTGCTTCATTCCTCAGATTATTACTGATCTCAAGCACTCGGGTTTTCCAAGATTACTTCTTATTCTTTCAGCTCAGTGAAAATTCTCCTCACCTTCTTTCTGGCTCAAGGGACTTTGCTTGAATTCTGGTTTTACAGCCTTGCATGTTCTCATTAACACTGGGCTCATCAGCCTTTCCCTGACTCACCCCCAAAGCAGGCACGACCCGATAATTCCTGTCAGCACGAGAAGCACAGTTAACACTACATTCTGTTTTGATTTTGTTTGATGGGCGTCTGAACACGGAGCCTCCTACTGTTTCCATCTGATTCTTATTAATGTTATGCCCTCAAGGCCAATCACAATGCCATACACCTAGTAGGCATGCAACCAGTGTTTGTGGAATTGAACTGAAGATGCTGTTATTGGGTCAATCTCAAGGGCAGACTGAGAATGTTTACTGATGACTTTATATCTAGACATGTGGACTTTCAGAATGTTTCAGTCAGACTGGAGCAATGGGTGCCCCCTCCTCCAAAAAAAATAAAATAAAAGAGGGTTCAATCTATTTGATTGACTGCCAAGAAAGCCACTATGTTTCCTGAAAGGAAATCCAACATTTTCTAATGTCAAGATGGGAGAAGACTGGAAGACCCAGCAGAAGAATACAGCAGACATCTTTACCCTTAAGTGCCATGGGACAATCTATCCTAATGCTCACTCATGGAACGACCAGGGCATCTGCTGGGAACTGGAGGGAGATTCTCACAGCTCTGCCTCTTTTCCAAAACCATTGCCTATAAATGTGACTTGGTTCTTGAAGTGTGGGACCAAGCTGAGGGCATTTTTCACGTTTAATGGCTTAACTTTAATCTCTTTCAGATCAGTAGCCTTTGTGTATTTTATCTTGGGTTCCCAGCAGTGTCCTTTGTTCTGAGCCTGGTGGTGGAGGGGGCGGGGGTGCTTGCTGTTGGATCAATTGGCAGGAAGTCATTAATCCTTAAGGTAAATGTTGTTTCTAATTGTGAAGATTGGCCATGAGGGACCTCTTCACTCACTGCTAGTGTATCCTGCCCAGTGGCATCTTTCTACAATTGATCTGGGGAAATGCATGCCTGGAGCTCACTCATTTCAAGATCAGTGTCTTCCAAATGACTCCGGCTGTCATTCATCCAGTGATGTCCACAGGGGTAGCAGTCTAGAGTGTGTACCTCCCATCGGATAACTTCCATGGCTCATCAGCTATCTGGTCTTTCTAGGTTTCCCTAGAGCTTTAGAATCCCCCTTCACATGGATATGGGGATTAGGAAGTGACCAGAGACAGATTAACCAACAATTAGTAAGTATGGCACAGAAGTATCCTTTCCCCCTGGCGCAATGGTCTGTAGTGAGGACTGCGCCCCCTACTGGAGATAGTCCGTGTTGCAGACAACAACCCCTTCTGGAGATAGTCTGTGGTGCAGACAGTGCCCCCTGCTGGAGACAGTCAGTGTTGCAGATAGTTCCCCCTGCTACAGACAGTCTGTAGTGCAAACAGCACCCCTGCCAGAGACAGCCTGTGCTTCACACAGTCCTCCCTGTAGAACTGAGACTATTTGAACTCTGCTTCTACATACCCATGCTCAGCCTTCCCTTCCTGTCCTCTTTCCTTGCTCTCGTATTAATATTCCTGGAAACACTTCCTAAGGAACCCTGTCACATGAAGTCTCCTCTCAAGGTGTACTTCTCAGCATCCAGCCTAACATGGCTGACTATGTGATACCAGAGTCTCAGTGGTGGCCTCTGGGCTGGATTCTGCCACGTGAACGTTCCATTATGAATTAGCTCCCAGCGGCAGTTTAGATGAAGTTCTTCTCCCAAAGGTTCAAGTGTTGGAAGTCTGGTTCCTAGTTGTGTTGTTAAGACGTGGTGAGACCTTTAAGAGTTGAGCCTACTGGGAGGTCCTTGGGACATTAGGGTGTGCCCAGAAGGATTAAAGTGGCTCACTGACTAAAAGTACATCAATTTGAAGTCACTGTGGTTTTGGTAATGCTGTTATGTCATGTAGAAAACTAATAAGGAGACACTGCAGGTGACATGAAGTGGCTTGAAGAATATGTGTGTGTGTGTGTGTGTGTGTGTGTGTTTAGACGAGAGGACAACCTCAGGTACTATCCTCAAGAGTGCCACCCACGGCCTTTTAGAAAGCCTCACATTGGCCAGGAGTTCTCTAATTAGGATTGACTGGCTGGCTGGGGAGCTCCAGGGACTGACCTATCTCCACCTCCCCAGTGCTGGGATCACAAGTGCATGCCAGTGTGCATGCCTGGCTTTTTACATACCAGGAAAGCACTGGAGGACAGGGTCATCTCCCCTGCCCCATGGCTCTCTTTCCCTCATCCTGCCTCTCTGCAACAACAGCATGGATGTAGTCAACTGATTATAAAGGATTTAACTCAGGGAATCTCCTGAGAGGTGCACGTGGTAGAAAGCAGTTTTGAATATCAACCAAGAGGAGACCATAAGCACAAAGATGTTCACTATTATCAAACTGCTTAAAAATAATGAAACAAATGGAGGCTTTGGCTATGTCCAGTCAAGGCTGAGGGATGCCCTGTACATCCAGCAAGGTTGAGAGTCACTAGGAAAGTGGCTGATGGCTTCATGCAGAAGCCATCTAGGTCTGATCTGTTCGAATAGTGTAATTACTTTGAAAAAATTAATTGGTATTTTTGAAAATTCCTAGCAGCTTAAGGAACTGTGCTGTGAACTCTGTCTCTCTGTCTCTCTGTCTCTCTGTCTCTCTGTCTCTCTGTCTCTGTGTGTGTGTGTGTGTGTGTGTGTGTGGTATTTAAATCAAGTACATAGTTGTGGATGTGTTTCCCTGAGTGTCTGGTAGAAAAGCTGGGAATAACAGAATTTAGATCGGCTCTTCCACTGGCACTTGCCTCTCACTCTATCAAATTCTCTGGTCCCTGAGTGAAGATGACAGTCCACTCTAGAATCAGACTTGATCTTCTCATCTGAGAACTGAGATGCCTCTGACTTGCCCAGAGTGTGGGGAGGGCTAAGCAAACAAAACATGGCTGTTTGCCCTCATCCTTGCTTAAAGCGGGCATCTCCCCACAACCCCCACCAGGAGGCCAGGCCTGCTTCTGCAATGTCATTAGGGATATGCAAGGGAAACCACAGTGAGATGCCCCTTTGAGCTCACTCTACCGGCTATAGTAGAAAAGAGATCATGACAGGGACTAGTGAGGAGCAGGGGAAGGGAGTTCTTCCATGCTGGGACTGTGGATAAGGTCATGCATTAATAAAGTGAAGGTCTGCAATAGCTGATCTATTTTTAATTTTGCTGTATATATGTTTTACCTGCATGTATGTAAGTACACTACATGCATCAATGGCTGCAGAGGCCAAAGGAGAGTCAGATCTCCTGAATAACAGCTGATCTTTATATTCTTTTCTGTCAAAAGCGTTTTGCTCCTTAAAAGAAATAATTTCATTATAGTGTGGGGCCATGCAAATGCTTTGGATCCCCTAGGCCGATGGTCTGGGTGTCTCAACACTTCAGGGGGCTAATCTCATTCCAGGGTGAAATCTAGCTTGTCTTGTCTGGCTCCCGCACTCCCCACCCAGCCCTCCAGCCTGGCCTGAGTCTTCTCCATCCTCATCCTGGCCCAGTCACTCCCGTCTTGGAGCAGATTGCCGCTTGGTCAGTTCCCACTGCTAGGTTCTTCCATCTTCCAGCTTCTGGCCTGGGGATAGTGGCCCCTCCTCCAGCCCCAGATGGGAAGGGGTTCCTCAAACCACTGTCCCAGGGAACAAGGGACTCGTGAGAGGCAGTGAATTCTCACTCTGCAGGGCCCTTTGTAAACAGCTTGAGAACAGGACGCAGGTTTCTATTTGCGTCTTCTAAGCTCATGGTAATTGTAAACTCATGGCAATCTGGGCAGAGCGAGTGTGCCCACAAATGTTGAGAAGTGGTTCCTGTAACAGAGGGGTCAGATCTGGACAAGGAAGGATGGGAAGGGATAGCTTGGAGTTTCCGATGGAGGAACCGCTGCTGTGCAAGCTCAGAGGTCCCACTTCTGCCCAATAACCTGGTTCTTCCTGCCTCAGCAGTCCTTAGACACTTAGAATGACATGAGTTGAAAACCACAGCCAAACCCTTCCACAGGTGGATGGGCCAAAGCCATAAATAATCTACCCACAGCAAGGGTAGCCAGAGAAGGCAGTAGACTTGCTGGTTATTCCTGGATGCTCCAGCATATGATGGCATCATCTCCCCCCCCCCACCCCAGTGCTGGCTATTTTCTCTTATGACAGCCAGCACAGTGAAGGGTGACATGCTGCTGTCTCCTAGTGTTTTACCCAAGGACTGATGGTGCCAGCATCCTTCTGGAAACTTATACATATATCTTCTTCAGAGAAATGTCCTTTCAAGTCCTTTGCCCATTTTAAACTTTTTCTAAACATTGAATCACAAGGGTTCTTTACATATTCTGGAAACTGTTGTCTTACCAGATAGAGCCCTTTCTCCTTGTAGGAGCTTTCTTTTTAATTTCCTGATGGTGACTGTGATGGTTGCTCTTGATTGTCATCTTGATAGGACTGTGGTCGTCCACCAAGAGACAGGGCAGGTCTATGAAGACATTTCCAGGAAAGATTAACACAGAGGGGAACTGCTGCCATCATTACGACCCTGACGTCACCACCCAGTTTCCCTGGTCTTCCAGTGTGGACTGAAAAGTCCTCCAGACTTTCAGAGACAGACTGGGACTATTGAGACATCCAGCCTCATGGACTGAGCAGCTACCAGGTTCTCAGCCCCTCCAGTGTGAAGACAGCCATTATTGGACTACCCGACCACCTAGGGCACGCCAGTCTCATAGATCCCTTTGTGACATCTCTTCATTCCAGCAGTGCTGGTCCTCTAAGGGGCCCAGGCTAATATTGTTACCTTCAAAGCACAAGCCTTTATTTTGGTGAAATCTGGTTTGTCTGTTTTTCCTTTTGTTGTTTATCTGTTCTGTCTCATGTCTGACAAACTGTACTACAATCCAAGGTCATGATTTTTCTTCTAAGACTTTTATTGACTTAGCTCTTCTACTCAGGTGTTTGATACATGGTGAGTTAAATTTTGCATATGAGTTCTCAGAGTGCGGATAGCTGCATCCCAGCCCCACTGTGAGAAGGCTGCTCTTTCTGTCCGATGGACTGCCTTGCTTTGTGCTTCCTTTGAACCCTTGATGCAGGCAGAAGGAATCACAGTTCCCTACTAGAATGGAGAGTGGGATGATAGGAGATTGGGAAAGGATTATGGGCAGGGGTATGGAAAACAGAGGGCCTGAAGTGTAAGGAGCTACTTCTGTACTTTCATCTCAGCTCCACAGACCTGCATGTCCCCTCCACAGACCTGCATGTCCCCACACAGATTTGCATGTCCCCCCACAGACCTGCATGTCCCTTCCACAGATCTGCATGTCCCCCCACAGACCTGCATGTCCCCTCCACAGATCTGCATGTCCCCCCACAGATCTGCATGTCCCCTCCACAGATCTGTATGTCCCCCCACAGATCTGCATGTCCTGCCACAGATCTGCATGTCCCCTCCACATATCTGCATGTCCCCTCCACAGATCTGCATGTCCCCCCCACAGATCTGCATGTCCCCCCAGAGATCTGCATGTCCCCCCACAGATCTGCATGTCTACCAACAGACCTACATGTCCCCCCACAGAGCTGCATGTCCCCCCACAGACTTGCATGTCCCTTCCACAGACCTGCATGTCACCCCACAGACCTGCATGTACCCCCACAGATCTGCATGTCCCCCCACATGCCTGCATGTCCCCTCCACAGACCTGCATGTCCCCTCCACAGATCTGCATGTCCCCCCACAGATCTGCATGTCCCCTCCACAGATCTGCATGTCCCCCCACAGATCTGCATGTCCTGCCAAAGATCTGCATGTCCCCTCCACATATCTGCATGTCCCCCCACAGATCTGCATGTCCCCTCACAGACTTGCATGTCCCCTCCACAGATCTGCATGTCCCCCCCACAGAACTGCATGTTCCCCCCACAGATCTGCATGTCCCCCCACAGATCTGCAGGTCCCCCCACAGACCTGCATGTCCCCCCACAGATCTGGATGTCCCCCCACAGACCTGCATGTCCCCCCACAGACCTGCATGTCCCCTCCACAGATCTGCATGTCCCCCCACAGACCTGCATGTCCCCCCACAGACCTGCATGTCCCCTCACAGGCTGTGCGTTTGAACACTTGGGCTCCAGTGGGGGCTGTTTGAGGAGCCTGTGAAGCTCTCAGGCGGTGCGGCTTCTCTGAAGGAGGAGGGTCACTGGGGCGGGTTTTGACGTTTTGTGGCCTAGCTCTGCTTCAGGCGCCCTCTCCTTCCTGATCCACCAAGATGTGAGGAGACGAGGGGCCCCAGCTGGGCGCTACAGCATGTGGAGCTCCCGCCACAGGACCTTCCCTTCATGACGGACTGTGCTCCCTGAAACTATGAACCCAAATAAGTCCACCCCCCTTCATCTGCTTTTCCAAGGTAGTGGATGCTAGTGCTGAGAAAAGTTGCTGTCACAGAGAAGAACTCCAGCATGTCCGGGTCCCAGCAATATACCCGACAGGAAATGCCTGTGGGCCTACTTCCTTTGGGAAAGGTGGGGTTGGGGCGAATCAGCTCCCCTGCTGACAGGGACTCAGAGCTTTACTTTTGCCTCCGTTGTGCAGGGGACAGGAAATCAGGGCCCCACTGGTCCTACCACTCTAAGACGCCACAGGGGACCGGAGCTCAGAGGCTCTGAGGTTTGCCCTTTCCTGCCTTTCTGTCTCCCACCCCTTTGCTCTGCTACATCCAGAATCTTGGAGTTGTAAAAGCAGAACCTACCAGAACTGGGGCTCTCCAACTTGGAAATGAAAGATTCAAAATTTTTTAATTTGGTCTTTTTTGAGACAGGGTCTCCCTGTAGCCCCAGCTGGCCTGACACTCACTTGCTATGTAGACAAGGTTGGCCTCGATCTCACAGAGATTCTGCCTGCCTCTACCTCCTGCCTGCTGGGACTAAGGTGTGAGCCACCAGACCCCACTCATAATTTTATTGTTTATATTTAGGTCTATAATACATCATAAATTAATGTTTTCATAATGAAGTGCTCAATCTTATTTCCTTTCTGATGGATAACCAATGATGTCACTTTAATTTCTCAAACAAGGCATCATTTTCTCAATGAATCAAGATACCTCTTGTCCTGTGTGTCGGGGAACAGATTGCTAGCTTCCTTGTTCTGTTTCACCTGGTCCTTTCCTACCACTGTACTGCTCGGTCCAACAGGGGGCTTGTGGTATATTTCACCATTGAGGGAGGCGAGTCCAACCCTTCTCTTTGTTTTCAGCTTCCTTTGCGATGCACATTCCTCCATCTGAACTATATAGCACCCTTGTGCTCTGAAGGTTAACCGTAGCAGGTCTGGAACTGGTCTGAGCTGTTTCAAAGAAATAGGAAATGAAACTTCCTGGCACGGACCCCAGTCCTGGTGAGTAACTCTGCTTTGTAACCGAGGTTAACAGATGTCCCTTCTGTTTGTGTGTCACAGACCAAATCAAATTAGATGATCATGCTGATTTCAAAAGGACAGAATATAGTCCCCTTCGGGGAGGGCAACGGGAGACTGAGGAATTTTAACACACCTATCGGCTTGGTCCACTCAGGCTGCCATGGCAAAACGGCACAGCTCTGGGTCTTAAAGAAGTTGCTTATCCCCTTACTGTTCTGGGGGCAGAAATTCTAATGTCAAGGTTTCAGGGTAGGTGTCTGATGAGGCCTCTCTTCCTCAGCTTCCTGACAGTTACCTTCTTGTGGCTCTCCTCTGTGTTCCTATAGAAAAAAAAATCTATATGGTATATCTTCCTGTAAAGACACTAAAGGTTACCATTGGTGTCACCTTCATAGGCTCTAGGATCACCCAGGAGACAAGCCTCCAGACACACCTAGGGATTATCTAGACATAGCTAGTGGGCAGAGCTATGAGTGATTTTCTTGATTAGGCTAATTGAGGCGGGAAGGCCTACCCTGCAGGTGGGCTGGGCTGCCCCACTCCCTGACCTGGCATCCTAGGCAGCATAACTACAGGAAGGGCGCTGAGCACTGGGATTCACCACTCTCAGCTTCCTGACTGTGGATCCCATGTGACCAGCTGCCTCCTTAAGATCCTGTTGTCTTGTTTCCTGGCCATGAAGGACTGTGTCTTGAACCGTGGGCCAAATAAACCTTTCTCCCTTAAGTCCCTTTTGTCAGGTATTTTGTCTCAGGAACAAGAAGAGTACCTGATTAGGCAACAATCCTGTGAGGTATGGGACCCATCCTCATGACCTCATCTGACAATCTCAACAGTCCCTGGCAATCCCCGTCTCTAAATACCATCAGTCACAGGGAGAGTTGGGACTCTTCCCTATGTGTTTGGAGATGGCAGTTTATTTAACTCACGACATCTGTAATATGGTGCATTACAAAGCTCTCCCTTGCTGACAGGGCACTCCTGCCTGCAGCTGCTTGAGTCAGAGTGGCGGCCTCTGCAGGTCTACCCTTGGCTTCATTCAGTGCCCTGTGACACTGCCATTTCTGGGTCTTCTAGTTTCATTTCTGTTGCTGTGACAAAATACCACAGCAAAAAGCAAAAATTTTTGTGTGCTTTCAATTGCTGTAATAAAACACAGACCAAACCAACTTAGGGAGGAAACAGTTCATCATCAAGAGAAGCTGAAGCAGGAACTCAGGGTGATAACTAGAATGACAGAGCTGAAACACAAACCAGGGAGGAACACTGCTTTCTGGCTTGCCTCCCTGGCCTATGCTCAGTCTGCTTTCTTATACAACCCAGGACCGCCCTCCCAGGGATGGCAGCACCCACAGTGGGCTGGACCCTCCCACATCACTCAACAATTGAGAAAATGCCCTACACACATGGCCACAGGCCAGTCCAATGGAGGAAATTCCACAGCTGAGGTTCCCTCTACGCAGGGGCATCAAGTTGACACCTGAAGCTATCCAGCACAAGGGGAGGGAGGGATTAATTTCAGCTTACAGTTCCCGGTTCCAGTGGGGCTTCCTTTCCAACACTGCCTCACAGAGGTTCATCCCAATAAACAGGCTCTAAAACAAGTCAAGTGTACTTGATGCCAAAGCACAGGCCCTTGGCCACTAGTCGGCTCCTTGCCCAGGCTGTCTGTGACCTTTCCATGACCACACCTCCTCCTTCTGGGTGAGCTCATTATAAGTCCACACCCTTCGGTCCTGGAAAACGCAGGCCTGTTGGTGTCTTTGAGTAAACCATTGTGATTACTGGTCTATAGCGACTATGGGTTGCATATCCACTACTGCTCTTTTTGCCTCTGGAAGGAGCAGTTTGCACAGAGAGTGGCATAACTCCCCCTCCTCTTCCTTGGTGCAAGGCCTAGGGGATGGGAGACCGGCTGAAGTTGTCTTTGTTCTGTTCTCCAGAATAAGGAGATGGCTCTGTCCCTGGTGACCTGAAAATTCTTTTTTTTTTTTCTTTTTTGAGACAGGGTCTCCCTATAGCCCCAGCTGGCCTGGAACTCACTCTGTAGACCAGGCTGGACTTGAACTCACAGAAATCTGCCTGCCTCTTGAGTGCTAGGATTACAGGTGTGTGCTACCATGCCTGGCTTAAAGACTGTTCTTAGCTGCCATGTGGGTGCTGAGAATCGAACTCAGGTCCTCTGCAAGAGCAGTCGGTGCTCCCAAACACTGAGCTATCTCTCCAGCCCCGACCTGAAAATTCTTTTATTTTTATATTTGGATTTAAATTTTTATTTTATGTGTATGAGTGTTTTGCCTGCATGTATATGTATGAGCACCCATGTCATGCAAAGTCCATGGAGGCCAGAAGTGGGCATCAGATCCCCTGGAACTGGAGTTACAGACAATTGTTAGCCGCCATGTGGGTGCTGGGAATCCAATCCAGGTCCTCTGGAAGAGCAACTGGTGCTCTTAACTGTGGAGCCATCCCTCTCTCCAGCCTTGTGACCTGGATGTTCTGAGATAGCCCATTCCCACATGTGGGGCCAGTTAATCATTGAATAGAAAGGACCATATTTCAGCCCAAGATCATGTGCTCACTGTAAGTGCCAAGTGGTCAAATGCATGGCAGAAACACTGAAATCCCAAGATAATGTTCTAGGATTTTTTTTTTTTTTGTCTTTGAGCAGAAGCCTAAACAATCTTTCTCTCTGCCTCCCCAGGTGTGGTAGCACGCACCTTTGGTCCCAGCTCTGGGGAGGCAGAGGCAGGTAGATTTGTGTGATATGGAGGCCAGCCTGGTCTACATACCTAGACAGAGCTATATAGTGGAACCCTGGAGAGAGAGAGAGAGAGAGAGAGAGAGAGAGAGAGAGAGAGAGAGAGAGTCGAGGTAGGGAAAAGGAGAGAACAATTGTTAAATGGGCTGAAGTATGCAATTAAAATGTCAGATGTATTGTTGCCTCAGCCTCTCAGTAACATTGGGGGCTTCTATAAAGAGAATATGGAGGTTAATGGGGATGTTGGTTTATTTTATATGTATGAATACATCGCCTGCATGCACGTGTACCCATGTCATGCAATGACTATGGAGGTCGCAAGAGGGCGCCAGATCCCTGGAACTGGAGTTATTGATGGTTGTTAGCCACTCTTTGGGTGCTGGGATTTGAACCCAAGTCCTCTGCAAGAGCAGTCAGTGCTCTAAACTGCTGAGCCATCTCTCCAGGCCCCTGGTATCCTTTCTGTTGCTATGATAAAAACATGTAGACCAAAAGCAACTTAGAAATAAACTCTTTTGAGTTTGTTTCATGTTACACTTGTAGGTTACAGTCCATCACTGAGGGAAGGCAGGGCAGGAACTTGAAACCTGGGAGAGAATTCTTAGGTAGGATCCCCTGAGTATGGCCTGGGTCCACAGAGGGTCAAGGCCCTCATGTGCATCCCAGGAACTGGCTCTCCTCAGCACACTTCATTGGTTTCTTCCTTAGGAACTGTCTTCAGTGACCTCCGGGAAGTACTTTCTAGGCATGGGTGAGGTGCCAGTGGGTTTTTCTGAAGCCTGAAAGCACAGGTAAGGCCTGTTGGTGGAGGCAGGATTTCCCTTAAAGCCCCAACCTAAGGCCCATGTCTACCTCAAATACTAATTTATTTTTGAATGCCCACATCAAGAGTCTGTCCTGAATTTGGGGGGACTATAGAGGTGGAACCAGCCCCTGCTCAGCTGATAAATATCTCCACTCAGGTCTGCCTTTATTTCAGGTCACAGAGTCTTTGCTAGGGTGAAAGAATGTTTTAAATTGCATACTTATTCCGGTACTAAGGATTACTACTATTGCAGGACATCGTACCATATCTTTTTCTGGTGAATTATTAATAAAGCCTGTTTTGTTTACTGCCTGCTAATAATTTCTAAAAACAGATCTACAACTTCAGCTATAAATGCATTCCCAGTTGTATAGCTAGGAAGATAAAACCTGTGGTAGTGAAAGAGCCTCATCCTTTCAGTGCCCCCCCTCCCCATTCCCCCCCCCAACCCAGGAATCCCTACAGAGTGGCAGTTGGGCCAACATAGATCCCAGGAGGCAAAATGGGGTGGGGGGCTGAGACAATCTTTCCAGATCTTCCACTACCTTGCTCAAGGGGTAGCAAAGAGAATGGAAATCTGGAAGGGGGCATAGATAAAAAGGGCTTTGTCACCGCTGACTCGGTTGGCAGCTCCCCAGCTCCCATCGGGCACCTGCAGCCCCCCCCCCACTGCCCCTGAGTTGCCACTGGCTCTCTGGGCACTGAGAGTACTCTCACCACATCTCCCAATATCTTCGCCCACCAAAAGCAGCTTGCTCATTACTGGATCCTTGCTCCTTAGTGTTCTGGTCCCTGTTAGCACAACACGAGATGCAAACTCAGGAAGCCTGGTAAGTGCCAAGTTTGTGTGAACCCAAGACAGTGTGACATCCAAATCTTGTTCTTCCAAGGACTTTTTGCCACCAATCAAATGGCTTTAAATTTTATGTAGTTCGTATTTCCATGAGAGAAAGGAATAAAAAAAAAAGTTTGCATGTCACCATGTTCCTCCAAGAAGAGATCTCAGGAATATGGAGGAAGCAAGTTAAAACCCTCTCATGGAAGGGCTGGAGAGATAGCCTAGTGGTTAAGAGCACCGACTGCTCTTGCAGAAGACCTGGGTTCGATACCCAGCACCCACATGGTGACTGAGAACCGTCTGTAACTCCAATTCCAGGAGAACTCCAGTTCCAGGGGAATCGGACACCCTCTTCTGACCTCCGCGGCATTGCATGACACAGGTGCACAAACCTACATGCAGACAGTACATTCGTACACATACAGATATAAATAAAATAAAATAAAAAAAAACCCTCTCATGGAGATGCTGCCTCCTTCCTTCATTAAGGACCATTAGCTGTCAGGCCAACACACTGACCCAACCCCAGATGTCACTGGATTAAATAACTCTCACATGGAGCAGTCACTCATTAAGTTGAGACTGATTTAGTGCCCGTGGTGGCCACATATTGTGATGGACTTGGAAGGTCCAGTGGTGACCTAACTCAGAGATGGTCCTTGCTCACAGTCTGAATCAGATATAAAATTGCATTTATGACACACCGAGAGGTCGTCTCAGAGAATGAGAACTTCAGGAAATTTTGCGATGGCTAAGATGCCATCAGAAAGTGAAGTCAGAGCCCAAAAGGGAAGAGTAAGAAAGAACATCCCGGGCAGAAGACCCAGAGTGGGTAAAGGTGCAGCGGAGAGTGATGAAGGCAGACCCGGGGGGCTGCAGAGGGAGGGGTGCTTAGTGGGATGGGGCTGGAGGCAAGTGGGGGCCAGGCCCTTCAAGGTCTCCAAGTCCATGTGACAACAGCAATAGAAAGACAGTGTAGGTGACAAGTAGAGGAGGGACACGATTCATGTTGTCATGTCCCTAATTGCCATGTAAAAAGTGTGGCTGAGAGGACCAGAAGGGATCCAGACAGAACACACACTCAGAGGTGGTAACAAGCATCTCAGACAAGAAAACGGCAGTGTGGACCTGTATGCGGGTGATGGAGACAGGCAGAGCTGCTGTGGGGGAAATACAGGAGGGCAGTTCATCTAGTCTCAGGAATGGCCTGGGCAATGCCAGGGTTTGAGGGAGAAGGTGAAAAGGAAGTGTGAAGGACATCTGTCTCTGACCTCTGCCCCAGCATGGATAAACTGCAATTCACTAAGACAGGAGAAAGGTCCAGCTTTGGCATTTTGAGGGAGAGAAAGTCACATGTACCTTTCAGATTTCCAAGACAAAATGGCAAATAGGTAGCTGGGAGGATGTAAGTCACACAGAGCCAGGTGAGTCATCTCTTTAGCAGTAGAACCTAAAGGTGTGGTCCTATACGGTTACTAGAAAGGGAGGAGGTCCTAAGGGACCCTGTGCCCTTTGACTTATATGACCCATCCCTAAACTCTCAGAAAACAAGATCAGAGAGAGCTCAGAAGAAGGCCATGTCATAGGCTCCAAAAGAATGAACGGAAAAGGTAGAGATGGCCAACCGTTTTCAATGGTGTTGGGGGTCAGTACACGAAGAGTTGAGAATGGTTCAGTGGAGTGAGCAATGTGGAGCCCAGGGGAATAGTGCACTCCAAGGCCCCAGTGGGAGGGAAGAATGGGCTTGGCAACCACAGGTCTCAGTGGTTTGCTCATGAAGGGAGGAAATGGAAATTAGGAGGAACAGGAAAGGTAAGCGGACTCTTTAAACAGAACCATGAAAGGACACAGAGATGGAAGCCTCCAACCCCAGAGTGCCCGCCTATCTGTATGCATCCCCAGGAACTTCCCGGCATTTGAACAACTTGGTTGTCTGTGTTGTGTAACCAGGATATGCCCAGGGAGGGGGGAAACACTAAGACACTTCAGGGGGGTGTGGATAAGAGTGGGAGAATAAGTCAATAGATTCAGGATTCATAACAAGGATGAGTCTTAACTGTGCCCCACAAAGCCTCCCAGAATGTCCTGTTATATTTACTTTTCCTGTGGCTGTGATAAAAGTACCCTGACCAAAGCATTTAAGAGAGAAAAGTTTATTTTGGATCACAGTTTCAGGGGACAGTCCATCGTAGTGGGAGATTCACAGCAGCAGGAGCTTCAAGCATCACATCCACAGTCAGGAAGCAGACAGCAATGAATACTTGCACTCAGCTCACTTTCTTTTTTTTTTTTTTTTTTTTTTTTTGTCTTTTTGAGACAGGGTCTCCCTGTAGCCCCACCTGTCCTGTAACTCACTCTGTAGACCAGACTGGCCTTGAACTCACAAAGATCCTCCTGCCTCTGCCTCCCGAGTGCTAGGATTAAAGGCATGAGCCACCATGCCCAGCTCACTTTCTCTTTTGTGTACAGTGCAGGGTGCCATCTCAGGGCATGGTGCCACCCACAGTGGGGGTTCTTCCCACCTCAATCAGCCTAACCAAGATAATCCCCCACAGGCAGGCCCAGGGTAACCCCAGAGCTCACCAAGTTGACAAATCCTCTAAGATGACTGTGCTGGATAGCTTTAGTGTCAACTTGACACACCTGGGTTGAGGGAGCCTCAATTGGGGAATTGGCTCCATTGGATTGGCCTGTGGCCACATCTGTGGAGTATTGTTTTGATGGTTGAGCACTGTGGGAGGGCCCAGCCCACAATGAGTAGTGCCACCCTGGGCAGGTTGTTGTGTACTGTATAAGAAGGCGGGCTGGGCATGAGCCAGGAGAGCAAGCCAGTGAATAGCATTCCTCCATGGCTTGTGCTTCAGCTCCTGCCTCCAGGTTCCTGCCCTGAGTTCCTGCCTTGGGCTCCCTAAGTGATGAACCCAGGAGATGTAAGCCAAATAAACCCTTTCCTCCCCAAGTTGGTGTCGGTCAGAGTGTTTTGTCACAGCAATGGAAGACAAACTAGGACAATGACTGAGCCCAATTAGCCCAGTTTCATATTGCTGATTAGTTTGTATCCTCCTCCTCTTCCTCCTTATCTTTTTCTTCTTCCTCTTCGTCCTCCTTCTCCTCCTCCTCCTCCTTCTTCTTGTTCCACTTCTTCTTCCTCTTCCTCTTCCTCTTTGTCTTCCTCTTTGTCTTCCTCTTTTCTCCCTGGGCTTCCAGAGTCACCAAACATGAAGCATCTCATTTAAATCCATGTCTCAGAGTCTTCCCTGGAGGAACCTAAGCTAAGATGTAAGGTAAATTTCCTTTTTATCTTTTTTTTTTTTTTAGACAAGTTCTCCTGTTATCCCAGGCTGGCATCTCATATTCACTATATAGCAGAGGAGGACCCTGAACTTCTGATCCTCCTGTCTCTACCTCCCCAGTGCTGTGATTCCAAACATGAACCACAACACCAGTTGTATTGGTACTGGAGATTGAACCCAGGGCTAGGTGCTTCATAGCAGAAGCAGCCTGGCCATCAGATGAGAAAGCAGTGGAGACAGGTGGGGCAGAAACCAGCTCCCTAGAGGACAATGGATGAGAGCAAGCTGACTTGGGAACGTGGAAAGGGTGGGGCTTCCTGGAAAGCTGAGGGTCTGCAGAAGGCTAGTGATGGAGACTATGACAGAAGCTCTGGAACTTTCTCTAATACCGCTCTGCACTCTCAGCCGGGTGCAGAGAAAGGGAGCCAGATGGAGAGCAGTAGCAGTAACAGGAATTAGGAGCCTGGGTTTGGGTAAGGAGGGGAGAAAGAATGAGGAGGAGGGTGGAGGGATAGCAGTGTTTGGCACTTTCTGTCCAGGGCCAGGTAGTTTTTCTGGTTTTGTGGGTCCTATACTCACAACTACAAGATCTGGGGTACTGGCATTGGAACAGCCATAAGACAGGTCATGATTATGCAGGGCTCTGTGCCAATAAAACTTTACACTATTTTTGAGCACCCCATTAACATAAAAAGGCCTCCGTTCAGTGCCGATGGCAGCAAAAAGGCTATGTCCACCATGGGCTGTCACTGCTGACAGGAACGTTGAGATTCTGAGAGGCCTGGGGCTGGATGGTGATCAAGGAGATGCAGACATCCTCATGGTGACCATGGGTGGAACTTCAGGCAGGAGGAAGTGTTCCATCCAGGGTCAAAGCCTTGGATGAATGAGAGGAGGGTCTGGAAATTCTGCAGAGCACAGCTGAGAGGGTGGCTAAATACATAGATTCTTAAAGAAGCTCAGTAGATTATCACAAAGGCAAGTACTTATCTGGAAGTTTCTGGGGGGGGGCAAATAGGGGAGTAGAGGGCAGGTGAGCACCAGGGGTAGCCGAGGGCCTTGTCCTACAGGTGTCTAAACTACATGTTCTATGGAGGCAAGATCATCTTCTGAAACTGAAAAAGCTACAAAAGGTTACAAAAGCATCTCTGTCCTCGCCTAGTCCCAGCTAGGCTGATCTTCCAAAGCCCGGTATCTGATCTCCATTTCTCCGGACCTAGAACCTTTCAGGGCTCACCACTGCCAAGCAAACAGATCCCAAGCTTCCCTGCATCCCCCATCTGTCTCCAACCCACTGTGACTAGTTCCCATGATGCCTCAGCTAACCAAATATCTGCAGGTATCCAGTCTGACTACACGGTTCTCACTTCCAGTTCCTACCAGGCAGTATATCTGAATGGACCTTTTGCTGGAGATCTCAGCAAAAGATGATCTTGGCCCCATCTCATACGGGCAGCCTGTGACCTTGTGTTCCCAGAAACCTACCACAGCACCCAGTAAAAACAGACAGCCCTGGGGAATGCTGTCGTCATGCACACCAACCCTTATGCATTCTCTAGGCAACTCACCATCTCAGACCATTGCTTTCATCTGTCTAAGCCTTTCCTTAAAGGAAATTCTCCTAAGCACAGTTTTCTCCTTTCTCCCTGTGAGTTGTGGCAGCGCTAGCATGCCGCTGTTGGAGCTACCTGTACCTCAACCCCCTTGCTCTCGCCTGCTGTAGTTTGCGGTTTCCTATCTTTCCTATGTGGTGTCAAGCAGTCCACTGTCACCTCCAGCCCCTTGCATAGCACTACTGGTTAATACTCGACACTTAGGAACTGTGCAGAAGCCAGCTGAGCCCCCCCCCCCCCCCCCCAGTCGCCCTGTCCTCTTGCTCCCAGAGTTCTCTCTGCTGGTGTTGAAAGAGCCTCGGAGCGTACGTGTTCCATGAGTGCGGAGAGGAAGGCCTCGAGCCATGGCAGCCTTGGCCAGGGGGCACTGGATCCAGTCAGGAGTCCTACAATGCCATCTGGGAAAGCAGCTGCTGAAAGGTGACCCTGCTTAGGCTGCTGGGAAAGGGCTCTGTCAAGGTGGCAGTACACATGGGTCCCTTTGCTGAACGGGAGTCACAAGCTCCCCGTGCTTGGTACCAGATTCCCTAAGCTCCTGGGCGAGCCTGCACCGCACTAAGGCCCCACCTACTCCCAGACAGAGGGAGCCGGAACCAGGACGAAAATCAGCCCCACCCACAGGCAGACCCTCTTGAGTGGCCTGGGGCTCCCGGGACAGCTTCCACCGAGGAGACCCAAAACGTCTGGTGGGCGTGGATGCACTCAAGGCGGGACCAGCTCCCTTCCCTGGAACTGGAATAATCTGGAGGTACCCACAGGACCAGCTCTCATCAATTCTGCATCTTCCTGAAAATGTACTTTTAAATGCCTTAATTGCATTTCAGAGATAACCCTGTAAGCAAAGTGGCCGGAAGAGGAGCCATGGAGAGAGCTTGGTGGTCAGGCTCTTTGTTTTAAATCAATCCAACATCTGTGACTAATGCAGCCTTGGGCTGCTCCTCAGGAAGCATTAGCCCTATTAGTGGGGGCTGGCAGGAACGCAAAATAAGATATTTATGGGCTGGGCACGTGTGCATTGCCGTGGGGACTGAGGCTGGGGTGGGGCTGAAAGAAGAACACGCAGCTCAGCATGTTTGTGAAGCTCCACTTGGGGTCCATGCCAGGCTGATGACAGGGTGACTTTGTCCCAGGGCCCACATACCCTGGCACAGTCTCAGTATCTCTGTACAGTGCATAGGACTGTGACTTGCAGTTGTCCGTCCCTCTGTCCACAGGCAAGGCGATCACACATGGTGTGGGTAATGGGAGGTGTGCCTCGGTGGGGGCGTGATCAGAACACTCAGCCACAAGCACTTGAGCCCGTGCTTGGGACAGAATGTTCAGGAACACCTCGGCTCCTTCTGCCTGAATCCTCAGCCTCATCCGAAGATGGCTTCCTGACAGGCAGAAGTAAGAAGGGAAGAGAATTTATTCCTCCTCATTAAATGACACGATCCAAAGGCATGTGCAAATCTCTTCTCATTTCTCTGTGGCCAGGCTTTGCTGGCATAGCCACCTGGCCGCTAGAGAGTGGCTAAAGAAGGTTAGCCATGGCAGACCATTGAAGGAGAGGTTTGGGACAGCAAGATGCGTGGTGTTTCATTCGGATCTCCTTGCATAGCTGTAGCCTGCCCCCCGCCACTCTCCATTAAGGAGCTATGGGCCAGGTTGGGAGGCTGTACATGCCTAATTTCAGGCCCAGCATCAGAGATCCAGTTCTGTCCAATGTGGACCTGCTAACAAAACATGGGGGCGGAGAGCCAACTTCAAGGTCCCAGGGGTTAAGTCTACCACATATCAGCAGGGAGCTTGACTAGGCAAAATGAGTCTAGCTGGGTCCCTGAGACCACACATGCCCAGTTAGTCTCCAGCCCTGCCAAGCTCACGTCCTGAGCTTGGTATCTGATATTGCCAACCCTACCACTGGCCAGCCCAGCATCAGCTCCCTACCTGAGCATGCTGGCAACCCCACCATCCTCCTCCAACTCCACCCCCACCTACCTGAGCCTGCCACCTCCCAGGAAGACAATCCCCAATGCTCTCCTGTTCCTCAAAGCTAATGGAATCCAAGCTTCTCACACCAGCCCTTAGTGATTCAGCCCCCACCTGACTTCCAAGTTCACCTGCGTTCACTTCCTAGGTTGCATAGCAAATCACCACAAGCTAGCAGCTTGAAGCAGCAGCACTGAGTATCCAGTCTGGTCACAGTGAGCCGAGGTCTCAGCTAAAGGTGTCCCAAGCTTGAAATCAGGTGGTCAGTCAGGTCAGGTTCTCATCTGACTCAGCTGTGGAAGAATCTGCTTCCAGATTCACACAGACTCACAACAGGTTGGTGGAGGGATACATTTAGCTGGAGCTGAAGACCAAAGCTTCATTTCAGCTAGTGGATGGTGCTGCCTCCAGTTACCCACCACAGAGACTGTCCAGCAGCCCTAGGGCAACTCTGCTAGGTGGACAAAGCCTTGTTAGTTGGCCAAGGAGTGGCACCCCAACACCTCTGTCATATCCTTTCTGTTAAAATCAAGTCCTGTCCACTCTCAAAAGGAGGGTATTCTACAAAATGTGGATGTTGAGAGGAGGGACCATGGGCCACCTGTTCCCGTACCTCCAGAGCTACAGGGCCCACTTAAACTGGGAGACTTGCAATGAGTTATTTCTTTCTCCAAGGCTGGCAACATATTTCCTTTAAGTTCTACCTCCTGCTTCCCCCTACCAGATCCTCTTCATCTGGCCGACAGACTCCCACCAAGTCTGAGCTGGGTACCCCCTGCTTCCCATAGTCTCTCTTGCTTTGGCCCTGGCTCTCAGCCCCAGACTAAGAGGTCTTCCTTGGGTTCTTGTGGTAGATATCAGCACTTTGATCCCCTCGACTGCCCTGCTATATGACTGCCTCAATCCTGTGTTCTTGTCCCATCTGGATCTCCAGGAATTGCTGTTGGACTGGAACATAGTAGGTGTTTGGTAAGTGGTGTTGGACTGGAACATAGTAGGTGTTTGGTAAGTGGGTGTATTGTTCTTCGGAGGTCTTAGTGGGAATTGCTGCAAGCCGTGTTATTTGTACAGGTTAGACCATTCCAGCCTTTTCCTTCTAGGAAGGCATAAATGAAATATATCTAACCCTGTGTGGTGCAAACTGATCTATAGATCGCTGCCATCACCTGGGAGCTTGTGTGAAGGACAGAATTCCCAACCCCATTTCACCCCTGAATCTGTACCTGCTTTTAATGATTGCAGTGTGATTTACATATATGTTTTAAAAGAGCTACTCTAAACAGCGAACCTTCCTGTTGGTCTAATTTTAGATTGCAGAGTCACAGGGAAGAGGCTGGATGGCATCACTCTGCTCCCAACACTGCAGGCTGGTGTTGCTGTGGATTAGCTGTGTTCTCTAGGAAGCCATTTGTAATTGCTCTAGCTAGGAAGCCCCTTCTCTCTCTACTGCAGATTCTACCAACTCCAAGCTTGGAGGAGACACCAGAGCGGCATACAACTCTCCAACAAGACCTGAACTCTAATGGGCAATCTCGTACACCTAGCAGATCCAAGGGGACAAGTCACCCCGCAACAGTGAGGATACAAATATTATTGTTCCTGTCTTTTCCATTCCTGGGAAGAGTACATCTGTAACAAGAAGTGTAAAGGGGGCATGATGGTGTGTGTATGTAATCCAAGCAGAACCTGTGAGGCTGAGGCAAGGGTTTAAGAATTTAAGGCCGGAGCCGGGTTGTGTCCCGCGCGCTGTGTTCCCGCTGGCAAGAACTTCACGCGGACAACAGGATTCTTCTGTGGTAATATTTATTGTGCACAGCTCTTTTGTGAGAAGGACCCCGAAATGGGGCAGAAGCACCGTTTATATAGTAATCCAGAGGGTTCGGGTATGCTCTGGATTGGTGCACCGTCCGATGCCTCATTAGCATGCCCAAGGCGCGGGCCCAGAGAACGCGGGCCCGGGAGCGCAGTTTGCCCAATGCAAAGGCAACGGCGGGAAACGGCTTGTAGTTGTTCTAGCAACTCAGAAAGTCAGCGCCACCTTAGGGCGTGGTACAGCACACATTGTGTGGTAGGCTGCCAACAGTTCCCCCTTTCTGTTTTAATAGAGCAAGGTCTCTGGGCCGCAGCTGCGACATGACCTGTCAGAGACTCTATTAAAATTGGCTGGGAGAATGCCTGTCTTAGGTTGCCTCTGCAGAGGTATTCCTTACCCGTCATGGGGTGGACAGACAGCTTTTGGTCTGTTCCCTGTCTTAGGTTGGTAATACTTGCAGCAGGTCTTACCCGTCATTGACTACTTCTCCAGCATACTAAGCCAAATGTTTGGGGAGGAGCCTGCTTCCAAAGCCGCAAGGGCCTGTGCAATGACTACTTTATCGCGCTGGTGTTGGGCACGGAGCCTACACATAATCCAGAGCATAATTATAATCCCTCCACATAGAAATAGGCCAAACCCTGCCACCCCTGCCCATTGTTTGAAGTGTGAGACTGCAGCAGTAATCCAGGAGGCAGTCCTTCAGCAAGGGAGGCATCCACTCTAGTAGAGTTACGGTGACAATCGCCATGCGAGTTGATTCATCAAGCTGTCAAATTCTCCAGTCCAATTTCCTAAAAGATAACTGGACAATTGGTTAGACAAATTTGCTGCCCTTGTGAAGTTTTGATATTGGATGCTGGTCACACATAGGCCAGAATATTTCCACTCGTAGCCAAGCTGGGCCAGCTGCCACAATACATCTATTTGTTCTTGGACTAGGTTTATCCTTTGGTTTACTACCATAAGTCCGCCCTTTAGCTGGGCATTAGCCTGGGTTTGTAAATCCAGGGCTTGTGCTACAGAGGAGGATAAATTGTTGAGTGATTGGGCTGTTTGTACATTTTGGAGGAGTTCGAGGTCAGGGAGAGAATGGAGGCATTATCATCTCCAAGTTACTGGGAGATTCCAGGGGAAAAGGCAAGGGATAAGTTCTTATTTGTCCATTGTTAGTTTGTGACTGGCATCCGTCCACGGCCACAGGCCTTCCGGCCTGGCGCCCATGCAATGTGGAAGAATACCTTGGTTGGGTAGGTGTCTGTTGCCAATATATTTGAATGGCCACTACCATAAATCATGGACATACCAACAAATAGGAAGAGGGATTATCAGATAGGTCTGGGCTCACAAAGGATTGACTTCCTCTGCCTCCCACTAACTGGATTAAAGGGTGTGCCACCACGCACTGGTCCCAAGGGTCAACAAAACTGCCCACCCAAACAAAAGCTAGATAATTTCAAAGCAAGCAAGTTACCTTGTTTGAAAGTAAACACAAACCAAAATGGGATCTTAAAGTCAGTTCTGAGGCTGATTTTCACAAACAACTATCACCTGTTGTAAGAAACTTAGAAACAATTTAGATGTTGTATCTTCTTTTTTCTATTTGAAAGAGTTTAACCAGTGTAGATTTATTATTTTAAATTTTTTGATATCCATATAGCATAACTTTTGTTGAAATCGAACTATGTTTGGCTTTTAATAATTAACAATAATCTATCATTAAACTGAATAGTATGCATACTATAAACCCAATTAAAAATTGTTAACACTAAGGGTATAAAGCAAACATTTTTATGAACCGTATAGTTAGCTAATAGATTTAAACCTGTAGACTATAATGAATTGAAAGCAGGAACTCCCATTCACTCACACATACACACAGCTTGAAGATGGGCTAAAGAAACATAAAACAGTTTTATTTAAAGAATTTCTTATTTAAATAAACAAAATTAGGGTGGAGGTCCACAGTCTGTTCCAAGGATTGGAATCAAAGCTGCACTTTTAAAACCAAACATTGCCTCGGGCTGTCCTGGAGCTCGCTCTGTAGACCAGTTTGACTTTTACAAAGATCAGCCTGCCTTTGCCTCCCAAGGGCTAGGATTAAAGGCTGCACCACCACGCCCAGCCCTATTAGTCTTAACAGATACAATAAAACCTTTAGAAAACAAGTTTAGAATTTTTGTAGGAACTTAGGAACCGGGTTTAAATTAGGCCTTTGAAAAAGTTTTAAGAGGCATGTCGAAAGTAAGTTTAAGTTTATTGCACAATATAGAATGAAAAGAGATTGTGAAGTGGCCACTTTTAACAGAAACCAACACAAAGGAACACACATGCAAAAATCAGACATATGAAAACAGTTAATACACAGCAGCTAGCATAGAAATGACATTTTTTAGTTAACTTTGTTAAAACACTTTTGTATACTCAAAGTCACAAATGTTGGGATTGATTTATAAATGTCTGTTCTGGTCCCCAAAAATTTCTCCTGCAGCTTCTAGGAGCCTAACAATAAAATCAGAGAAGGGCTACTCGGGCCCTGGACTATCTTTGTTAAATTATCTGAGACTTTCCCCTTTATTTTTAGCGCTCTACTTGAGACACAGTTGAAATTAAGCATGTAACGTTCCATAGCGCCGGACTGACTCTGCTAATTCTTTAACTTGCTTATGTTCCATGTCTATGGCTGATGACCGCGCTCACCATCAGCGTTTTCTATACTGGGAACGATTTGCCTCATGAGCATGTCGCACCTCTGGCAAGCAAAGGAAGTAGAACATTTTTCTAGTTGCGCATAAGCGGCGGGTGGAAGGCAGGAAGCGGGAGAGTTATGAGGCCCGATTTACTTTCACGTTTAACCTGTCCTTCCGCCAGCGGGGTGAAATGTTCAGTTTTTGGTAACGGGGCCGTGCCTTCCTCCTCTGAATTTCCCCTCACTGTATAAGAAGCGGGTGGAGGAAGAGATTTATTCATTAAAATCGTGGAAGCATTTAAGGATGTCAGGCTTGTAAAGGTCTCGTAAAGGGGTAATAAGTGAATTACCGATTTAGTAATGATAATCGGGACGGGGAGGAGGAACGGGGGGGACGAAAAGAGAAAGCGGTCGGAGGTGGCTAAAGGAGAAGGCTCGACATCGAGGAGGTGTATATTGTGCTGATGTGGAGAGTGCGCATGAAGTGGCGAGGGAAGAAAAAAGGGCATAAAAAGTAACTCGAGACGGGCGGTATATAGCAGGGCGACTAACAAGCCATTGCCGACGTTTTGATCACCTTACGAGACCTCATCAGTGAAAGCAATGAAAGTAAGGCATCGCAAGCTCAAATTTTTAAGAATCAACAAGAAACAGGAGTAAGGGGAGGGAGCGGAATCCGTTCTGTTTGGGACTGGAACATGGCTATGGTCCTGTAAGGGTGGCGCCCGCAAATTGACTGTGTATGTGGGAATGTGCCTTAACGCCAGTAAAAGTGGGTGTGTGCAGAATAGGTTTTACGAACAGTTTTGATCAGCCAATTGACACACAGGGGCCAATAGGGAAAAATAATATAGAGTGCAAGCGTCCGAAGCCCTGACTAGATCGCAAGAATACAGAGAATGCATAATACGAGTCGAGAATTACACTTAGCCTGGCCGACACATATAAACTGAGAACGCCATCAGAAAGGTAATGCGAAAGCGAACGAACAAGGAATGTCAGAGGGAAAAGGGGGGAAGGAAGGGGGGGGAGAAAGAGGTAGCATACATGACAGTGTGGGCGCCGCGCGACGATATTCATTTTATCCCCAAGAGGGGTCGATCTGCACCACTATGTAGTCAACCAAAAGCCGCGCAGAAGCGCGGGAGGAAACTGATGATGGCCCCTGGCAAAGAGACTCACGGCGGGACAACAGTGAATATCCTTCTGTGTAAACTATTTAGTGGGAGCCACGCTCTTTTGTGATAGATGCCCACGAAAATGGGCAAAGCCCGTTTATATAGTAAATCCAGGGGTTCGGAATATAGTACTCATATATATTGTGCAAAGGGAGGAAAGCAACGTGACCGATGCCTCTGTGAGGGCGAGGGTGACCCAGTCGGACGTAGCCTAGGGAAAGAACGAAGCGTGGTCCCGGGGAGGGCGGCAGTTTGCCAGAACAATGGGCAAAGACAGGTGGGCAACGGCGGGAAACGCGTGTAGTTGTGTTAGCGTAGAATACTATAGATAAAGCTCCAAGCGCGCACCTCTGCGAGTAGGCCGCGTGGCCTCACAGAACACATTGTGTGGTAGGCTGCCAACCAGGGTGGTGCCACGCCGTTAATCCTAGGACTATCGGAGGAGAGCCAGGTGGATCTTTTGAGTTCAAAGGCCTGCCTGTCTACAGAGTGAATTCCAGGACGCTGGAGCTACAGGAGACCCGGTCTCTAAAAGAAAAAAAAAAAAAAAAAAAAACAATTTAAGTCCAGCCTGAGCTACATAGCAAGACTGTGTATAAGAAAGAAGAGGCCTCATAGCACTTGCTGCTCTTGCAGAGGACCCAAGTTTGGTCTCCAACACCTACGTTGGGTGGCTCACAACCACCTGTAACTCCAGCTCCTTGGGATCTGATGCCCTCTTCTGGCTTCTGAGAGCATTGCACTCATGTACACATAAACACACACAGGGAGAGATGGAAGAGGATGGTAATCTTTTACAATCTTTCTATGGTACTTGTGGGGAATGGTTCTGTACCAATGATCTGTGAGTCTTGCTATGGTGAGGCCCTTCAAGATTGACCATTGTTATGCCATGTTAAACTCCCAGCAGAACCCAGTCGTAAAACTTAGGGTGTGGGAATAGGGATGTTTGACTCAGCTAAACTAAGGAGTTTTGAGAACAGGCTGGCATATACCTGGTAGCTCTTGCTAATGTACATTCATAGCTTCTGTATTTTCTGCCTGGCTTGCTCTTAGAGAACAGAAATTGTTTGAGGGGCTTTCCACCGCTAAGCTTGGGAACTCAAACTTTTTACCCCTGTATATTGTTTTTCTGTATTAAAAACTCCTCCTAAATACAGCTCAAGGCTACATACCTGGGATTGGATGCCCAGTGTGTAGTCATCAGCTGACTATAAAGACCTTCTTTTGGCATCATTTTGTGTCTGAATGGTCTTCTCTGGTGGACTTACCTCATTTTATTGCTGTGCAACAACTGTCTTAATTCTAGGTAATGCGGGCCCTTGACATCTCTGGGCATAGTTCCCTATGGGAGAAGTAAAGGGAAAGCTAGTATTGTAAAATGTTGGCTGATCTATGACTGGGAAAGTCTTTTTCTCAGGAGGGGTCTCTCACCTCTCTGGGAAGAGCAACACTTCAAAGGGCCTTCTGTGTGAACAGCCCTAAGGGTAAAGGAAGTCAACCAGAATGAGATTAACTACCCTAAAGCAACCCTTTGACAAGTCACCAGGTCACTGCATTACCCACGTGACCTCCAGGACTGACAAGATCTGTGTAGTCACCCAAGATGCTTAGCAGAGTCCTAGCCATATCACATGTCCAAGCCCTAGCCCAGGGCTTTGGCTTCTGCCAAATACTGCTATCAGTTGCTTTTCTCATTATTATGACAAAATACTTGATGTTTTAGTTTGGTTTTCTATTGCTATAAAATCCTAACCAAAACCAGCTTGGGGGAGAAAAAGGTATAACTTTATCTTTTAACTCCCAGGTCACAAACGAACATCAATGGAAGTCTGAACCTTAAGACAGAAACACGGAGGCAGGAGCTGAAGCCGAGACCATAGAGGAATACTGAATACTGGCTCGCTCCCCTGGCTTGCTCAGCTAACTTTCTTTTTTTTTTTTTATTTATTCTTGTATGTGTACGAATGTCCTGTCTGCATGTAGGTTTGTGCACCCATGTCATGCAATGCCACAGAGGTCAGAAGAGGGTGTCAGATTCCCCTGGAACTGGAGTCAAAGATGGTTCTCAGCCACCATGTGGGTGCTGGGGATCGAACCCAGGTCCTCTGCAAGAGCAGTCGGTGCTCTTAACCGCTAGGCCATCTCTCCAGCCCCTCGGCTACCTTTCCTATACAGCCCAGACCCACCTGCCCAGGGATGGCACTGCCCACAGTGGGCTGGGCCCTCCTACATCAATTAACAATTAAGAAAATGGCTCGCAGGAAATGGAGTGACAGCTCAGCTCGATAGTTAAAAGCATTGGCTGCTCTTGCAAAGGACCTGGGTTCTATTGCCAGCACCCTGATGGCAGCCAACAGCCATTTAAAACTCTAATTCCAGGGGATCTCATACCCTCTTCTTCCCCCTGTGGGATTCATGACACAGGTGCACTTATATATATGCAGACAAAACACTTATACACATAAAATTAAAATAAATATTTTTTTTGGTCTTTTTGAGACAGGGTCTCCCTGTAGCCCCAGCTGTCCTGGAACTCACTACATAGACCAGGCTGGGCTTGAACTCACAGAGATCCACCTGCCTCTGCTCCCAAGTGCTGGGATTAAAGGTATGCACCACCGTGCCCGGAATAAAATTAATATTTTTAAATGACTGAAGCAATTTCTCAACTGTGGTTCCTTCTTCCCAGGTGACTCTCATTTGTGTCATGTTGACGAAATGGACCAGAACTCCTGACAAACGTAACTTAAGGAAGGAAAGTTTATCTTGTCTCACAGTTTGAGGGTCCAGTCCATGATGGTGGGAAGGCACAGTGGCAGAAGCAACTGAAGCCAGTCATGATTTACCAGCAGCCAGGAAGCAGAGACAGATAAACGCTGGTGCTCAACTCCCTTGCTCCTTTCTTTTTTTTAGTGATATATGTATGTATTTGTACAAGATTATGTTACAAATCAAATCTAGACCCATGTCCCCCTCCCTAGCCCCCCACCCCACCAAAGCTCATGCATTCTGCCAAACATGTTTTTCATCTTTTTCTCAGTCTTTCTCAAATTTCTCGATATAGAAGTTGACTGTTTCAAGCAGAAGTTCACCATTTCAGTCAGTTCTTTGACGCAGTCTTTTCTGTTGTTGTCGTCATTGCTGTTGTTGTTGTTGTTGTTCTTTCCAATATGGACCACTCTCAACTACTTGGACCAAAGTTCAAGGAACCCTGCACAAGAAATACTACTAGGTAATTAGCGCTAGCATCCACAGATGAGGGATACCAATCGTCGCTGCAGGAGACTCTGATAAAGGGCTTTCTGCTTATTCCCAAGTCCCTACAAAGCCCTGGGTAGACTGCAAATCGCTTTCCCAGAGTGACTATCACCTCACTTAGGTCATAAACAGAAAAAAAGACAGGAAAGCAAGAATTATTATGTTCTTGCAACATTTATTTGTTTGTTCATTTCTGCAGTGCTGGGGATACAATCTAGGGCCCTGGACATAGTCATCAAATACTGGATCAATGAGTGACATGCTGATTTTGCAGGAAGGTTCCAGGCTGCTTGAAGCCAGACAGCTAGAAAATAATGCAGGCAGGGCTGAAGACCTTTTCTTGCACATACAAGAGTGCATGCATGCATGCATGTGTGCATCTATGTCTGTGTTATATGTGTACATGAATGCATGGGTGAATGTGAGTGTATGTGTGGGGGACAAGTACAGGAGTAGAAAAGTACAGAGGCCAGGGGTAGTCAAATTTAGGTCTTCTACAAGAATAAAATGCACCTTGTTTTTTTATTCAAAAAATATTTTTTGGGGCTGCAGAGATGGCCTAGCGGTTAAGAGCACCGACCATTCTTACAGAGGACGTGGGTTCGATCCCCAGCACCCACATGGTGGCCGAGAACCATCTGAAACTCCAATTCCAGGAGAATTCCAGTTCCAGGGGAATCCGACACCCTCTTCTGACCTCCACGGCATTGCACGACACGGGTGCACAAACTTGCATGCAGACAGTACATTCATACACATACAGAAATAAATAAATGCCAGGCGTGGTGGCGCACGCCTTTAATCCTAGCACTTGGGAGGCAGAGGCACATGGATCTCTGTGAGTTCGAGGCCAGCCTGGTCTACAGAGTAAGTTCGCAGGACAGCCGAGCTACAGGGAGAACCTGTCTCAAAAAGACAAAAAAAAAAAAAAAAAAAATATATATATATAATTAATATATATATATATATATATATGAGTTTGGGCCTCTCACTGAGCTGGAACTTGCTGATTCAGCTAATCTGGCTGCCAGTGAGCACTAGGAGACTGTCTCCTCCCCAGTGCTGGGATTACAAGGGCACAATACCATGCCTAGCTTTTTATGTGGGCGCTAGAGATGAGCCCAGGCATTCTTGCTTGCATGGCAAGCACTTTACCTGCTGAGCCATTTCCTCAAACCTTTTCCAAGTTTTCCCAGTGCATGGCGAGTCCTGTTTCTAGCACAGCTGGGTTTCTTCTATGCAAGACAAGAATTGGAACCTTCATTTGGGCATGTATAGACCACCTTTGGCACCTGAGGCAGGACCTGTTCCTTCACCCTAGTACCCAGAGTCTGCCTGGCCCTCCACATTACAAACTTGGGCTTTGAGGCCAGAGTCCTCAGTAGCTCCTTGTCAACACCAAAGGTGAAGAGCTTACTGTGATTCCATGGCAGCCAAGCAAACCTTAACACGTGCTCCAAGCTGAAAGTCCTGCCTTCTGGCCCCAGAGTACGGAGGGAAGCTTTCTGGACCTATGGGGACCCAGGTGAGGAAAGAAAAGGTTCTTGGAACAGCCCTCATGGCCTTCATTCATTCTCTTTTCCCTGGCCCACTTCCCAAGTGTCCTCCTGCCTTGGGGTGATGGGCAGGAAGCAACAGTGAATATAATAGACTTGGCTTTCCCTCAGAGGCCCTTCCCAGTGAAGAGTGGCTCTAACCGTGGACTGCGGTGTGGGCATGAGCTAACCTTCTGGATGGCTGGCCCTCAGGTACATGGGTGTGACTTTGCTTAAGGACCACCACCCTTCTGGGTCTCCACTGCCAAAGTTCCTGCCTGAAGGACACATGGTCCAGCCTGGGCTAGACAGTGCCATAGAAGGAAGCAGCCACTTAAAGACTCTTCTTTTGCACAGGGTAGCTGTGCTGTGCCATGCTAGAAAGCCACTCCAAGACTATTTCTTCATCTTCGAAACAGGATACGCCCGCCCCACCCGGGCTCCATTCACCATTGCTTGAAAGGTGGAAATAGAGAATCACATCTCAAAATGTATTTCCTGAAGAATGAGTGAATCATTTCAGTACACTCAGAGGAGCTATGGTGAGCATCAGGCAGGGGTGCTACAAAGGCAGAAGATGACCCCAGTCTCCTAGAGGATGGTCCAGGCCGCAGAACACTGCCATGCTGCCGTCCACCTCTGGAGGTACCAGAATGGGTGCTCACTAATCCAGTAGCCTGGGAGGGCCAGGTCCATACATGGGATGTAAGAAGTGGGAGGGGCAGGGACTTTGACCACAAGTGACTGCACACGCCTCCCTGGCCATGTATGAGTTCAAGCCCGGTGTCAACAGAGAAGCTGGAAGTTTGGACCTATACATCAAATTTTTCAGTGTTTAAGGCTGGGAACTAGTTCCATTAAACTAACGAGCTCATCCAGTTGTCCCTGTTTAAGACACACTCTGTCTTTTATATGGGCCCGTGTCTGCAGAGTGGGCTTTCCGGGGTTCTGGAGTGCATGTGTAGTGGCCTGAGGCCAGGCTGAATTGATGGAGAGCGTGGCCTTTGGGGAATGGTATTCAGGACAGAAATAGAGTCAGCAGGTAGGGCAGACTGTTCTGAAACCTTGCAGAAAGTTCTAGCCCAAAGCAAGCTGCTGTGGCAGGCTCCCCTCCTCCACAGAGCCTTCTTGCCTTCAGGGCGGGATCTCGATGCAGCAGGATGACTTGCAAGTTTTGCTGGCAAAGCCATCTCCCTATCCCCAGCCACTGCCATCCTGACCAGTCTGCAGGGCTTCTCTAGTGACCTGCTGGGGTCTATTCTAGTCTGCCTGTGAGCAAGGCTATGAGCCTGGGGTCCAGCCCTCCCATGATTAGGGTGTGCAACCACCCACCACCCACCCCCATACACCACGCCTGACAGACCAAGCCTCCTCAGGCTACTTCCGCAGCAACCCCAGCTGGAGACAAAGTCTGTCTCAGTCTCCAATATTGGTTCATTGATTGGGTTTTTGTTGTGCCTGCTCCAAAGCCTGTCGGGAAAGTCCTCTGGCTTGCCTCTGAAGGTGAAAGATGACTTGGGTGAGAGGCTGTCGAATTGTTCTAAATTGAGCTCTTGTGGAATTGGAAGGGGCTCTTAATGCACCCCTCATCCCTGCCCTCACTCAGGGTCCTGTGAAACAATTAAAAGAAGCAGGAACTGACCAGGTCTCCTGGGATCAGGGAAAGGTCCCCTCCCTGTCTCCTCACCCTAGAGAGCATCCTAGCTGTGAGGTCTCTGCAGTGACCATACCTGCGAACCAGCATGCTTTTCTTCTTTTAGAATGTGGAATAGAAGGGAAATGCCACAGTTAAAAAACAGACTTGTAAGCAGAGGACTATGCTGCTTTTCAGAGGGTGTGGTTGAGGGCTGGAGAGATGGCCTAGCGGTTAAGAGCATTGCCTGCTCTTGCAGAAGACCCGGGTTCGATCCCCAGCACCCACATGGCGGCTAAGAACCGTCTGTAACTCCAATTCCAGGAGAACTCCAGTTCCAGGGGAATCCGAGACCCTCTTCTGACCTCTGCGGCGTTGCACGACACGGGTGCACAGACCTGCATGCAGACAGTACATTCATACACATACAGAAATAAATAAAATTAAAAAAAAAAAAAGAGGGTGTGGTTGAGTCTGCAACGAGTTGATGGACTGCTAATTTCAGTGCTGCAAAAATGAGCAATTGTATAGAATGCTCTTTCCTCATGTCTTTCTAAACCTTCAAACAATGGAGTTGATCCTACCAGGGTTTTTTTGTTGTTTATTTGTTTTAGTTTGGGTTCTTTTAAATGTTTTATCTATTGTTATTTTATGTCTCTAAATGCTTTGCCTGCATGCATGTAGGCACCACATATATACAATGCCCATGGAGGCCAGAAGAGGGTGCTGGATCCCCTGTAGCTACAGTTATAGATGGCTGTTAGCCACCGTGTGATTGATGGGAACTAAACCCAGGTCCTCTGAAAAAGTAGTCAGCGTTTTTAACTGCTGAGTCGTTTCTCCAGCCCCTGGTTTTGGTTTTTTGAGACGGGGTCTCATGAAGCCCAGGCTGGCTTCCAACTTAAGTAGCCAAGGATGACCTTGAACTCCTGATCCTCCTGCCTCTACCCCCTGAGTTCTAGAACTACAGGCCAGGGCCAGTACCACCATGCCCAGTGTATGCAGGAACTCGTGCATAAACTCCTAAGTCATGCATGGCAAGCAAGCACTCTCTCTATTGAGCCACATAGCCAGCCCTGTCCTATGAGGTTTTAACAAATTCTGCTTATGATACTCTAGCAGAGCTTTTCATCCCTCAAATGAAGAGTTTTCATACAAAAGAATCCTTGATTTAAGTCACCCAGCTTCCCTCTCATGTAACCACTTGTGGTAATGAAGCCAGTCAGATAAAAGCATTGCTGTTCTCCATGAAACTGTATTGCTCTCAAAAGAAACCAAAGCTTCAGTATGAAAATCCATCTCATGGTTCAATGATTAAAGTGCTCACTGACTAAGTGTGAGAACCAGAGTTCAGATGCCCAGAAACCCATCTAAATGCCAAAGGGTGTGGCGGCCCGCCTATATTTCCAGGCTTGGAAGGCTCCCCAGGGCAAGCTGGCTATCAAGACCAGCCATAGCCACAAGCTCTGGGTTTGATACAGAGCCCTGCCTCAATGAACAAGGTGGAAGAGTGAGAAAGAACGACTCCTAAAATCAACTTTGAGCCTCCATATGCACACGCACAAACACACACTCACACTCACACACACACACACACACATACACCTGGAAAAACTTGTATATTATATATTATACAGGCATACCTCACACACAGTTGAAAAAGGGAGGGGGGAATCTCTCTTAAAGCTTAGAAAATTAGAGATGGAGACCAGGGATTCTAGAGGCCGGAGAGATGGCTCAGCAGTTAAGAGCACCAGCTGCTCTTGCAGAGGACCTGGGTTCAGTTCCCAGCACCCACATGGAGACTAACAACCATCCTTAACCCCAGTTCCAGGGGACCCCATGTTCTTTTCTGGCTCCAGGGCACTGCATACACATGGGGCATTGAAATACATGCAAGCAAAACACTCATGAAAAAAAAAACAAAAACCGAAACTCCAAAGAAAGAGAGAGAGAGAGAGAGAGAGAGAGAGAGAGAGAGAGAGAGAGAACCTGGCCTGGTGGCACACGCCTTTAATCCCAGCACTCAAGAGGCAGAGGTTAGTGGATCTCTGTGAGTTTTAGGCCAGCCTGGTCTACATAGTGAGTTCCAGGCCAGGTGGGGCTACAGAAAGACCCTGTCTCAAAAAGACCGGAGAGAGAGAGAGACAGAGAGAGAGAGAGAGAGAGAGAGAGAGAGAGAGAGAGAGAGAGAGAGTCTGGAAACTTGTCCCCACCTCACCCTCCCAAGTCCCATCTTTTTTTGCAGTAAAATGAGCTTCAGAAAATGAAATTTATGAATATCTGGAGGACCATGCAACTTACAATGGGAACATTTTTCTGCTTGAATACTCCCCCTTAAATATTTTATATTTTGAGTTATGTGGCATGCGTGCATTTTTCTGTTTGTGCACATGAATGAGGTGCCTGTGGAGGGCAGAAGAGAGTGTCAGACCCCTTGGAGCTGCAGTTACAGATGGTTGTTAGCTGCCCAGCGTGGGTGCTGAGAACTGAACTCTGGTACTCAACAAGAGCAGTCCATACTCTTTACTGCTGAGCCATCACTTCAGTCCACACACTACAATTTAATAAGCTCATTCTCAGGGCTGGGCTATGGTAGGCTGCTTAGTGGTGGAGGAATCGCCTAGCATGTACGAAGCCCTGGGTTCTATCCCCAGCACTACAATTTTTTTTTAATTAGATTTGGGTTTTTTTCCTCTTCCCCTCCATCCATGATTTATAGCCCTTGTCCTGATCTGCCTCTGCCTCTGTACTGTGAAAGTCAAAGGGGTCAATGCACTGGGCAGTGATCTCAGGACAACCAGGTGTCAGAAGAGGACAGCTGTCACCACAGAGCAGGCAGCCTTGTCCACCCACACCTGCCAAAGGCAGTGTGACCACATTTAGAGAAGAGTCTAGAAGACAGAGTCTACCTCGCACCAGATAAGCCACTTAGGCAATGACCTAACTTCCTTGTCCCCAGCTTATCTGCCTGTAAAGTGGGTACAGGATCTTCTCTCCACCTAATCGATACCCACAAGATGTTGCAGAGAGTGAGGCAAGGCAAGGTGAGAGCCTTCATGTCTGAAGCATCTTTTCTGGCACCAGGTGGTGAAGGGATGCAGCTAAGGCCACAGAGACAGAACATGGCGGCTAGAATGCGAACCCAGCTAGCTCAACCCCGAAGTCTCGCCTCCCTTTAGTGTGGCTGAAGGACCACCGCGTATTCATGCCAGACTCAGTCCTGTCCATCATCCCCTGACACCCGGTGCAAGCATGGCAGCTGGCTTCACACAGCTTCTGAGAAGCCACGCCCATCCTCCTGACCAGCCACCCAAGCAGGCTTCCTGTCCTCCACCTGCATACAGAGGCAGGAGCTGCATCAACTTCATCTAGTGGTAAGGTGTGGGAGCGAGGCCACCTCAGGTCTTCTGGTCCTGATACACAGGCCACCCTCCAGTGCATTGCTCGATGACTCATGCCCCCCATTGTCACAGTCTGATGAACAACTCCAGCCATTAAGAAATGGAGCGGATTGCTAAATAGGAGGCACAAGAGAACCCCAGGATTAAATTAGTTCACTGCTCATGAATCATAAATGATGCTTTCTTTCAGATTCTTATCTCTGTCTCTGTCTACTGGATTTGAAAAAGCAATCATCTCCCACAGGCAGGAGGACAGAGACCGAATAGGCCCTGGGGTGCCAACCACAGTCAGGCTGGGATAAAAGAGCTAGGCTGCTTTCTGCAAGATCTTGAAGCTGAGTCCATAGTTTGAATGGTGGGTACTGCAGGCCATCAACTCCTGAAGGCTGATTCGGACTGAGCCCCAGCTGCCATGTCACCTGTGTGCTGTGTGGAACATGCTACCTGTGGCCTCTATGAGCCACGTCACCTGTGTGGAGCATGTTTCCTCTGTGTGCCAGGTCACCTCTGTGTGCATGTCATGTGTGTCCCCCCCAGGACATGTCATCTTCTTAGAGACATGTCATCTTCCAAGCTTTGTGTCACTCAAGTGTGACACACCTTCTGAAAACTTGTCTTTGATGGGTGCATCTCACAATGGAGAGTCTTTTGATGCCTTTCTGTTCTATTTGAGATGGGACCAATCTGAGCATCTTTGCAGCCTGTCTTGTTCGGAATACAGGCAGGAAGGAGAGAGACCAGCCAGCGCACTGCCAAGATTCCCACGGCTACTGTGCCTCACTCAGTCTGGAAGGAGAACTTGCTGGGCTCCCAGCGGCGGAGGCCCCTGCAGGTCTGCACACACTGACAGAGGAGGGAGGAAGAAACTGGCCTTACCTCGGCAGACTAGGAAGGGGCCTGACAGGGCTAGGGAGCCAGTGAGGCCTGGGGAGACTGTGGAAATGGACACAAGGTGGGTCTCCCCCTTCTGGTCACAGCTGGGAAAGGCACAACAATAAGCCTGTTCCTTGATGGGCAGGGCATTAAGAGAGGGGGAGGGGACTGCAGAATTGCAGTGGCTATAGGTAGCCATCTGCTTGCTGCTGTGATTATAGCCCAACTGCAACAGGATTTTGATCATGGGTGACTCGTAAGTAATGGGTCAGGAAGTCCCAGACAGACAGCTGTAGGATTCTGGAACTGCATTGGGGGGGGCGGGGGAGTAGAAAGGGGCCAAACAGCTGGGCAGTGCTCAGAGCCCCAGACACAGGCTCTTACACCACAGCAGCAAGTGACATATCCTGCAGGTCTACCATGTGTCCGTTCCACCTCTGCATCCATCAAGGACCCTGGGCTTATCTGACAGATGGGGAAATAGAGTCCTGAGAAAGAGATTTGTTGAAACAAGTGTGGGAGTCAGGCTTTTAACCCAGTTCTAGAGATTAGAGGCATTCCAGGGGCGGCAGGTGGATGGCATCTTACCTACAGCCAGAGCAGACTTCAGCAGCACCCTCTTGCACACTGGCTTGACTCCTCTGACGTTCTATGGGGAGCAAGGTCAGGTTTTTCCACATTGAGCTTATCTTGTGCACTTTGATTCTTGGATCTGATCACTCTTTACCCCTGCCTCTTGCTTAACTGTTCCCGGGATGAAATTCCCGTCTTAGCCAAAAGGGCAAGGCTCCTAGTGAAGCCAGAAGTCAGAACCTCCTCCATCAGAGCGACACCCTGCCCCTTCAGGGCCCTTCACAGACAGCCTGCCGCCCACACAAAGATGCCACCCTAGCCTGTCAGCAGAGCTCACGGGACTCCGCCAGCCACCAGCCACGACGCTGATCTTCACAGCCTTTCTGTGAGCTCCTTCCCTTCCCTTCCCCCAAATGCATTAGAAAGTTAGAGGGAGAAAAAGAAGTCTTTGAGAAATCCCTCAGCTCTCTTAATTAACATGCAGAATGCTTTCCTGGCAGTGCACAGGCTGCGATAAAACTGGAAGCTTCTTCACAACGTATATTTAATCTGTGGCATTCGCTTCCACATGAAATTCAATCAGATATTTTAAGGGAGTTAACAGGGGCTTTTCGAATCGAACCATGAAGAAACGCAGGTGCAGCAAACACACTCGAGCTACTGAGCTGTTTTCATTGAATGATGAAGGTGCAGAGCTGGTGAAAGGCTGAGCCTTGATTCTAATTCTGCTCATTATGAAAGAGGCAGGAGGAGGATTTGTTGGACACTGGCGGGGTGACCTCATGAATTATTGCCTTGGCAAAGCTGACACATGTTCACTGGTTTTGTTTTTCCAATAACTTTTTTTTTTTTTTGGTCTTTTTGAGACAGGGTCTCCCTGTAGCCCCAGCTGTCCTGGAACTCACTCTGTAGACCAGGCTGGCCTTGAACTCACAAAGATCCGCCCGCCTCTGCCTCCCAAGTGCTAGGATTAAAGGCATGCGCCACCACACCCGGCTTCCAATAACTTTTTTTTAAAACAAAGCTTCTGTCTCATATAGCCCAGGCCAGCCTTGAACTCACTATGTAGCCAAAGATAACTTTCCGCTTCCCATTCTGCCTCTACTACTACACCTGCTTTATACAGTGCTTGGGGCTTAAAGCCAGGGCTTCATGCATGCTAGGTGAGCACCCTACCAACTCAGCTACACCCCCAGACCCCCCTAGAAGTGCTATGTGCCAGCCTGGGATGGGAGGAGTGGGCAGCTGGCCCATTGTCAGGTTTAGGTATCCTCTTCCACCTCACCATGGAAGTAACATTCTTTTTTTTTTTTTTTTGGTCTTTTCGAGACAGGGTCTCCCTGTAGCCCCAGCTGTCCTGGAATTCGCTCTGTAGACCAGGGTGGCCTTGAACTCACAAAGATCCGCCTGCCTCTGCCTCCCAAGTGCTAGGATTAAATGTGTGCTCCACGTAACATTCTATAGAGAGATGAAGAATTAACAGGGAGACAAATTAACAAAATTTCCAGTTGTGTCAAGTAATGGTGAACAAGAAGCTGTTCAAGCATATCACCTGTGAGGAGTGGCTGTTAAGGCGAAGCTTGAAGCAGAAGGCTAGGACTGCCATGTTGCCACAGAAATGAGAGGGCCTTGGGTACAGCTGGCACCGGTGGGCAGGCTGAGCCATTCAGGAGGCAGAAGGGAGCTTTCCAATGGAGCTTTACTTTTTTCCAATAAAGGTTTTATCTGCTACAGACCTGTCGGGGAGGAAGGCTTGTTTGGCTGCTCACTACAGGGAAAAGAAGAAAACCACATCTCATATCATAGACAAATGGAAACAGGAGACCCAAGACCCCACTCTGCATAAAAGCCAGCAGAGATCAGGAGCTGTTACAAAGGAAGGGGATGAAGCCGGGCATGGTGGCACACACCTTTAATCCTAGCACTTGGGAGGCAGAGGCAGGCAGATCTTTGTGAGTTCAAGGCCAGCCTGGTCTACAGAGTGAGTTCCAGGACAGCTGGGGCTACAGGGAGACCCTGTCTAACAAAAAAAAAAAAAAAAAAAAAAAAAAAAAAAATTAAAACAAAGGAAGGGGATGGGGAGGAGAGCGTCTTCTCATAACTTAAAAGCCACAATTTCAGATGAAAATCAGATGAACTAGAGAGCATCAAAGTGAAGGACTTTGTTCAAAAAAGACTGCTTTAGACAAACAGAACAGCAGGGTGGAGATTTGCATCCCCTAAAGGCAAGGGCTCGGTATTTAGATAAGCATCATCAGGGCCAAGGACAGCCTGCTTTTGTAAATAAAGTTTTATTGGCACACACATGCCTTTTAGTCCTTTCTGTGTTCATTCTACTTCAGTAGAACAGCAGAGCTGTAATACAGACTCTCAACGTCCAAGATATTTACTATGTAGGCCTTTTATAGAAAAAAAAAAAAGTGTCCTCCCCAACCTAGACTGTAGAGAGAAAGGATAGCAGACACACCATAAAAATTGACAGCTGTGACTAGGCTGATTAATCACTGGAAAAAAAAAAAAAAGGCTGATGTGAAGCAGGCAGTATACTCTTGTCACCAGTGCAGGGGAGGCTGAGGAGGGGGATCAGGAGTTTGAAGCCAGCCCATGCTACAGAGTAATACTTTGCCTCAGAGCAAACAAATAAACAAATATGTGAACTTATAAGAATTTAGAAGAAAACACAAAACAATGTTTAGACTTGACGCTAAAGATTGGAAAATAATGCCAAGTAGAAGACAAAAGGAACCCAAAGCCATTGGCTCCAATAGAAACTTACTAGACACCCCGGGGAACACCCTCATGGTATCTGGCTGCGCAGTGTGACATGCTGACACTGAACCTGAAAAGGGATCCATAAGAAAACCCCCCATGTGTGTCTGCCCCAGGCAATTAGACAATGAAGTCTGTCGGAACAGTGAGAACTGTCCACCCACCCCACATGAAGCTCTCCCTCTCTCACTTCTAGAAGAACCCAAGTTTGTTCATCCAGATCCCTCTTATGAAGCACCTAAGGGATGAGATGGGACCCAACCCCACCCCAGCTCCAGGCCAGGCCCAGATAAATTCAGCAATGGTCATGGGGTTGGTCTGAGCTCTGGACATTCACCAGCAGCTTTGGGGGCTTTTCACTCTGCCAGAAGGGCTTATAGAATTGCTGTCTTCCGGGGCTGGAGAGACTAGTGGTTAGGAGCACCAGCTGCTCTTGCAGAGACCTAGGTTTGCTTCCCAGCACCCACATGGCTGCTAACAACCATCTGTAACTCCAGTTCCTTGAGATTGGATCCCCTCTTCTGCTTTTGACGGGCATTGCATGATGCAGGTGCACTTACACACATACAGGCAAAACACTCATCCACATAAAATAGAAACGAATAAATACATAAATAATAAAAAATAACTACTGTCTTCCTTCCCTTGAGCAGGAACTGTGCCTGGGATAGAACAGCATTAGAGTCTTGTCCACTTGGATAACGCTGACACCTCAAGCGAGCTGGGGGAGCAGAGCCTGGCAGTCATCCATCTACATTAGCCCCAAGCCTTTGGGCCCTTAGCTGAGGTGCCCAAAAGTGATCTGGGGTAGTTTATTCTTTACTTCTCTTTCTCTTTTCTCTTCTTCAGTCTTGGGGATTAGTCCTGGGGTCTTGTACACACTAGCCAAGCACTCTGCCACTGGGCAATAGCCCCAGCCCCAGTGGAAAACTTGGAGAGTTGTTTGGGACTTTAGGAGTATGTTTCTTTCCTTGTCGTTGTGACCAAAACCTCGACAAGAAGCAATTTAAGAGGGTTGTTTATGTTGTCTCATGGTTTGAGGGGATATAGTCTTTCATGGTGGGAAGACATCCCCACCACAGATTTGGGACAGAGGTAGAGGTGGGAGGAGAGGCACAAGGCAGCCCCTAACTCATAGCTCTGTGGGCCAGGAAGTAGAGATGGCACAGGAAATGGAGTCAGGCTATAAACCTGACCCCCCTCCCCATCTACTTCCTCACCTCTGGAATGTTCTATCACCTTCCAAAATAGTGCCATTAGCTGGGCATTTGAGCACATGAGCCTGTGGGGAACATTCCACATCCAAACCACAGCAGAGGGTGAAGGCATCTGTGATCACCTTCTAGATGGCAGGTGGAAAATAGCGTGTCTGTCAGAGAAGAGCCCAGACTCCCACCCCAGTCACATGCACATGCACACATGTATGTTCAGGCAGGCACTCCAGGCTGGGGAGGGAAGGATCCAGAGAGAACAGCTGAGAGCTCATCTCTGCAGTGAGGACTACAACCTCAGAGTCTTCCCTACATGCCCTGCCTCCCCAGGCAGAGTGATCACTGGCTTGAGGGTAGGTCCCTAAGGCTGAGGCGGAAATGGAGGTTGCTATGGAAGTTATATATCCAGGATATGTTCCTTACATAGAGCTAGTTGCTCTTGCAGAGGACCCAGGTTCAGTTCCCAGCACCAGCACCCACATGGTGGCTGACAACCATCCATAACACCAATTTCAGGGACTCTTCTGTCCTCTTCTGGCTTCTGCAAGTATTGTAGGCACATGGTGCACTTACATACACTCAGGGAAAACACTCATACTCATAAAATAAAAATCAAATTATAATTTAAAAATAATCTCCTTATCACACAAAATAAAGATAAAATTATTTTAGGTGTAAAAACTGAGGGAAGCAATGAAGAAGAGAGGAATGCGATCTCGCTGGAGCACCCAGGCCTTCTAGGGGCGCAGCGTGCACTGGACTACACAGCTACCCACCTCGAAGGAATTGTAAACCTGGCCAGTCCGTCACTGGCCACAGGAATCCCTGGAGGGGAAGATCCACCTCCCTCCTCCCAAGGAGAGTCAGTACCTCTCATTGGTCAGGACAGCTGTTGACAGGGAAAGCAGCAAATGGGGGTACAGAGAAAGGTTATGGGGGCACCAAGGCATCAAGTACCCCTCATGACCTCTGGAGAGGTGCTGGCGGAAGTGGAAAGAGAAATCTGTGGCCAACACAGGGGCAATGGGTAGAGGGACCCACTAAGGACTACTGAGGCCTAGACACAGACTTGGGGAGAGTAGAAACTTAGAAATACCCAGAATTGAGCTTTCCACCACCAGGCAGAGTGGGACTGCAGGAAGGAAATGAGATGCAGAGAGAAAAGGTTCTGCAAGGCTCATTCCTCACCAATTTGCAATCACTGCTCGGCCCCTTCCAAGACATAAAAGAATGTCATTAACAGGAAATGATTATTAGCAAGTTCATTAATCATGGTCCCTGTCACACTTCCATGGTCAACTACAATTCTTGTGGTTTAAACGGAGGCCTCCCCACTTAATTTACAGGGTTTAGCACTTAACAGTTCATCCCTGCCTCAGCCCTGCCCTGGCTTTCAGTAGAAGACAAAGGGCTTGAATTCTGTAAGTGTCCTCTGTTAGGTTGGTCTGTGCTTGGTGTGAACTGAACTGTGGCCACTTGGCATTAGCAGGGCAGTGGGTCACAGAATCACCCTGGCCCAGTGCAGGGACTCCCCCTACCCTCTCTGATAACACAATTCCATGGAAGGTTTGTCCTGCCACCCTGCACATTCTATGTTATTGCTGGGTGGACAGGCCCAGTGTCATGGGTGCTGCAGACGGTTTGGCCTCATCTGACCACTAAGGTGATAAAGAGCATTTACTGGTGATTTCCAAGAGCCAAACAGGGCAGCTGGGTGACCCTGCAAAACATCCCTCAGTGTTCTCACATGCACGATGGGAATATGTCAGAAACTTCATTAAAAAAAACCCTCAAGACACACTGCATGCGAGGTGCATCAGGAGCCCCAGCCTGGGACACCCAGCATCATTAAGTTCATGATGTATGCTTTTAGAAAGCTTTACTAGGCAGGGAGATGGCTCAGACAGTTAGGCAGACAGGTGTTTCCCAAACAAACATGGGGACCTGAGTGTGATTCCCCCAGAACCCACAAAAAGAGTGGATGTGCTGGTGCATGTGTGCTTGTAATCCCAGTGCTAGGGAGACAGAGATGGGAGGATCCCTGGGGCTGGCTGGCCAGCCAGCCTAGGCAAAGTGATGAGTTCTAGGTTCAGTGAGAGACCCTCAAAGAACAAGGTAGAGGCCGGAGAGATGGCTCAGTAGCTCACAGTGCTTGCTGCTCTTGCAGAGTAACCAAGTTTTATTTCCAGCACCCACAAGAAATCAGCTTGTGTGTATCTGTGTGTGTGTGGTGTGTATCTTTGTCTGTGTGTGTCTGTGTCTCTATGTGACTTTGTCCATGCCTGTGTCCATAGTGTATGAATATGTGTATATACATGTGTGATGTGTGAATGTGTGCACATGTGTATATGCATGAGTGTATATGTGTAACCTTGTATAGTACTAGCAACTAACAGCTGGTGTTCTGATTGTATATTTCTATGTATCTGCATGTGTGTAGGTGATGTTTGTATGTGTGTGTACATGTGTATGTATACACGTGTTTATGTGTAACCTAATACAGTACTGGCAAATGGCACTTGCTCACCTGGTGTTCTGAATGTGTGTATATGTGTATATGTATGTGTGTATATTTATGTTTGAGGTTTATATGTAATATGTGTATGTTTGTGTGCATATACATCCATGTGCATTGTGTATATGTATATTTATATGCATAGATATGTGTCTGTACAAATGTCTATATGTATATGTGTATTCATTGTGTGAATAAATACGTGTGTACATCTATGTGTGTATATGTGTATGTGTGTGTCCTATTTTGCTCTATGATGTTGTAATGTTGTAATAAACACCTTGATCAAAAGCAACTTGAGGAAGAAAGGGTTTATTTGACTTGTAGGCTGCAGTCCATCATCCAGGGATGCCAGGGCAGGAACCTGGGGACGAGAATTGAGGCAGAGACTGTGGAGGAACAGAGGAAAACACACAGAGGAAAACACACAGAGAGGAAAACACACGGAGGAAAACACACAGAGGAAAACACACACAGAGGAAAATACACGGAGGAAAACACACAGAGGAAAATACACAGAGGAAAACACACAGAGGAAAATACACAGAGGAAAACACAGGAAAACACACAGAGGAAAACACACAGAGGAAAATACACAGAGGAAAATACACAGAGAAAAATACACACAGAGGAAAATACACAGAGGAAAATACACACAGAGGAAAATACACACAGAGGAAAACACACAGAGGAAAATACACACAGAGAAAAATACACAGAGGAAAATACACACAGAAGAAAATACACAGAGGAAAACACACAGAGGAAAACACACAGAGGAAAACACACAGGGGAAAACACACGGAGGAAAACACACGGAGGAAAACACACGGAGGAAAACACACAGGGGAAAACACACGGAGGAAAACACACGGAGGAAAACACACGGAGGAACATACACGGAGGAAAATACACGGAGGGAAACACACGGGGGAAAACACACAGGGGAAAACACACGGAGGAAAATACACAGAGGAAAACACATGGAGGAAAACACACGGAGGGAAATACACGGAGGGAAACACACGGAGAAAAAGACACGGAGGAAAACACACGGAGGGAAACACACAGAGGGAAACACACGGAGGGAAACACACGGAGGGAAACACACAGGGGAAAACACACGGAAGAAAACACACGGAGGAAAACACACGGAGGAAAACACACGGAGGAACACACACGGAGGAAAATACACGTAGGAAAACACATGGAGGGAAACACACGGAGGAAAACACACGGAGGGAAACACACGGAGGGAAACACACAGGGGAAAACACACGGAAGAAAACACACGGAGGAAAACACACGGAGGAACACACACGGAGGAAAATACACGGAGGAAAACACACGGAGGGAAACACACGGAGGAAAACACACGAAGGAAAACACACGGAGGAACATACACGGAGGAAAATACACGGAGGAAAACACACGGAGGGAAACACACGGAGGAAAACACACGGAGGAAAACACACGCTGGAAAATACACAGAGGAAAATACTAGCCCCTGTGAGAAGGTATTTGCAGTGGGAGAATCCCAGGACGTCTGTCATTTCCAACAGGAGGTAAGTGGAATGAGGTCCTGAGGTGGTACACAGAGATGTTGGGACAGATGTCAGACACCTTCCAGAGAAGCACGATAGGTGATGGCACCCACACACTGCCGAGGGGTTAAGCTGAACCGCAGCTCTGGTGGCATTAAGTAGCATTCTGAATCCATTGGCTCCGTCTGCCATGGGGATGCTCACAGGCCCAGCATTCACCATGATGTTTTTAGTCTGGGGCGCTATGTTGGGGCAATTTCCTGGGAGACAAGTCCAGAAGCCGAGACCAGTAACACCAGAAAACATTATGTGTATGTAGCACTGAGCCCCAGGGAGCGCAACAGAGTCTATGCCACAATGGCAGAGTCAGAAAAGCAGGAGCCGAAAGGAGACTTACAGCAAAATTCCATCGTGTAAAATAAAAGCAGACACAGGACAGATGTGCAAAAACAGACAAGAGGTTTCAAAAGGCCATGGACTGTAGGGTGGGAGGAGAGCATAAAACACTTTTAAAAAAATAAAAAGAAGACAAGCCAAAGAAGGAAATGACCACAGGGCTGTCTTTCTTATTTGTTTGTTTGTTTGTTTGTTTGTTTGTTTGTTTGTTTTGTCTAGGGTCTCCCTGTATCCCCAGCTGTCCTGGAACTCATTCTGTAGACCAGGCTGGCCTTGAACTCACAAAGATCTGCCTGCCTCTGCCTCCCGAATGCTAGGAATGAAGTCTTGCAAAGCAGGGCAGGGCCTAGCTCGGTGACAGAGCACTTGCCCAGCATGTGCAAGGTCCTGGGTTCCATTCCTGGCATGGAAAGACAAACAAACAGAAAATCAACCCCAAATATATATCCATAATATAAAAACATAACTGTACAATACATTATAATGGATTTATAATGATAAAAATGCATCAACCTTAAAGGAAAAGACTCACACATCTAATGTTAGAACTTACATTTGTATAATAAAAACAGGTAAAAATGGAAAAATGACTCTGATCAGTTTTGGCTGTTTCCTTTCATGGGCTGACCGATTGCCCAGGGATAGGCTTTCAATCCTACTAATGAAGCACAAGGGATTAGATATATACGTATTTAAACATTGCTAGTTACTATGGTAGATTACTTTGGTATAGACACAGATGTTTGGATGGTGTGTTAATCCCTGGATTACTTTTTTTTTTTTTTCCTGAGAAAGATGACAAGGCCTTACTGTGGCATATAAATCTCCTAATCACTAGAGGGTATAAGCTTGTAGCAACATCCATGAGTTATTCCAGGAGAGAGCTAATAATTAAATAAAGTTGGGATATACAGACATATGACTGCCACTGCTGCACAGTATCTCCAAGCAGGTGAGGTGTAGCTGATGTTGGTGAGGAGTCTTGCTTGATTCAAGGAGACCAACATTTGCTTTATTGGTTCAGTGGCCTTTGGTAACACTCTCTGGTATTCCAGAGACTACTGTATACTTGTAAGTGCGATCTCGATACAATCCTCCCATGGTTACATCAGGTCATTGACAGCAGGGCGGGCCTTACCACCTCATTTCTTGCAGATATCCCAGTTTACAGGCAATAAGCCTTTACCTTTTTGGGAGGGGGCGGCTTGGGTCCCCTGAATAACATCTCCTTGGCAGAATAATCCATTGCTGCTATCAGTGCTCTCTTGTATTAATATACTTTGCTTATATGCACCACTTAAAGAAACTTTAGTATTATATTTGGTTCTGAATAGACAATAATCCTTTTTACAGTTCCTATGTATATTAGTCAATTAAAGAAAGAAGTTTTACCAGTTTTATAAGAGGTTACTTCTATAACAGTCAGCTCTAATTTACAGTTAGAGGATGACTTCATTACCACCATGTTTTTCTTTGTTCTATGAAAAAGAGGTAAGGAGGTCTCTCATATTGAAACTGTGCTGCACCTAGAAGGTAAAGTTCATTAGGACTCACTGTAAACAGATGTTACACCTATGGTCCTCAGAGATGTTTGATGCCTGTAGCAGTCTGAGGCTTTTCTTCCTTTTAGTGTTAAGATGGGTGAACTTCTCTGCTGATATATCTTGGTACAACCTACACGACGGAACGGCTGTTATCCTTTCTTTCTCAGCCTTGGAGTTGGTGACATTTTGACCTGTGGGAATACAAATATTTTCCCATGGTTTAGTTTTAAGATTAAATGAAAGTTTTTGACAAAACGGTTTAATATTGTATAACTGTATCCCCTTTTTTTATTTTATTTTTATTTTATTTTATTTTATTTTATTTTATTTTATTTTCTTTTTCTTTTTGGACCCATGAGTCTCAAAAAGGCAGTTTGTCGGTTTGTTAGTTACACATACAATAGGCAGTGAATCCAAGGTTGTAAATTTCATCACAATTGTCCATGCTTTTTCTTTGGGGGGGGCGGGGCTTGACTGTATGTTGTTAATTTGGGAAGCCAAACTTTAATTCCTTAAGAGTCCAAAACGACACATCTCCAGACAAAGTAGCTGTTGTGCTTCTTGTCCACCTGTGCCCCTTCTCTAAGGCCTTAAGACAGAACAATCTGCGGAAGAGGGGGAGTGGTTGAATGTTAGGGGCTGCGATTGGGGTGAACGTAAAACTACGACCCAATCTTGGTCTGGACACTTTATTTGATCAACTTGATTTGAACATTCAAGCCCCTCCAGTTGGATGGTGGGAGGCTTGGGCTCTGTGGGCTGGGGCACAAACTGCTTGCCCAAATTGGTTTTATCTGAAGGATGCTTGTTGTGTAAAAAAAAAAAAAAAAAAAGGCAACTAGACTACGACCTTTGAACTAATGGGAAATATAAAATGCCTAGTTCTTTTTATTTATAGTTTTTGTTGTTTGGGTCGGGGTTTCTCCATTTTTCTGAATTATTACAATATCACATTGTAACCACTTTCTTTTACTTGTAGGACAATTTAAAGGGATTAAGCTTAAATTTTACTTCCCAACTAAGTAGAAGTCATAGTCCAATCATACAGCGTTAAAGAGCAAAGTGTTTATTGGGTAAAATTTTATTTAGCAGGTACTCAACTATGCCCAGCTTTATCCACAAAGTACAGGGATTTTTTAAGGCTTAGCGAATTGCTTAGATTAGTTAAATTTGGGATAGGTTTTGGTGGAACTGGTAATACCAATTGAACTAATTGGGAATATAAAATGTTAATTGTTTTATTTATTTTAATTTGTATTGGGTTAAGTACACAAATGGCCTCTCTATTTTTCTGAAATATACAACATTACAATTATTAACACTTTCTTTTTACTGTAGGGACAATTTAAAGGAACTCAGCTTAAATTTCCTTCCCAAACTCAAGTAGCATACAGTCCATGAGAAACAGTTTGGGTAAATTAATGAAAACATATGCCTTGGCTCCTGTTTATGGGTATGTGTAAAAAAACTTAGGCATCTATAGGTCAAAACATAACCCTAAATATATAAATAAATAAATAAATAAATAAGAGTGAGGTGGGAGGTGGCTTTGTACTATCTTTTCTGGGATACAAATGGAAATAAACTCTGTGTTCCAATCCTATTGATAAATTTCAAATTTTTCTGCTTTTGAAACTAACAATGGGAGGGATAATTTTATGTTCCCAACAGGTAAAAAAATTCAATCTAAATGCCTGATGAAACCATTACAATTAGGCTATGCAGGATGTGGATGGACTGGGGAAATGCCAGCAACAGAGAGGTTGACCCATCTGCACATTCCCGAAAGCGGAACCTCAGGCTGCCTGAGTCACAGACACCGAGCATATTTCTTGACTAATATTGGGTAACTGTTTATAATGTGACCTAATTAAGTTTAGCTTCCAGATTTACTGACGAAAGGGCAAACCTTCCTACCTCTCCCCCCTTTATAGGAAAAAAATCGAAACACATGATGGTTAATGAAGCCACTCCCTATCTGTAAACTAGAGCCAATTTGTGGTAATTTCCTATAAAACTGGCATAACGTATTAATTGATGGATAGGCATAGGAACTGGAAAAGTATAATTCTCTATCTAGAGACCAAATTAAATAGTAAAGTGTTTATAATTGTGTAATTAAGCAACATATATCACTACAGGAAAGCCTTGACATCAGCAATGAATTATTCTGCCTAGGAGATGTTGGCTAGGGATTCAAAACCCGCCCCCCCCCCCAAATTATAAAGGCCTTTTGCCTATAAGTTGAATATATGCAAGGAGAAAGGCCGTAAGTACCTGTTGTCGAAGACCTGTGTGAGCATGAAAAAATGTTATGAGACGTCACTTACTAGCATAAAACTGGCCTCTGGACAATGCCAGAGAGCGTTACCAAAAGGCCACTAACGCAGTACAAAAAAATATTGGTCTCCCTGAGACAAGCAAGAATCCTCCACAATATCAGCTACACCTCAAACAGCCCTGGAGATACTGTGCAAACCCGTGCCAGCCCACGTGTCTATCCTCTATCCCAAACTAATTGGCTATTGGCTCTCTTCATGGAGGAATAATTCACAGCGGATTCCACAAGCTTATTTCCTCTAGTGTTATGAGATGTTTCATAAGCCACAATAAGGAACTTTTCACCCTTTATAGAGAAACAAGTTTGTGGATTAGCATCCCATCCAAGCATCTGTGTCTATGCTCACAGCTTACTTGACATAAATAAATGGTACTGCTTAAATGCCTGTACATCCAATAGCTTGTGCTTTGTTAGTATGACTAAAAAGGGTATCACTGGAAAAGCTGTAAACCCATGAAGGGAAACAACCTGAACAGACTGGAGTCCAAAATGACAACTCCAAAGAAATTAGACTGTTTTCTTCTCACCCACTTGTGCTCCCTTTCCCAAAGCCCAGGGAACAAACTGCGGAAGAGGAGGTGTGGTAGATTGTAAGGGCTGCAGAGAGATAGGGGTGAATCGTGAGACTACAGGAATATAGTCTGGACTCCTAACTGATCAACATGCCTGTGCATACAAGCTTCTCCAACTGGACTATGGGAACCTTGGGTTCTTCAAAATTTGGACATAGATACTTGCAAAATGCACCAATTACCCAATTGTAAGACATACTGAGTAACATCAATGTTATCTGCAAACAACTGTGTCATTATATTGTAGAATCCCTTTAAAATAAAAAAAATAAAACTAAATAAAAATTTAAAAATGGAAAGATGAGGTAGAGACAAAGACACTGGCCAGAAGGTGAAGGGACCGGGTTTAGTATAAAGAACATGGAAGCCGCCAAAAAACAGCAAACGTTCTCTGAGGACATGCAAAGGACGCTGTGCAGACAGATTCACCATAAAGAATTAACAAAAGAGCCGGGTGTGGTGGCACACACCTTTAATCCTAGCACTTGGGAGGCAGAGGCAGGTGGATCTTTGTGAGTTCAAGGCCAGCCTGGTCTACAGAGTGAGTTCCAGGACAGCTGGGGCAACAGGGAGACCCTGTCTCGAAAAGACCAAAAAAAAAAAAAAAAAAAACGGGCCACTCATGGGTCACTTGGGGCCATGCTTTGTCCTGCCAGGACACACACAAGTTGTTTGCTCCCCTGGCTTTCTAGCCCTGCCTCTGAACTCAGGAGGTAACCTGAGGATACGGGGCTCCAGACCCACTCTGACCCTTAGTCTTGTCTTCGTAGGAAGATAACACCTCCAGGTATGGTTCAAAAAGCTCCACACAATACTCACCACAGTAAACATCCAGCGAATGAAACAGTCTTGATGTTGCAAACCAAACAGCGGATGTGTGGTAAAGAACTGGTCTCTCCATAGGCAAATTCGTACTGAATCCACACAGACGTGGCCTTTGGATAAGTGCCCATATCCTTCTCATTTTACAGATAAGGGACTTGAACCTTGGGGAGATGGCAAGGTGTGCAGGCCACGAAGTGGGGCAGGGAGCCAGGCTCACACTCGGGGCTTCCTCAGGTGGCCCCTCTCAGTCCAGCTCCAGTGCCTCAACCCCCTTTTCTGTCTCTGTTGCTGTTGTTTTAATTTTTTTCTGTATATAGCATATGTATTTATTTAAAATCTAGGTTTTTTAAATGTTTTATTTCTTATTTTTATTTTATGTTTATATGTGTATTGCCTGTATGTGCATAAGTATATCCATGTCTTGTAGCACCCCCAGGAAGTCAGAAGAGGAACTGGAGTTACAGACTTGTTAGCCATCATGCCTGGTATGTGCCAGGTCCTAGTTTCTATCCTCAACAGGGAAAAAACAAAAACAAAAACAACAAACAAACAAAAAACAGCTGGTACTCTTAACTGCTGAGCATCTCTCCAGCCCCTCCCATTTCAGTTGTTGATTGAAACAATTTTACATACTTCAGTGCAATATACACACATACATATGACATATTATATATTTATGGTGTGGTGATCAACTCAGAGCTATGAGCATCTGCATTACCTTAAATATTCTTTTTTTCCTAGTGAAAACAGTCAAAATTGGTTTTTTTATTTTTTATTTTATTTTATTTACTTTTGTATGTGTATGAGTGTACTGTCTGCATGTAGGTTTGCGCACCCGTGTTGGGCAATGCCTCAGAGGTCAGAAGATGGTGTCGGATTGGTTTTTATGTTTGCTTTTTGAGACAGGGTCTTAGGAAGCCCTGGCTGGCTTCAAACTTCCTGTGCAGCCCAGGGTGACCTTGAACTTCTGTACGTCCTGGCTTCACCTCCAAAGTGCTGGGATGACAGGCACAGACTGTGACCCTGGCTCCTTTGTGAATACCCTCCCAGGCTCTAGAGACTGCTTAGGAAGTAGAACTCAGCTCTGAATCAGCATTCCCCAGGCTTTAACGTGGAGGTGAACCATAGAGCCAGGCGGAAGCCCTGCCCCCTACAGCACGTTGTGTTCAGCTGTCTAGGCAGAGGCCGGATGGTCGGCCTCCTCCAGGGACTCCCAGCCAGTCCTCACTATGGAGCTCTAGGTCTAAAAGATCTCTGACCAGATCTCACACACCCAGAGGGTGTTTGACTGTGGAAAGTGAGCCTTTGTGCTTGTACTTTTGGACAACAGGGGGCTCCATACACTTTCAAAGACAGCCTGTGTCATCTCATACAACAGAGGTCAGAGTTCACCACGCCATTCAGTGGACTGATGACAGATTACTCAGAGTGAAGGCCGGGATGCCTTGGACTCTGCTCGGGTGGCAGCTGAGTCATAGGTGGAGTGACATGTCCTGACAGCTGGGAGGGAAAGTGGGCGTGGTGCTCAGAAGCTTCAAATGCTCATAGCGATGCTAAGGAGGGAAAGATGGGGAAGCTTGCAAGGCCCGCTGCCTGGGGTGCCCCAGTTGGGGTTCTGGGCCTTGCGAGGGGAGGGGAGGAAGAGCGTGCAGCACCTTGAGCAGAGGCAGCCCTCCAGGCCCCAAGAGGAGAGAGAAAGGCTCAGGGGGCGGAGAGCTCTTCTTCCCCGCCCCCTCCCCTGCCCACCTGCTCTGCCAGCCGGCCTTTCCCAGGCCTCTGTATCAGGACCCTGTTATCTCCTCATGCTGGCTGCCCACAACAAAGCCTGTATTCTTGGCTCCGTCTTGAGGCTGTCAGGCCCATTCTTGTTCAGCAGGTGAAGTGGTTTCATCAGATGTGGCCAAGAGCAGTCAGGAGAACTGTCGATTCCGTTCCACCTCTTTTCCTGCCAGGCACCACATCCTCTTCCCACAAGACAGCTTTTAAAGCTTCCTCCATTTATCAATATCTAAATGTGCAAACACTTCCCAACTCCACACACCAGTTAGAAGCCTCCAGGGTCAGAGTGCGTAACCACACGCGACTGTGACCTCCTCCTCAGCCATTTTTCTCGGAGTCCACAGTCTCCTGTGATATCTATTTCTCAAGATGAAGTTCTCAGTAACACACCTTAATTAACAACAACAATGAAATATATAAGGGCATTTCAAAAGCACTTCATGTTTGGACAGAACACAGCAGATAAAGCTCCCCTTTGCTATGTAATCCAGAGTGAATCTCATGCAATGGCAGTGATACTTGCCAAGGTATAGGTCCTGTCCCCACAGGTGTGGTACTGTAGCCCGGGCTAGCCTGGAATTCACTATGAAGCCCAGGCTGGCTTTGATCTCATGGCAGTTCTGCCTTAGCCTCCTGAATGTTGAGATTACAGGATAAGCCATCATGCCTGTATCAGCCACTTTTCTGTTGCTGTGATCAACTCCATGACCAAGGGAAGAGTTTACTGGGCTTATAGTTCCAGAGGGTTAAGAATCCATCATGCTGGGGAGACAGAAGGCAGGCGGGGCAGAAGGCCGAGAGCTCACATCTTCAAGCACTTGAAAGAAAGAGAGAGAGAGAGAGAGAGAGAGAGAGGGAGAGAGAGAGAGAGAGAGAGAGAGAGAGAGAGAGAGAACAGAATGTGAGGCAAGGCTAAGAACTCTCAAAGCCTACCCTTAATGACGTGCTTCCTTGCCATAGCCTTGAACCTCTACAAACAGCGCCACCAACTGGGCTTCTTGACAATGATTTACTTGTGGTTTGTTTCCACAAAGGCTCCTGTGTTTGAGGCTTGGCTCCCAGGGTGGTGCTGCTGAGGTGATAGGAGACCACTGAGACCACACCTCAGAAAGGATGATGGCAGCTCTAGTGGGATCCCTAGTGGTCTTTGTGAGAGAGTTGTTATAAAAGAACAAGTCTGTCTGACCTCAGCTGCTCCAGGTTCCTGACTAATCACGTGTCTCTCCCATCACTGTGCAAACTTCCACTGTTATTCTATCCACTATAAAGATTACTTTAGGGGGGGCAGAGAGAGGGCTCAGCAGTTAAGAGTGCCAACTGCTCTTGCAGAGGACCCGGGTTCGATTCCCAGCACCCACACGGTGGCTAAGAACCATCTTTAACTCCAGTTCCAGTGAAATCCAACACCCTCTTCTGTCCTCCGCGGCATTGCATGACACGGGTGAACCAACCTACATGCAGACAGTACGCTCATACACATAAAAAATAATAAATTTAAAAAAGATTACTTGGTGCTGAGCATGATGGCTCTTAAACCTCTAGAAGCTGGATAAATCTCTCCTCTTTATAAAGTCACCAGCCTCAAGCATCTTGTTATAGTTAAAGAAAATGGGCTAACGTCAGTATTGGGGGAGAGGAATCTTTAAATGATGACAATGGTGCCTAGTTCACATAATGCTATAAACATTAAGTATCTATTGCTTACCAGACTTTAGCACAGTGTGAATAGAGTACGTGTTCAATAAACAGCAAGCAAGGCTGTGGCTGTTTCATGAGCTAGGTAGGCTCTGAAGGCCAACATAGTTCAAGAAAAATTCCAAAAATGTTTTGAATAGTAGCCACATCTTCAGAACAACCAGCTGGCCGCCCAGCACAGAACATCCTGGAGACGCACCTAGTATGTAGGGGAGTTACACCAGAGTGCTCGGAAGGTGCCACCTGCCTTGGGCAGGGTTTCTATTACTTCAGAGCCAGAAAAAATTCATTTCTCATCCAGCCCAGGCAAGATGCCAAAATTTCAGCTCTGATAGGATGAAGAAATCAAAGATCCTTCAGTGGAAGGAAACCACAATGTACAGACCATGCCTCCCACTGGAGCGGGAGGGAGGGAGGGACTCAGACCCACCACCCATTGTCCAAGACCCATCTACGAGATCACAGACCCAGACTTTATATCTATGTTGTTCAGCATAATTGTAATACTGAGTGAGAGCTTCCTGTGTCTGGGCAACAACACTGTAGCTGTTCTATACTCACACCTGTAAAGAAAGCACAGAATCACCCTCCCTCTCACACATCTGTTCACTGCTGGGCCACCTGTAGCAAAACCAGTCCTCACAGGCCAGGTGTAAACAATCATGCTGTGCATCTTCACTCCCAACACCTAGCACCTGTGTCCCATGTCCCTTGGGGGCCACTGTCCTTGACTACCACAGGAGGCCCTGAAGAGCCCTCAGGAGTTAGGTCTACAGGGGAAACCCTTAGCCTGGGCTTTTTGCCTGCAGACCACTCTTGAAGGGGTGTCCAGCCTTTGACATTGTAATATGACATTACAAACTTCGAATTCAAGAACAACTTAGTCAACTACAAAAAAAAAAGCAAAAATAAAATTTCCTGGTTTTGAATAAGTTTATAATTTTGTGTTGGGCTATGTGCATAGCTATCCTGGGGTGCATGCAAACTGCAGGGTGTATAGCCTACCCACCCTGATCCCAGAGCTCCAGTGGAACTGAGCCAGCCGGGAGTCCTCCCTCACTCTCCTCGCTCCTCCCTCTGGGGAACCTGCCTTGCTGTACCGCGGCACCCCTGCCTGGTCTCCTCCCCTCCTATTCCATGTCCCTGGTTTCCTGCTGGGTTTTCCTGAGAATATTTTCTGATGAAACATTTTTACATTGAAAAACATTGTATTGGGGAGGGTGGAGAGATGGCTTCAACAGTTAAGAGCACTGGCTACTCTTGAAGAGCACCCAGGTTTGATTCCCAGCACTCACATGGCAGCTAACAACCATCCATAAGTCCACTTCCAGGATGACCTTTTCTGACCTCCATGGGCATTGCATGACACAAATGCACTTATATGCATACAGGCAATACATTCGTACATATAGAATTAAAAAATAATAAAGAAAATATTTTTTAAATTTTTATTTAGGAAGAAGGGTAGACATATGTCATGGTGTGTGTGTGTGGTCAGAGGACAACTTTCAGGAGTCAGTTCTCTCCCTTCCCCTTTATGTGGGTTCTGGGGATCAAACTCAGGCTGTCAGGCTCCGAGGCAAGCACCTTCCCCGTTTAGCATGTCACTGGGCCTGATGAAATCCTTTAATGTGAAAACATGATCTCCAGATCTTCTTCTGATATATACAGACCGGGGGTATCACTGGACGGTCAGTAGCAGAGCCCGAGTTCAATGTCAACTTCAATTACTTGCCGTATTGACTCTTTCAAGTAACACACACACACACACACCCACACACACCCACCTGTGCCCTAAAAGGCAATGACAAAGTAACAGAAAGGTCACTGCAAAGATGGGGGACCTGATCTGGAAATGCTCACTTCTGCCATCCAGGTTCTCAGGAATGCAGGCCCAAGCCCTGTTAGTCCTTGACCTCTGCCTGCTGCCCCAAAGTCTTGCAGACACTGAGCAAGCCCTTGGAAGCACGGCAAGGCAATATGGCCTTTTGAGTTCTAGAAGCTTAGGGGAAGGCTTTCTTTAGCTTGGTAAATTTCCCTCCTTCTTTTCAAGCCCCTTCAAGATGGATGTAAGTTAATTGATCAGACTAAACCTCTGTGAGTTCCTTGTTCTCTTTTCTGAAGCCAAATGAAAGTGTCTTTGATGGTGTGTGAAATAATATCTTCCTCAGCTCCTCCCTCTGGCTGAAATCAAGGGAGGGAAAGAACTCAGAACGGCATTCACAGCTGCAAGAAATGCCTGGGGGTGCAGGCCAGAGGTGGAGGAGAGCGTTCTCTCTTTCCCACTACTTTGGAGAAATTCATCCCAGAATAGGTAAAGCAAAATAGCATCCTGACTAATTCACAGTGTCTTGGAGACAGGAAAGAGTTCACTGCATAAGAGTTCCTAAAAACCCTATCAGCCCTGTCTGCCCTGCAAGGCTCGGCCCCTACTCCATACTTTCCCAGCCTCCCCTGCCCAGCCTCACCTACACCCCACGCACACACCCAGCTGGAGAATCTGTGGAGAGGATTTGAGTTCATGCTGAGCAAGTGAGTGAGGTGACCCAGAGATGGGAGAGATAGAAGGACACCAAACCTTGGCCAATGACGGTTTTAGAACATTCCTTGCTTTGCTGAGCTAAACCTGGGCTGTCTTTGAACATGCTAACCAAGAAGCTAATGCCTTCCATCAAAAGCTATAGAGAAGACATCTCCAATCTGGTGCTTCAACTTCTTCTTCTGGGGGCAGGGGGGTTCCCTGTGACGTCAGATGGATTCTGAGCCATGCAGTTCTTGGTCTAGCCTGCTCCACCCTGGAATCTTTGTCCATGTTGTTCACCCACTCTGGTCTCCTCAGGCTTAAAGTTTCTGTTAATTTCAATCCCAGGTTGCTTCGTCTCACCTGGGATTCTGAGCCCACGGCTGGGGTGCTCCCGCCTCTGCCTTCCTCCCCTAAGTCAGCTAAGAGTTAGGTTTGGTGTCAGCTTGAGGTAGAAGAGAAGGGAAAGAAGAGACGGGGTGACAGCCAGACAGTGGTTGGTAGAGGTACTCTGTGGCCCCTCCCAGTCTGTGTGTGCTAAGATTCATAGGCAAGCATGTATGTAGTAGCTACTGCATGTCTGTACGTTCTTACTACATGCCTGAACTGTAAGCACCACCAGCCAAAAACACCCTCAGACCTCTCTTCCATGAGAAAGGGAAAAAATGAGCTACATCAGTGAGTAAGTGCACCTATAAAGGAAATAGCATGTGGGATAGCAGGCATCTGTATCAAGGCTATTGGGAGGCTGAGTTCAAAGACAGCCTGGGCTGTGCAGTGAGACGGTCTCCAAAAAATGGAAATCAAGAGAACTCTGTGAAGGCTGCTGGGTTTCCTTGCCTGGGCCTGGAAGGGTGCTCCTCCAGGTGACAGCCCTTCCGTCACTCCTTGGCACAGGCAGAAAAAAAGGCAGGACGTGTCCAAGGAATGGAGCATCTAGCAGAGAAAGCACAATGGCTGCTCTGCTCACTGTGCGGGTTTCCACCTTGGCCAGGCTCCTCACACCTGGCCTCACTGATGCTGTTCCCTCGGTAGGCAGGCTCTTCCCAACTTCCTCTGTGAAAACGAATCATATACTGGCTATGGAATGTGTCTACCAGGCATGGCATGGCCATTGTTGGGTTGAAATAGGAGCCACAGGAGGCCCTCATTGGATTGACAGGATTGGGACACTAACATTCCACAATGGCTAATCATTTTAACTTTCTTGATTTATTTGTATTTTATGTGTATGAGGGTTTTGCCTATATGATTGTAAGTGTACTACATGCATGTAATGTTCAAGGAGGCCAGAAGAGGGCATCAGATCACTTGAAATGGAGTTACAGATGGTTGTTAGCCACGGTGTAGGTACTGGGAACCAAACCTGGGTCCTCCACAAGAACAGCCAGTGCTTTTAGACAGACCCCACAATAGCTCATTTAATGTCAAATTGATGAGGTGCCCAAGGATTGAAGTAGAAACTGATGTGGGCAGGTCTCTACTGTCACACGGCTCTTGACTCAGGACTTGTGGAGGCTCAATGAATGGCCATTTCCCCCCTGCCCACCTCTTCCCCTCTTGCTACATGCCACAGTGTGGACTGCCCTCCCTATCCCAAACTTGCCAACTAGGAGAAAAGGTGGGGTTGGGACAAACAGCACCTCCAAGCAGAGGTTCCCTCTGTCCTCTGAAAAGACACTGTGGATATCCCTCTGGGACTCTCAAGAAGGCAGTAATATGGTGCTCTTAGCCAATCTGGTCCTCACCAAAGATGAAGGGGCCATAAGCCAAGGGGTATGGCAACTTCTAGAAGCCGGAAGCTGGAGAGGTCAAGGAAGCAGGCCACCTCTTGAACTTCCAGAAAGAAACCCAGCCTGAGGACTCCCCAAGTTCAATTACAGAGAAAATTAAAATATATCTGCAATGATTTTTAATGAAAGCATCTGAAAAAATGGCAAAGTGTTAACAGTTATTGAGTCTATGAATAGGTTTTATGATTTTTTTATGCCTAAAAATTCTTGAAAGAGAAGTGGGGAAGGGACTGTTCCATGTATGTATTGATAGAGGGAGTCACACCAATTCTATTCTCTCTGTGTGTCTCATCTGTTTGTCTGTCAGCCTGTCTGCCTGTCTGTTTGTCTCACCCACACACTCACATTGGTTCTACAAGGCTAATTACTCATCCCCAACTCCTTTTCCTCCCATTACAAAAATAATTTTCTCTATATATAGAACTTATACATTCACAGTGCTTTTAAATTTTTCAATGAGTTTTCTTATCAATTTATTTCAGCACATTGTTCAAGTTAATTAACTTTCCAGAGCTGATTTAATTTTGTAGCCACAGAGGGATTTTAAGCTTAAGAAAAATGTTTTTAGAAGTCTACAATACAAAAATGAGTGTTTGTTAATTAAAATTCTAGCTGCAAAAAATATATCTGCATTTTCCAATCAGAGTACCAGCCACCACCCACATGCTGACCTTTTAATATTTTGTATATTTCTTTTTGATAACTTTCTTAAAATACAGGTGGAAATATGTAATCTACATAAATTTCTCTTTTCTCCCTTTGAGTCAGGAACACTTTGCAATACCATTAAAAACTCTAAGCATGGGGCTGAAGAGATGGCTCAGCAGTTAAGAGCACGACTGCTCTTGCAGAGGAGCGGGGTTCAATTCCCAGCACCCACGTGTTGGCTAAGAACCGCCTTTAGTGCCAGGTGTGGTGGCGCATGCCTTTAATCCCAGCACTTGTGAGGCAGAGGCAGGTGGAACTCTGTGAGTTCAAAGTCAGCCTGGTCTACAGAGTGAGTTCCAGGCCAGCTGGGGCTATAGGGAGACCCTGTCGCAAAAAAAAAAAAAAAAAAAAAAAAAAAAAAAAAAAAAAAAAAAAAAAAAAAACCTCTAAGCATAATACCAATGGATCTCTATCATACATTTTCATCTTCTGTAAGTTGTTTAGAGCCCCTACGCTGCCAGCATTAACATACTCTGTTTCCCTCGTTACCAGAGTGTGAATCTTTGACCCAAGTTTGTCTATTTTTTCCAGGTAGCTTCTTAGAATCGAGGTTCCCTGGTAAAAGGCCACAGGCTCATGTTTTGGAGTTATTAGAATGCATTCTAGGAAGAATGTAAGAGTGTGCCTTGGCCACCAGGGTGCTGCACACTGCCTGCTTGGTGAGAGCTGAGCCACCTCGGTGGTTTCTTTGCTTTTCTCTAATCACTGCTGACAGAGGGCATCTTTTCCCAGCTGTTCTAACTGGTGATGTCTGCTTTTGCCTCTGTCCCCACGCTTCCTGTGAGGTTTAGAGTACTTCCTCCTGAGGTGTAAGCTGTCCGTCTGCTACTGGGCACTGTTTTCTCCCTAGTTTGCCCTTTGCCTCTTACTTTGATTTACATTATTTTTGGTGACTGGACAGTAATTTATATAGCTCCATTGATTTTTGTTTTCTTCCTTTGAAATGAGCCAAACAGGAAAGATCAATGTAAAAACATAAACCAGAACTTCGGTTCAAAAGCATGAAGCACTGGAAATGGCACTGAGCATTTTATTCTGGTTTGTATTTTTCTCAAATATCTCATAAGTGTCCTGGAACTGTTTATTTTTTTTTTCCCCTCTGAGCTTTCTCATGAATTACATTCTGGTGTGCATTAATGCTTCCTTGTAACCGTAGGTGAGTATCTGAGTTTCTTTTCCCATTACTGTGATAACATACCAGACAACAGCAACTGAAGGAAGAAGGATTTATTTTGGCTGATAGCTCCATGGGGAATGCAGTCTATCAGTGCAGGGGAGACAGGGCTGCTGGCAGGGAGACTGCCATGGCACTTTCTGTGCCTGAGACGACCCCTTTCCCGGTTCTTGGAGTGAACTGTTCCCAGCTCTGTCTGTTTACTGCAGCATTTTGCAGAGCCGGCTGCTTACATGCACATGCTCCTGAAGGCTCTAGTCTGGGTCTGAGTGCCCCTCCTTCCATTGCAGCCACTGCAGCAACCCTGCTGTCCCCCTCTTCCTAATGAGGCCAGACCTGTTTCTATTTTGGTGGTGTTGTGGGTTGAACCAGGGGCCTGAAAGCATAGTTGGCAAGCTTTCTATCACAGAGCTACACCCCTAGCTCAATGCCTGAGTCTGGATATCCAGCCACCCTTCCTCTCAGTTTCAGAGCAGCTGTGCCATGAGGGTCTGTGTGAGATGGCAAAATCCACCCATATGAAGACCAGCCTCGCTCAGAACAGCCCCTATGGCTGATTCAGAGGATGAGAGTGTGGGTTTGGTGTCTTGGTGTGTGTGTGTGTGTGTGTGTGTGTGTGTGCGCACATGTATGCATATATACATGCATGTGCATTTGTGCGTGTAGGGTGTTATTAGAATGCACACTAACCATCAGAGTGTCATGTCCCCCAAACGCCAAACTGTAAGGGCTTGGTTGCTGGCTTATGGTGTTATCAGGAGTGATGCAACATTTACAAGGTGAGGCCTGGTTGGAGGAAGCAGGTCGTTGTGGAGAGCCCTTGAAGGGGATATTGGGATCCAGCCCTTCTCTTTCTCTTTGCACCACCACACTCTCTTCCTGGCTTCATGCTCTCACTCACTTCCAGCCCACAGCAATAGAGCCAAGGCACTCTGTACTAAACCATCTGAACCTGTGAACCAAGACATTTTTTTTCTCCCTTCATTTTCTTAGGTATTTTGTCATGGCAATGGAAAGGTAACTGACTCAAATTTTAACATTGCTTCTATGGCTCGAGCCAAATTATTTCAGCGAGGTTTTCTCTGGGTGTGTGTTTCTGTGCCTGTGTGCCCAGGTGCACCCTTGACTCGTGCGCCTGCGTGTGAAGGTCAGAAGACAGCCTCGGGTGTCGGTTCTCACCTTCTACCTTGCCTGAGGCAGGGTTTCTTTTGTCGTTTGTTCTTGCAAACACCCGGCTGGCTGGCCTAGCATTTCTGGGGCTTCTGTCCAGCTTCCATGTCACTGTAGGAGTGCTGAGATCGCGCCAGCGCACCTTGCTTTTATCCCTGGGTTCTGGGGACCTGAGCTCCGGTCTTCACACTTGCACTGAAAGTAATTTACCCACTATCTGCACACCCCGATGCAATTCCTTATGTGTTTTTTACTTATTTTGTGTACATGTTCATATGTACACAGGTACATGTATGTACAGGTGCATGTACATGTTTTATGTGTATGTAGAAGCCAGAGGACAACCTCAGGAGTCATTTCTCCTCAGGCACCTACTTCCTTGCTTTTTGAGACAGACAAGGTCTCTCACTGGCTTGGAGCTGGCCAAGTAGAGGCTGACCATTGAGCCCGAGAGATCTGCCTGTTTCCACCTCCCCAGTGCTGGGGCAACAAGTCCCAGGCTGCCATACTTTACTTTTCTTTTTTTTTTCAATGTAAGTTCTTAGGATGGAAATCAGGTTCTCGTGCTTATAAAACAAGCAATTTTACACTCCACGGCCTTTATTTTCATCCATTCATTCATTTGTTCATTCATCTATTTGGCAGTACTAGGGACGGAACCCAGGGCCCCCTGCATGCCAGGCAAGTGCTCTAGCCCTGAGCTCTGTGCCCAGCCCTTCAGTGTGGTTCTTTGGCCTGACCTTTCTCTCCATGTTTTGGGGTGGCCGTCTGCTCTGGGACTACAGGTCTCTGGGTGGACCAAGAAAAGCCACTGGTTTTTCTATTTTGTTTTGCTTTTTCTTATTCAAGAGTAAGAGTAATGACTGCAACTTCTTCGTGTGTCATATCTAAAAACAAAAGAGATTCATTTTTCAAGAAGTTTTAAAAATTCTACATTCAATTTATTTAACTGTTACAAGACTATTTAACCATCAAGGAGGTTGAATTTGTAATTAAAAGCTCTTTAAAAAAGAAATATCTAGGCCCAGATGGTTACAATGGAGAAGTCTACCAAATGCTGATTAGTAGTCCTAAAGCTGTGATATTTTTTAAATGTTCCCATCTGAGTGACTTCAAGATGCAACCCTTTTCCCTGTACCAAAGGTAGTTTTGTTTGTACATCAGGATGTGTTTCCATTTTCAGTGGTGAACATTAGAATATTCTAGGTGTATAGACTTCTTAACCAATGATCACATTCATTCTGCGTCCCATCATGTTTCTGTTATTGTACTTGAGGTGGTCTCTCTCTCTCTCTCTCTCTCTCTCTCTCTCTCTCTCTCTCTCCCTTTCTCTCTCTTCAGTGGTTTTGTAGGTAGAATTGAAACACACACACACAAAAACAAACAGTCCCCTGTACCACCTGGCTTTGATATGTCTCCTGATCTGGCATGTCAGACTTGTAGCAACAAAAGATGAAATCGACACAGTGGGACAGGCTGACTGCAGTGGAACATTACTGTAATCTTGGTTAGCATAGGGGAGGCTGAGGCAGGAGGCTTGAGAATTCAAGTCTGGCCTGAGGTATATAGTCAGTTCAAGGCCAGTCTCAGTTGTCTTTAAAAAAGTAAAGGCTAGGGGGCTGGAGAGATGGCCTAGCAGTTAAGAGCGCTGACTGCTCTTATAGAGGACCCGGGTTCGATCCCCAGCACCCACATGGCGGCCGAGAACCATCTGAAACTCCAATTCCAGGAGAACTCCAGTTCCAGGGGAATCCGAAACCCTCTTCTGACCTCCGCGGCATTGCACAACACGGGTGCACAGACCTGCATGCAGACACTACATTCATACACATACAGAAATAAATAAAAATTAAAAAAAAAAAAAGTAAAGGCTAGGAATGTAGTTTAGTGGTGAAGCATTTACGTAGCATGCATGCGGCCCTAGATTTGACATCTGGCACTGAAATAGAACAAAATTGATTTTACATAAAATTTTGCCCATTATGAAAAAAAAGTAGGAAATCTCTTAAAATTACACCACATTTTTATTATTTATTTGCTTATCTATTTATTTATTAATTTAGTGTGTGTGTGTGTGTGTGTGTGTGTGTGTGTGTAGGTGCACATATGGAAGTCACAGGACAGCCTGTAGGATTCAGTTCTCTCCTTCCATTATGTGGTCCCAGGGCTTGAACTCAGGTCATCAGGCTTGATGGCAAGCACTTTTACCCACTGAGCCATCTCACGAGCCCTTCTCACTCTGGATAGGGTAGTCTAGAATGCAAAGCTTGTTTCCTTGCTGCGGTGGGGACCTCAAGACCATTACAGTTGGGTGTGCTCTGCACAGTTAGTAGGTGGAAGTGGCATTTATGCACAGGCTGAGCTGTGCATGGATATGGTGTCCCTGTTACTTACCCCTCTCAATCCTTGTCACCCAGAGTTCTCCTGATCTGTGTTGTGGTATCTAAATCAGTCATTGGAAAACTATGGCCTGCAGGCTGGTTGCCTGGTATTGTAAATAAAGTTTTATTGGCACATGCCTGCATCTCTTCATTTATGTCTCTAGCTCTCTTTGCACTGGAACAGCAGTTAAGCAGTTCCACCACAGGCTCAGTGGCCTCTCCTGCCTTAAACAGCACATCAGGCCTTTTGCAGAGTGTGTGCTGTCCCTACTCTAAATGGGAGTTTCCCATGTCTTCATTCTCTCATCCAAACCTCACAGAGATGCCTGTGACATGGAGCCTTCCCTGCTAGACCTTTCCAGTGCTACAGAACCATCAGGAAGGGCAGAAGGGAACCCTCACTGAGCTGTCTTCTCACTTCTCCTTTCCTACCATCTAATTCACCAGGTTTAGAAGGTGGGCAGGATGTTCCTGGCAAAGGTCTGGTGGGATGGCGTGCCTCCTTCAGACCTGGGTTTGAGTCTGGAGGCTGTAGTTAGAAACATCTCACTGCCTTTCTGATGGGCTAGAGCAGCCCCCACAGACCCTGCCTCCCTCAAAACTCAGCCCATGTCACCTTAACTGAAGCTGTAAGCCCCTGCCCCTGGGATGGCTCGTGGAAGATGAACCAGGAGTCTCCAGTGCAGGGGTAGTAGCACTGACCTCAATCTAAAGAGGGCCAAGCCCCAGGTCAGCCCAGTGAGTGGACATTTCTGTTTTGTGGCTCCCATTCTTCCTATAAAATCTGGAGGCCTCTTCCCTTAACCCCTGACCAGTCAATGATGAGATAGAGGAGACACAAGACAGCACCGACTGTGAAAGTCAGGTGGGAGGAGAACCAGGGAGAAGGCCAGAGTGGACTGAGAAGCAGAAAGGGGCCAGGGCTCCATTACTGAAATACCAATCCCATACCCAGGGCCTAAGCTCCTACTAAGTCAGCACTCACTCCAGGAGGAAACACAGAGGGAAAAAAAGGTGCTGTATCCAGGAGAGCAGAGGGCTGAGAGGCACCTTCTGCATCATTTATCAGCATGGAAGATGGTGGATGGAGGTGTGGAAGCTGGGCCACTGAACCTACCAGGTGTCCACTCCAGAACATCCAGGTCCCTGTGGCCTCTGGCCCTGCTCTCCTCCATGCACCCTTCAGCCCAGGGACACCAGGCCTGTCCTCATACAGTCCCTCCTCTTTGCTCCATGACATCAACACCCCTTCAATCAAGCCTCTGAGAATTCTAAGGCTCTTTTTTAAGTTTAGTTTAACTGAGCAGCGTGTCGATGGCACACCCATCTGAGGGCCAAGCATGTGCGGACTTTTCTACCATCACTTCAAATGAAAGCTAAATCTTCCATAACCAAAAGACAGCATATGTATTTAGATATACCCAGGACTTCAGCCAAAGGCTTCCTCTAGGTTTTCGTTCCTGTCATTCCCAGACTGCCTGCTCTGCACCCACAGGACCTCTCCTCTCTTTTTTGAATCTTTTTTGAATCAAGAATTTTACTTGTAGAACCTTAGCCAAAATTCATGCACTGAGTTTTGGGGGTGTTCAGGAAGAGGCAGGAGGGATGGAGCAAGACAAGAGCTAAGTAAGGGTGTGGTTTTTCCCTTGGCCAATCTGATAGATTCACAGGTTTGAATGGTACCAAGACCTACACCACGGGGTGGGATTTCACACTCTTGTGGCAGGCAGGCAGTGGTACAGAAATGAAAAACTCCCAGGCAAGAGGCAATTTTCCAGGGGAGGCGACAGTGAGCAACCTGGTGGTCATCTACTTGTCCATGGTGTTTTGGCACCACATTATGGACACCCCAAAGCTCATTTCAATCTATCATTACACAGACGTAACAATTGGTGCAGATGAGGAGGGTGACTGGGCAAGGCTAGGAAGCCCATCTGTGGAAAGCTGGGACAAGTATCCATTCACAGCTTTGCAGAATGAGCTCTGGCCTGAATCTCCCAACAGTGGCGGTGTTGATGAGTCAAACTCAGTTGTTGCATCTGGATGTCATGAACTGAGAGGGTTAACATGATGTGCTCCCCAGCTAAAAAAAGCCCAGGCCCAGACAGTTTCATGGCAGAATTCTATAAAACATTTCAAAAAGACCTACAACAACTATTACTGAAATTGGTCATGGGCTGGAGAGATGGCCTAGCGGTTAAGAGCGCCGACCGCTCTTACAGAGGACCCGGGTTCAATCCCCAGCACCCACATGGTGGCCGAGAACCATCTGAAACTCCAATTCCAGGAGAACTCCAGTTCCAGGGGAGTCCGAGACCCTCTTCTGACCTCCGCGGCATTGCACGACACGGGTGCACAGACCTGCATGCAGACAGTACATTGATACACATATAGAAATAAATAAAATAAAATAAATTAAAAAAAAAAAAGAAATTGGTCAGAAGGATATAAACAGAGGGAATTCTCCCAAATTCCTTCTATGAAGCCAGCATCACTCTATTACCAAAACCAGGCAAAGATACAACCAAAAAGGAGAACTATAGACCCATTTCCCTAATGAACACAGATGCCAAAATTCTAAACAGGATTCTGGCAAATTGCATACAGACTCACATCAAGAAAACCATCCATCATGACCAAGTTGGATTCATACCAGAGATGTAGGGATGGTTCAACATACGAAAAACAATAAACATCATCAAGCATATAAATGGACTGAAAGACAAAAACCACACCATCATCTCAATTGATGCAGAAAAAGCCTTTGACAAAATCCAGCATCCCTTCATTCTTAAAGTCCTAGAGGGAATTGGATTGGAGGGATCATTCCTCAATGTAATCAAAGCCATATACAGGAAACCCATAGCCAATATCATCCTAAATGAAGAAACGACAGAAACATTCCCTTTAAAGGTAGGAACTCAGCAAGGCTGCCCTGGCCTGGTCCACCGACTTATTACCTCTTCAATATAGTGTTTGAAAACACTTGCTAGGGCAAATAAGGCA
>VZQC01013591.1:391890-434254 GCA_009823505.1 Rhizomys pruinosus
TTTTTTTTTTTTTTTTTGGTCTTTTCGAGACAGGGTCTCCCTGTAGTCCCAGCTGTCCTGGAACTCACTCTGTAGACCAGGCTGGCCTTGAACTCACAAAGATCCGCCTGCCCTTGCCTAGGATTAAAGGCGTGCGACACCACGCCCAGCTCAGGGGACTCACCTCAAGATGAATATAAGACGCTAAAAGAAAAATAAGCCTGATTTGTTCTAAATCTTTAATAGGCACCTCACAGAAGTGCTTTAGGCCCTAAGTGAATACACAGTTTTTTAAGGATTAAAATATGTGCTGAAATAAAACTCTTTACCCAGTCATTTAGAAAATAAGTGATAATGTTCTTAATTAGCTTAGCTCCTAAATTTAAATGACTGTAAATCCAGGCTGTACAACCTATAATCGGACAAATAAATTCTAGCCAGTTCTAAATTACTATAGCATTGAAATAACTTTTAAAGATAATTTTTAGAGAAAATAATTGGGGAGAGACTTGTTGACAAATATGAAAAGACACAGAGGTAAGGTTGTATTTTTAAAGACAGGGTCTCATGGAGCTCCTGGCCGACCTTGAACTTGCAATGCTGCCAAGAATGACCTTGAATTCTGATCCTCCTGACCTCATCTCCTGAGTGCTGGGATTGTTAATGTGCTCCATTATGTCTGATTTTTATGTAGGGCTGGCGATAAACCTAGGGCTCTGTACATGCTAGACAAGCAGTCTACCAACTGAGCTCCACCTCCAGCTGGAGAAACAGATCACACAGAGAAATGCGTGTTTCAGTTTTGGTGCACCTTTTAATAAGTTTAAGAAAGAAAGCAGGCCAAGTATGGTGACACATGCCTGGAGTCCCAGCACTTGGGCAGAAGCAGAGGAACATAGCAAGACCCTGCTTCAAAATAACAAATTTTCTATTGGGATTGTGTTTCTGAGTTATGGCTTTATGGCTCATTTTAATAACAGGCTTATTGAGATTTCTAGCCTTCCATATACTGAATCTGCCCCTCCACCTGGGTCTGGATCTATGCACCCACACCACAGTGGAGACAGTAAGGCTAGTTAGCTATCTTACAGTAGGCAAGATTTTTGCCTTACATTTTATATGGTTTTTATTACAACATAATGTACAAGGCTCCAAAGTATGTGTGAGTATATATATATATATATATATATACATATCATATATATACAGATATGCTTATATATATAAAAACAGAAATGTCTCTCTTCAGAGCTAACCACTGTTAACAAACTCAAGTACAGATTTACCTTCCAAAAATGTGTGTACATACACACATATATGTGTGCAAGCATGTGTGTTAGGCCTCTTTCAGAAACTTCAGATACATATTATTCTGTATGAATGCACATATTTACACATGCATATATATGAAATAGTCTGCATTTTGTTGGGGGTTTTAATTAGGTATTGTGGAAATTTCCCATATAGCCATTTACAGATCAACCTCACTTGTAAGCCTGAAATATGATCCAGCATATGGCTGTTATAGATTGGATGTGAAATGCCCCCCACAAGCTTGTGTTTGAACACTTGGTCCTAAGCTGGTAGTTATTCTAGGAAGCTGTGGGGCCTTTTGGACATGGGGCCTGGCCTAGCAGGTGTAGGGCCAGGATAAAAGGTTGGAAGCCTGACCCAATTTCTGGCTGAGCATTCTGCTTTCTGGTTGGTTAGTAAGATATGAATAAGCGGCCTGCCACTCCCTACCATGAATGTAGCCACACCTGGCCTACCAGGAAACTGGTAAAATGTTCCTTCCCCTGAGCTGCTTCTGACAGGAATCTTGTCCCCAAAATGATCAGAGTAATTAACACAATGACTGTGTTATAATTTAATCAATCATGTTTGGTTCCAGAATTTTTAACATTACATTAGGTTTTCACTTTCCTAATAGGGACACTGATCCCTTCAGATTTTATCCCTATATACCAGACAAATGGATTGTTTTACTTTTTCCATAGGATTGTCCACATTTGTCCCATTTTAAGTGTTTTCCTACACCAAGACTTTCTTTTTTATCAAACACTGAATTCTAGACTTGCTATTTAGACATTATAATGTATCAAGGTCATTCTTTTCTCCAGCTTTTTTCCTAGGGTTTTTTTTTTCCAGGTTCATAATTTATTGTACAAATTGAGTATTACATGATGAGTTGACATTAGCTTCTCCAGGCATGGGACTTAACAGATGAGGCTGGACATTTCAGAATCCATTTATGTTGCTTTCACAGCTGGAGTCTTTAGGCCTTAACTTGAAGTATAAGACTAACAAAACAATGCTTCCATATGTGGCCAGTACACAATTCATTCTACCAGTAAGAGTGTAAGAGTTGAAATATTTTTTAATACTAACGAAATGGAACTGGCCATCAGTTTCTTGACATGCCATGACTTTGAGCTTTGTCGAGTCACAGACTTCGCAGCCGAAGTCCTACAACCAACCAAGCCACCAGCTCCAGCTGGAAGATGCCCCTAGGGTTCTTCTTTCCAATACTTAGAAGATGAAAAACTTTTGTTGGGATTTAGCAAGCCTTTTTAAATATAAAGAGTACATATGAAAAAGTGTTTCCAAAGTGTCCTCCAAGTATCACTGTGACTCAATCCTATGGAACAGTTGATGGAAAAATGAATTTTTTATTTTTTGGTCTTTTTGAGACAGGGTCTCCCTGTAGCCCCAGCTGGCCTGGAACTCACTTTGTAGACCAGGCTGGCCTTGAACTCACAAAGATCTGCCTGCCTCTACCTCCCAAGTGCTAGGATTAAAGGCGTGTGCCACGCCCGGCAGAAAAATGAATTTTAAGGCTGCTGCTGGTCCCCGCCCATGGAGGGCCTAGGGGGGAGGCATGAGGCTGCAGCCTGCCCTGGGGCTGGGAGGTGGGGAGCCAGGCAGGGCAATGGATAAACTCTCATCTCAGGATGTCTCTTTCTGGCCATTGATATCTTGATATCTTCACCATCCCCGGAATCCCAGAATCACCAACCAGGACTGGATCAACTTGGGGGGAGTCGGTGGGAATGCTCACTGTGGGCCTACTATGACAGTGTCAGACCATCCACAGAGGAGACCGGACCTGCATTCCTCCCCAGCTTCCCCCAGAGTGGGTCACTACCCTGTGTTTATCATCATAGGAATCATTTCATTGAGTCACATGAAATTTGCTGGTGGCTTCCCACAGGCAATGAGAAGCTACAAAATATGCTCAATGGATAGCGTTCACTGGATGGATAGTGTTCACTGGAATGATCCTTTTCTGTATGGTTGCTCTAATATTTCCACTAGGATTTTACAAATCAATGAAGTTGGAGGTCAACCTTATAAATTACCCAATAACACAGTAGTCGGTCGGTCGTCATATGCACTTTTTTGTCTTATCAATCTTCTTTACAATAGTAGGACTTCTTTTTGCTTGCAGTCTGTTTACTAGGCTGAGGAATGTCTAAACTGCTCAACTCTATTTTTTTAGAGGGGGGGGAGGAAACAAGATAAGGCATCTGAGCAGTCCTCTCATAGGAAGATGCTTAGATGAAACTGATGCAGAAAAGGAAAATGCTTTGATTTGTTCTCACTATGCACTTTGAATTAAAGAGAGCCTTTTCCATAACCAAATACAATATTGATTAAATCTCCTTAATATATCTTTACCAAACACTTGAGCAATGTACTATTTTCTTTATATGCTATATGCCTTTGTTTGCTAAAAGCTAACAATTTTGCATTTAGCTTGAAGGGCTGTATTAAACCCACAGCTTTAAGTTTTATTCTCAAAGAGCCATTGCAGCTAAGCCTTGAACTCACACGCAGTTTTAAGACACAGTATTTCTCTTCTCCACATTTCCATGCTTTCGTGTCAACACCTTGATTTTTCCTGGTGAACACTATGTGTAGCCTCCTCTTTGAAATTGGGCAGGAAGGCTAAGTTTGTCCTCTTTATAGTGAATGGCAATCCAGAAACCCCTGTCAGTAAGCAGAGTCCCATGTAGCCTGTGCTTCAGGCAAGCAGAAAAGAATCCACTGTTTATTAACAAATATTTTTTTTAATTTCTGTGTGTATGAATGTACTGTCTGCACGTGGGTTTGTGCACCTGTGTCAGGCAATGCCGCGGAGGTCAGAAGAGGGCGTCAGATTCCCCTGGAACTGGAGTTCTCTTGGAATTGGAGCTTCAGACGGTTCTCGGCCGCCATGTGGGTGCTGGGGATCGAACCCGGGTCCTCTGTAAGAGTGGTCGGCGCTCTTAACCACTAGGCCACTGTTTTTTTAAAGAAACTTGATTATTCATTACAGAAGTTACTTCAGAGATGGAGCTGCCTCCTCAGACACATTTTAGAAATGGAGGGAGCTTAACTGATCTCACACCAGCTTGTTTGATGTTCATCTATCTCACTGTAAATCCCACAGTATTAAATCATGAGTGAAAAACCCCAGTGCTGTGGCTCCCACAGGAATCATGGAGGAGTTGGGCCATCCCCGTGAGCCTTTCCTTGTGTTCTAGGGGCAGTTCAACCTTTCCTTCCACCTGTGTAAGGAGCCTTTAGTAAATCCAAGGAAGACTATTTTTCACCAAGTATTAGATGTCTAGTCAGTTCTGAGGTCACCATGAGACATGTTCTGTGGACATCTGGGCTATGGCTCCCATTTTTATTTCATTAGTCCCCAATCAAACGGATCACTTTGAAGGGAAGCTTTGGTTGTTGGCATTATACCACTAAAATAAAGTGTTAGCAAAGTATGGTTCAGATTCATTTATGATATGACCAAGAGCTGTTCTCTTTCACAAGATGGATTTTATTGTAAATAGTTTCTCAGAATCTTTTTAACTGGATCATGAGCATAGAGAAAGTTTCTCAGCTGCTAAGAATTTCCCCATTGCTTATTTCTCTCACTTACAGTGGTATTGCATATAAGATTACAAGATTTGAGGTATGCTTTTTCTTTTCAATTAGCAACAATCGTGCCTCAGATAAACCTCATTGGCTACGATACTGCCACTGCGTAAAGCTGAGGTATGCTTTGTATCTACTATCCAAACCATTAAACCATCTTTAATTTAATTTCATCATTGTCTTGGAGATCTAGTGCATGGGTAGCAGAGGGGAAAGTCCCTCTAACAAACCCAGAACTAAACCCTTCCCATCCAGTACTATGTGAAGTTCAGTCTTGTCACTCTTCCAGACCAGAGAAAATATATGATGAGCCCATTTCAATAAGTGAAAAGATAACCAAGTGCAGGCAGTTGCTTTTTAAAAAGGTCACTATAAGTACTATATAGTACAGTATTAATTTGTAGCAGGAAATCCTATCTTGTAAAATGCACATAAAACACTTTTATGGTGCAATCATTTGTCAAACCTTTGTCTGTTACACTGTTTTTGGTGTGTGCATTCCTCTCATGCCTAAGAATATCGCTGTAAAATCTGCTGAAAACTCTATTTAGGTTTAATCTGCACAGGACTGAATTAGTTTCAGTTTTTTGGAAGCTCTATTGAACATGCCTAAATATCTATAAACATAAAAATTTTTGATTCATTAAAAGCAAACATTTCAGGATGATTCATTCCAAAGGTAATCCATGTTCTGTGTTGTTGGTGTGCGGGCATTATGGTTCTGATCTTCCATCTCGTATGTTGATGTGCGGGCATTATGGTTCTGATCTTCCATCTCGTATGTTGGTGTGCGGGCGCTATGGTTCTGATCTTCCATCTCGTATGTTGGTGGGTGGGCATTATGGTTCTGATCTTCCATCTTGTATGTTGGTGTGCGGGCGCTATGGTTCTGATCTTCCATCTCGTATGTTGGTGGGTGGGCATTATGGTTCCGATCTTCCATCTCGTATGTTGGTGTGCGGGCATTATGGTTCCGATCTTCCATCTCGTATGTTGGTGTGCGGGCATTATGGTTCTGATCTTCCATCTCGTATGTTGGTGTGCGGGCGTTATGATTCTGATCTTCCATCTCGTATGTTGGTGTGCGGGCGTCATGGTTCTGATCTTCCATCTCTTACGAACTTACTTTGTTTCATCTGTTTTGATATTGAAGGATGGCTTTTTTTCTTAATGTTCTAGATGACCACAATACTTTACTGGTTTTTACCCTTTTGCCTAAAGCTTTGCTGTCTCACTTGATATTCATGAATTCACTGTATAATCTCTTCAGTGAAATAATCAATAGTCTTGGTGACAATCTATTGATTTAGAGAAGGGACCCTGAAAAAACTATTGAAAACTAACATTCAATATATTCTTAGCTATTATTTTGCATCATGGGTTTCATGGGAAGAACAAGTTGCATTTATTTTTGTCTTTATTAAAAAACTACTAGCCACAAATTACTCTGGTAACTGATTTATCAACCCACTTTGATCTTTGAAAAATTAAATTTACATTCGCAATTCAAACAGTAAGCTGTCTTTCACAAGATTTTTGAAAGACAAAAATATATGAAGGAAAAAAGTGGCCTGTGTTTGGTTTTATTGCCTAAAAAGGTTTTCAAGTTTGTGATCAAGGTCTATACATTATCCCAAACTTTATTAAAAATTGTTTTCTAATTGGTAATAACAATTTTTTCAATTAATAGTTTTAAAACAAATTGTTAATACAACTGTATAAAATGAACATAATTTTCTTCACTTGTAATTGTTACACATTTGTGCACAGCCCAGAGCTCATCCCTCAGGAGTCACACATGTCCACGGGACACTCATGCATCACAGTGCACAGCCCGGAGCTCGTCCCTCAGGAGTCACACATGCCCACAGGACACTCATGCATCACAGTCCATAGCCTGCAGCTCATCCCTCAGGTGTCACACATGCCCACAGGGCACTCATGCATCATAGTCCACAGCCCGGAGCTCGTCCCTCAGGAGTCACACATGCCCACAGGACACTCATGCATCGCAGTCCACAGCCTGCAGCTCATCCCTCAGGAGTCACACGTGCCCACAGGACACTCATGCATCACAGTCCACAGCCTGCAGCTCATCCCTCAGGAGTCACACATGCCCACAGGGCACTCATGCATCACAGTCCACAGCCCGGAGCTCATCTCTGAGGAGTCACACATGCCCACAGGGCACTCATGCATCATAGTCCACAGCCCGGAGCTCGTCCCTCAGGAGTCACACATGCCCACAGGACACTCATGCATCGCAGTCCACAGCCTGCAGCTCATCCCTCAGGAGTCACACGTGCCCACAGGACACTCATGCATCACAGTCCACAGCCCGGAGCTCATCTCTGAGGAGTCACACATGCCCACAGGGCACTCATGCATCACAGTCCACAGCCTGGAGCTCATCCCTCAGGAGTCACACATGCCCACAGGACACTCATGCATCACAGTCCACAGCCTGCAGCTCATCCCTCAGGAGTCACACATGCCCACAGGGCACTCATGCATCACAGTCCACAGCCTGGAGCTCATCCCTCAGGAGTCACACATGCCCACAGGACACTCATGCATCACAGTCCACAGCCTGCAGCTCATCCCTCAGGAGTCACACATGCCCACAGGGCACTCATGCATCACAGTCCACAGCCTGGAGCTCATCCCTCAGGAGTCACACATGCCCACAGGACACTCATGCATCACAGTCCACAGCCTGCAGCTCATCCCTCAGGAGTCACACATGCCCACAGGGCACTCATGCATCACAGTCCACAGCCTGGAGCTCATCCCTCAGGAGTCACACATGCCCACAGGACACTCATGCATCACAGTCCACAGCCTGCAGCTCATCCCTCAGGAGTCACACATGCCCACAGGGCACTCATGCATCACAGTCCACAGCCTGGAGCTCATCCCTCAGGAGTCACACATGCCCACAGGACACTCATGCATCACAGTCCACAGCCTGCAGCTCATCCCTCAGGAGTCACACATGCCCACAGGGCACTCATGCATCACAGTCCACAGCCTGGAGCTCATCCCTCAGGAGTCACACATGCCCACAGGACACTCATGCATCACAGTCCACAGCCTGCAGCTCATCCCTCAGGAGTCACACATGCCCACAGGGCACTCATGCATCACAGTCCACAGCCTGGAGCTCATCCCTCAGGAGTCACACATGCCCACAGGACACTCATGCATCACAGTCCACAGCCTGCAGCTCATCCCTCAGGAGTCACACATGCCCACAGGGCACTCATGCATCACAGTCCACAGCCTGGAGCTCATCTCTCAGGAGTCACACATGTCCACAGGGCACTCATGCATCACAGTCCACAGCCTGCAGCTCATCCCTCAGGAGTCACACATGCCCACAGGGCACTCATGCATCACAGTCCTGTAATAGCTGTCCTAACATGGGTCTCTGCTAAGGACTCAAGAAAACATAGAACTGCCCTGCTGCTGTGACCACAGCCAAGTTTATTCTACAGACTATGGCTAAGCTACAAATGACTTAGCAAACATCAGAGTACTAGTGTTTTCTAAAATAGAAAAAAACATTTAGCAACAGGGTATTTTTAAGAATTCTGATGTTTTAATCTTCTCTGCCAGTTCAGTCTTTACAAAATTACATACACAAAGGAAAAATTTAATTTTCTAAGAAGAATATGACAGTTTTCAAATAAAGCAAAGTCAGTAAATAGGGGAGTCAGTTTCAGTTTCACTTGGTGCAGGAACTTTTTAATTCAGCCAGCAAAGGATGACTAAAAAAGACAGCTGAGTACCAAACAGAAAGACTGCCCAAATTCTGTGCCTTTCAAGTTTAAAATTGGCCATCCAAGACACTAAGTATAAGTTAAAGCATACTTTATCTTCAAGGTAGAGAAAGCAAACACCTTTCAGCTCTCCTGTTGGTTTCCTGCACTAACCTAGCGTACTTAGAGAGGTAGACAAGGGGCCACTGGGAAGCTCATCTCCCACCATGCTCAGTGTAATGTATACATTCTTTTGTAGGTGAGGATGTTGAAAACAGAACGTCAATCTTCTGATAGCTAATCAAAAGTGACATAATCTTATATTTTCCAAAAATGTCTTAATTAACCACTGAAAATACAATAACCAAAACCATGGTTTGCTCTGGTTCAGTCTGTATTCACACAACCTGCCTTTCTCCTGGACAAGAAGTGCTGGTAACAATCCTGTTACTACATGGAGCCGTTTCACAGTCTCAACATTTTCCCACATTTTAAAACTGTGAGAAACTGATAAACTCTATGGTGACTACTGTCAAACAGCTGAATTGACACTATAGAATTTTTATAATGCAACTTCAAGTTTGTAAATTACTTAATCAACACAATATTCAATAAAAAATAAACATGAGTGCTAGCTTATTTCCAGTGCCATAAGACATAACAGCACCACCCAGTTTTAAATTTCAGTGGTAAAAATGCAATCCAGTTTTAGCACCATATGAGTTAGCCATTCATGAAAACACAGTATGACTTGGCTTGCTAGAAGGAGTCTTAATATCCTGTTACTGAGGAAATCTGTTCCATTTGCTGCATCCTAGTTCCTGGAAAAGAATAGCATTAATGGGAAAGCAGAGAGAGACAGATTTTTGGTTACAACTTCTCAGTACTTGCATCACAGAAGTATTCATGACATGTTTCCTTAGAAGCACAGAACTAGATCACACACATATGGTTCCAGGGAACTGTATGCTGCAGAGTGTATATCCCGATGGAGTACATTCTAGATGTGAAATGCCTTTGCAGTCTTAAATATAAACATGAAAACCAGAAGAACTCATGCTAATAACTGACTCCCATCCTTTAAATCAAAGCTTATCTTTTTACTTCATTTCAAAAATGCAGTGTTCTAAACTGACAAATCTTTATATAAAAATACATTGGATTTGGATTACCCAGGTTAGTTATTAAACATGGTAAATATATGAAAAGAGAATAAAGTGAACCTTCACAACATATAACACACAGCAGACCTGGAAACCATTTCTTTAAATTGGCAATATAGACTGCAAGATGAAAACAACCCAACTAGCAATGTTAGGAAAAAAATGGAAAAAAAAATCTCAGTTGAAAAATTACAACTTTTCAGTACACCAAAGGGACAAATAACCTTTTATTTAAGGCTATTAAATTGGAAGACTTTTGTTATTTCAATTTTGTGTAGGAGAAAGGAAAGTCATTCTTCTAGAAGGCACCAACTGGTCTAAATGTGCAAGTGACTTCGTACAAAAACTGTGCAGAGTCCAGTCTAGGAGATGCTGGTTCTTGGGTTGTATCCCTTACTCTTTGTTGTGACTGTGGAACATTGCTGAAGAATGGGATCAGTCATCAGGTGTTCCCACAAGAGCTTCAGTGTCCTCAGTCTACTGTGTGGCAGATCTCTTTGACTTTCTGGTTGAACTCTTCTGGTTGATCTGCATATACATAATGCCCAGCCCCAAGGATAGCCTGGGAAAGCAAAGCCATGTTGGTCAGTGAGTGAAAAAGTATCTAAACACAAAATATGAGAATAGGAAAATCTACTGAAAAATGCTTGTTTCTGAGACAGGGTCTCCCTACAGCCACTGCTGGCCTCTAACTTACTATGTAGACCAGGCTAGCCTCAATCTCACAGATATCTGCCTGCCTCTCCCTGGAATCAAAGGCCTGTGCCACCACATCTGGTTACTTAGTAACTTCTATCATGCAAGAGCCAACACAGACATACTCCACACTGATGAGTGAATACAAGAGCCAACAAAAACAGAACAGAGTTTTATATGGTGCTTGCCCTGGAAGATGGGAGTAAGCCTGGAGCCTAGCCAAGACAGGACTGGTCTTTCAGTCTCTCTGGAGACTGAGAAGGGCCTGTAGAAAGATGATTCACTACTGAAGGCTGGCATGGCTCAAACCCTGCCCGCATCAGGTGACATCAGGTCTCAGACTGAGGCTGTGCATAAAGCCCAGATATGAAATCATGAGCATCACTGGAAACCTCAAGGAAGGTGAGACAACAGACTTCACCTAAAAATGAAGACCAGGGCCAGCTGTACACTTACAATTGTCTTCACATAAGAATGTGGTCGCAGTGACTGGATGCTGGTGCCAGAATTGCCATCTATGCAGGACCGGGCACCAAAGATCACCGAAACTGGAATGTCAGGATGCAAGCCACCAATCCGCTGCAGCATTGGCCGTTTTGCCCATCCATAAGGAATTGTCATGTTCTTGAAGGCTGTCTCACCACTTTAGAGGGAAGGTGAAAAGCTATTGCATAACCGTGGGAATGAGTCTACACTGCATCTCACCTCTGTTAAAACACATCCATATTTAGCTTCCCCAGCATTGAAGAAAAATCTCATTTTATACAGAAAGTAATTTACTAGACAGGATAAGGGAGAAACCCACACATTATTGCTATTAAACACGGCTGTGGGATAACAACAGATTGAAGGTTTTCTTCTAATTCAAAATATGAAGCAGAAGCTGGGTGTGGTGATGCTTCTGCAAAAGCCTCCAGAGACTGCTGAACAAGTTAGTGCAGGTATAGATGGAACCTGCCTGACCTGACTGACCAGCCAACCACAAAGCCCCAATCTCTGCAGGATCACAAACTCCAGCTCCTCCACTCCTGGCAGAGAACCTCTAACCTCCTTACAGAGCAGACTCCACCTACCAATAGCTCCCATGGGCTCAATCTGTTTAATAAAGTAGGTGAACTAATTTTCTGCCAAATGTGAGGGAGGGAAAAAAATATCCAGAAGGAGGCCGTGTCTGCACCTAGTCTCTTGGTCTTGCCCCATCTCAGTCTTAGAATGCGGCAGCACTACAGTGTTTAAAATGTGTCTGCCCAGTCAGAGCCCGGGCTTAGGAGTCACTTTATAAAGTTTTATTTTTATTTTATTTTTTTTTGAGGTAGGCTGGCCTCGAGCTCCCTATATAGCCAAGGATGACCTTTACTGTGATCCTCTTGACTTCCCAAGTGCCAGGATTACAGGAATCTCATCCTTAACAAGCCCCCCTAATGATTCTGGTATACCACCTATCTTTGTACTCCATTCTTGAAGCTTGTCCTAGAAACTCCAGGGCCTTGTTCTCCCAGAGCCCCGCTGGCTTCAGACTTTTTCTGCTGGTCCCTGCAGTACCAGGCAGCATCCTGCAGTACCAGGCAGCATCCTGCAGTACCAGGCAGCATCCTGCAGTACTAGTACCTAATATTCAAAACTTGATTTTGAAAAAAGCTTATATTCAGTGCCCTTGTTCCCTCAAGCTGCTCTGCACTTGCTTGTGTGCTCTCTCCCTCTCTCTGGTTCTGCAGTTTTGGCAGGCTGGCAGATGGGCAGACTGCTGCCTCACCCAGTCCTCATTCAGTCCTCACCCACTGAGACTGTATTTCTCATACTGATGTAGAGATGTTAAGAGTTACTCTTTTCAAGTCTCACAGTGGCAAAAAAAAAAAAAAGAGTTACTCAGTAAAGAGAAGTGGTAACACTGTCAGGTCAATTTGAAAAATGCTACTGCCTTTCCCAGGCCATCAGGGAAGTGTGGTCCCTCTCCTCTTCATTCACTGTAATGAAGGTGCTAAAAGACCACTGGCACAGGCGAGCACTGGCACAGGCGAGCACTGGCACAGGTGAGCACTTTGCTGGATTTGGCACTTCCTTTGTGGAACTTTCATACTCAGTTGAGCAAAGAAGTTTGTTTTTTTTTGTTTTTTGTTGTTTTTTTAGTCTTTTTGAGACAGGGTCTCCCTTTAGTCCCAACTGGCCTAGAGCTTGCCATGTAGACCAGGCTGGCCTTGAACTCATAGAGATCCACCTGCCTCTGCCTCTGCCTCCCAAGTGCTGAGATTAAAGGCCACCATGCCCAGCTGGGAAACAGCTTTCTATCTTTCATCCCAGACCATCTCCTCAAGGTCCCTAAGCCTGAGATTTTTTCAGATTATCCACATACATTTAAAGGGACGAAGTAAGGACTTTTTTTTTTTTTAATGTCTCACACACTGGATGCTCCAGGAATAGAAAATTATCTGTCTTCTTAATTTACTTAACTACAAATAAATACATTTACAAAAAGAAGTTTTCAGCACAAACACAATAAACTTAGAGTCATAAACCTTACCTTGGGGTCTGTACATTACAGTGGTAAATGTACTCTGTCACAGTGTCATCTTCAAACATTGAAGAATACTTCCGTTTGAAATCGGGCCTTAAACGCTGCACTAGACTTAAACCTATTTGATAGGAAATAAAAAACACAGACCTTTAAGTGTTAACTTACAGACTAAAAAAATATTGTTAGTTTTAGTGTTTACTCACACAGTAAGTGCTATGTATATATACCTACACATGTATTCAAATATACATGCAGTGCTAGGAATTGAACTCAGGCCCTCACACATGTTAGGCAAGCACTTTAGCAGTGAGTTATATTCCCAGCCCTTCAAATATGTATTTTAGGTAGAACAAAGAATACACCCCAAAAGTTTCTTGAGGTCAGATTAAAGTAAAAATTAAAGAGTACCAGGTATAGTGACACAAGCCTTTAATTCCAGCACTCAGGAGGCAGAGGCAAATGGATCACTATGAGTTCCAGGCCAGCCTGGTCTATGATGCAAGTTCCAGGGCAGCCAGGGATACATAGTGAGATCTTGTTCCAAAACAACAACAACAAACAACAACAACACAACTCAAAAAAACTCCACCAAACAAAATTAACCCCAAACAAAGGGTCTTTTACATTGACTTACAGGTGTGCTTTAGAAATCAAATATATGTAGGTCAGTTTCCTAAGACTTGTTTTTATAGAAGAATAAATTCTTTTTAAGAATGGGTAGTGAGAAGAGCAGTTACACATAAAATTAACTTATTAACTTGTATTTCTTCTCCCTTCATAATTACACTACATTGTCAATGACGGAAGCAAATTCCCATGGTTGTGGGCTAAGACACAGGAGCTGAGGGTCAGAGACTAAACAATGACACCTCAAAATATGACCAAAAATAAATAAATAATCAGGAGTCCCCAAAGTGTTTGTGGAGGAATGATGCTGTCTTCCCATCACAATGGCATTAAGAGGAAAGGAAAAAACCCGAGTGTGGTGGTTCCTGCCAGCTCCACTGTCAGTCAGTCACTCACTCGCTCAAGGTTCTGTGATCTGCCACTGCCTATCATTAATTACCCAGACACTCTTTTTTTTTTTTTTTTGTCTTTTCGAGACAGGGTCTCCCTGTAGCCCCAGCTGTCCTGGAACTCACTCTGTAGACCAGGCTGGCCTTGAACTCACAAAGATCTGCCTGCCTCTGCCTCCCAAGTGCTAGGATTAAAGGCGTGAGCCACCACCCCCACCCCCAGACACTCTTAAATGATCACCAATGGTCAAATGCTGCACTTCTCCCAATGTCCTAGGCTAGTGGACAGACCTATCAGAGACACTGGTGGCTCAGCTTTTTCCAGAATACCAGAGACTGCTTACCTTATCCTCAGCATTTGTTTTTTGCTAATTACTTGTCATGTTTTTAGTAAAAAGATTCCTTCTAGAGGAAAAGGGTTGGCCTGACCCTTATTAAAGGAGACGGGGAGTTGCTTGAGCTAGAGAGATAGTTCAATGATGAAGGGTACGGACTGCTATTACAGGGGACTGGATTTGGTTCTCAGCACCCACCCACTGTTTTGACTAACGATGGTGATTGGCAAACACAGATGACAGTAGAGAAGCAACAGCTATGCAGTAGAAATCATATTTTGAGTTTTGATGGATTCCTGGGCTGACATGTGGAACAAAACTCTCTTGTGATGCTGGGCAGTGACAATGATCCACAGCTCTTGACCAGTCATGTAAGCACAAGGGCTCTAACTGTACTATGCTGCTGCTACTCCAGGATGCTCGGTAGGTACTATGTGCTGACAATGGCTGTGATGGGTTACAACCTTGTAAGGGGAGGTTACAACCTTGTAAGCACTCCTCTTCTGCTTATCCACAAACATTGTATTTTCCTAGGAATAAACACTCACCAAAAGGTCCTGCAATTCTGAGACCAGCCAAAGGGTTAAAGGGGGTCAGTGCTGCTCCCAGGGCTCTGATCCAAACTGGAATTGGTCTCTCTTGATCAGCAAGGTCTGGCCGCTCAGGAAAACCCCAAGGCTCCACTAAAATGAGATGGCTAACCCTATTGAAGAAAGAATGGATTAAGTTTATTTGGTAAGTTTACCCTAAAATTATAAAGAACTGACAATTAACTTAAAGGTAGAATGAACCACCTTTAAAACATTCATGTTAAAGAGAAGACTGTTGATCAGGTTATGGCATGTTTTTTTCATGTGTCAACTTGGAAGGATTTGAGAGGTGCATGGTAAAAAGACTTTACTCAAACAGAAATTTGGGTCACAAGATATGCAAAAGTGGAACATAACTATATTTTTCAAAAAGAAAAGAAAAAAACAGAAGAAGAGGAAGGGAGGAGGTAAAGGCCCTCTGGTAGGGAACACTAATCACTGACCACTCAGAAACATCTAATGGTTCTGTGTGTCAGAATGACACTGCATAAATGATTAGAGATCAGAATCATACTCATAAAACAGCCTCAGATACCCACAACAGTTCATTGCTTGTGTGAATCTATCACCTTAAAATTTTAAGAGAAGTCAGGATTCAAAAAGACATTGACCAGATGTTTCCACAAATGTGACAATATAATCTGGGCCAAAAATACACTTTTTTGTTTGATAGTCTAGAATTTGGTAAAAAAGGAACATGTCCACCTCCCCAACCCATGACGCCACTACCTCACATTCTGGTCCCGATCCACTCCCAAATTTCTTCTTTACTGACCAACTAGTCATTCTAATTTCATAACAAAACAGACTCATACCACTACTAGTTTTAATTTTCTATCTTATGAAACTTACCCTGATAAAGGAAAATCAGAAATCAAAATTACCACATGACTTGTGGAATTATTCTATATAGAATAATCAAAGCACAAAAGTCCCCTTGACAAGAGAATGTTCAACTATAACCAAAGCAGCCATAGTATATACAAGGCAAAAGTTTCCCAAGATGAGCTGACAATGATTCTAACATCTTTTTCCCAAATTACAACTGAAACAGAAAAGAAAATGAAAACTGTCCAGATCGTATTACTCCATATATATATGGAGTATGTATATATACATATGGAGATTTTATATATATAATCTGTTTTATTGTTTTTGCCAGCACATGTAAACATGAGTTAATAGTAAGTTTCTCATTTTTCTTTAATTCTTTTTCCAAGAGAAAACTCTAGAACACAGACGAGGACAGAGCTAAGGCTCATGGAGAATACTTTGCCTATCTTTCATCACAGATGGAAAGTGAGACATATGGTGGACCCACACCATGCAATGCTAGTCAATAAAAAATAGGGCTAAACCCCACTTCCACATTTCAGTACGCTAACAGATGTCAACAAACAGGCTTTCTTTCCAAATTGTATCCTAAGCAACAGAAAGGTGAAGTATAGCTTATTACCCCTCAGCCAGTTCTAACATCATCCTCTAAATGTCACAGCACTGAGGATTTCTGTTGTATAAAACTATAAATCTGGGGGGAAGTATGTGCCAGATGAGAGCTCTGTATACTTAGCATGTTTTCAGACCTCAAAGTTTTATTATTTTTTAATAGTATATGATAAAAAGATTGGAAATAAATCTTTTGTAAGAACTCTCACACACAAAAAAATGGCGGGGCGTGGTGGCTCACGCCTTTAATCTCAGCACTAGGGAGGACGAGGCAGAGGCAGGTGGATCTCTGTGAGTTCAAGGCCAGCCTGGTCTACATAGTGAGCTCCAGGCCAGCTGGGCTACAGGGAGACCAGCTGGGTTACAGGGAGACCTTGTCTCAAACACACACACACACACACACACACACACACACGGGAGACCTGTCTCAAACACACACACACACACACACACACACACACACACACACACACAGAACTCTCTTATATTCAGGGAGTGGAAGTGATACACCAGAAGTAGGAATGGAATGAATGAAACAGACACCTTACTGAAAGCACCAAAACTTCATGGTAGGAAACAGTTAGCAGTACTCATTACTGATTTATCTCCTAAAGAAAGAAACAGTCTTTTCTGCCCCACTGCCCTTGGGAAAGGCAAGTCTTATCCTACTTTAAGGTGAATGTTTTGTTTTTGCTTAGCTTGCTTAACATAATCTTCAAAATAGCATCTCTATGGAAAATGTCAGCTTGATACATTATTCAGAGCATATAACTAGGGTAAATAACGTCTTTTGTTTCTGAAAAGTAATACAGTGGTCTGAGGACTGTTCAGCTCTGCCTTTAGAACTTAGCATGGCACATAGCAGATATTTAGCAAGCATTTATTTCCCTGTCTGCTTTGGTCCTCCTCACAATACACAAATGTTCTAGGTGTCATCTTAGAATAAGCACAGGAGTTGGTCCAGCATGGATCGATCACTCTGGTCCCCCAAATGGCACTGGGACATTGCTGCTGCTGCTGCTGCTGCTTGTTATTGTTAACTTCACAAGTTATCACTCACCAATGATACAATCCAGAGGGTCAAAACCCAGTGTGTTTTATAAATAAAAGGTATTGTTTGGAATGGAAAAGTATGACAGGCATGATCGTCATCCCACAAAACTTTTGTTCCAGCCACACACATATACATAAAGTTCTTATCAAGGATAACAGTAAAGAATGTTTTAAGACAGTTCAGTTTTTTAAAGCCCCCAACACCTAAACTGTAGTTACAGATCACCTGTTTTAACTACATGTAGAAGATCTTACAAAGTAACTTCATTCCTTTGCACTGTAAGTCTTCTGAATACTGTAGGCCATGAACAACACTGAAGATGGTGTTACCATGCTAAGTATCTAGTGAAGGTGAGCTAGCACAGCAGAAATTCTGCAGAGGGCACGGTGTTGTTTTGAGATAGGGTCTCACTGTGTAATCCGGCACTTTGATGATCCTCCTGGCTCTCTGCCTCCACAGTGCTAGAATTCCAGGCATGGGGCACCACACCCACCCTGACAGAACTGCTAGCTCACATAATGAAAGGGGTGGGTCAGGAAGACAGCACACCTGACTCATCCTGTCAGATATCTTCCTCAAGAATCAGAGTGATTTAAACTACAGGAAAAACAAATCCAGCAGAGCAGGACTAAAAGGAAAGTCCCAAAAGTTTTGAAACAAAAAGGCATTCTTATCCATGGTAGTCATTAGAGTTTGCCTTGAGTCTGAAGCTGATAAACAAGTTATTACTTTAGGGCAAACCAATGGGTAATATCTGTACCATAATTAAGATTTTGTTTGATTTAATGAGCAGATGACTGCATAAGCTAACTTCTAAGATTCACTCAGCACCAGCTAGAATAATGCAATAACAGTCAGTCCCAGAACTGAAATGTACCATGAAGTCTACTGGACCTTCTTATGGGACAAGGAAAGGAACAAGGAAACAGATAAGGATTCTAGTCATGCACAAAGGAAATGCTTTCAAACTGAAGTTAGCCCCAGACATTTCCCAATGGCCCACTCCACTGTGGAGACAGGAAAGACCTTGAGAAACCCTAAATACCTCTAGCTCCAGGTCAAGTGCAACAGTGTTTTTTATCAAGAGCAGCCAGCCTAGGTCTACGTCAATGGGAAGATTCAAGATAACATTATCTGAAAATCTGTTATTAATTAGTGCAGGCTAGCGTAACCTACTCTATGAAAACTTGGGATTGATCTCTTTGCTAGTCACTTTCTATCTTTATTCTTTCTTTGAGACAGGATATCTCATATGTGTCCCAGAGCAGCCTCTACCTGTTGATCTTCCTGCCTGTCTCCCAAGTGCTGGGACTGCATGTTTGTGCCACAATACATATTTCTTTTGAAGTTAAGTTTCTGCCATGCTCTTTTCCTTAATCTATACCAAATATCTTTGCAAGGGAAGGAAAACTGAGCACACAGCTGAAAGGTGGCAGTATCTGGGCTACTAGCACTGGCTAGCTTTACTCTTTATTAGGGACCAGGCCTTATGGGATGGCAGCCTAACACTCCTTAGACAGCAAGTGACCCTACTCTTTGTGACCCAGCATATTATTCTACTAACAAAATGACAGGTGGCATCTCCAATTATCACACTGCAATAAGAACACTAAGTTCTGAACTGAGTTTTTTAGTGGGGTTAACAGCAAAGGGCTCTGCATTCTTGGTGTTACCTACTAGCCAATTCACAACTTCTTTCCCCATAAGCCATGAAGGTTTTTCCTGAAAGGGTAGGTATCTGCCTAGCACAGGGCCTTTGTAATATATAATCCACTACCTAGAATATTCTCCCCTCATAGAGAATTCCCTTTAGACCTCAGCTCAAGCATTTCTTTAGGATACCATTATTGGGCCCAAAGGCCAGGCAGGCTTTCACAACGCTACCCACCTCTCCACGTCCCCATGCATTCCAGCTGTGTGGGTATTTAAAATGTGTATGATCGTGTACACACGGTGCTGCACACAGCCAGCCCAACACAACAGTACAACTAGGCACATACCCAAAAGACCAACAGAGGGCATGACAAAGCATAGGACACTCCTTTCATTGGAGTTTGATCAATACCATTTGTTATAAAAATATACATGTGGCTTAAAACAACCACCAAAATTTATAGTGTGAACAGAGAGAGTTTCAGCTTGCTTCTTTGGATACATTCCTTTTAAAGAAAAAGAATTAAAACAATGTGGCTCAAAACACAAAATAAACACAGTTTAAACCACCAGTCTCCAGGAATCTAATATTGCAATGTTCATTTATCACCAATATTTCTACAAATATGGAGGAATCGCACAGACACTTCTTCATAAAGTGCCCCAATGCTTAATACACATTTTAACAAACTTACAGAATGGGGACAGGGAGCAGGGGATTACTAACATAAGGGCTATAAAATTACTTTGAAGGACAGAGGAACTTTGTTATTCATAAAAAAATGAGCCACTTATACTGACCTAATAAAACGAAACTTAGCTAAAAAGAAAAATCAATCAGTTTTAAGAATCTTTTCTTTAAAAATGTATTATCTTTATATTTCATGAATGAGTGTTATTGCCTGCATGTATGTAAGTACACTCATGTCATGAAATGCCTAAAGAGGTCAGAAGAGGGTGTTGGATCCCCTGGAACTGTAGTTACATTTGCTAACCACCGGGGATCTGAACCTGACCTTTCCGCAAGAGCAGTCAATACTGTTAACCACTGAGCCATCCCTCCAGCCCCAAGAATCTTTCTTAAGTAGGTACATCACATCAAACTAGGCATTTTCACTCTTTTCAAATTGTCCCATAAAAATGAAGAAAGGAAGAATGGTGACTGCCCATTAAAGACAAGGGTGGAAACAGGTAGAATTGGGTGACTTAGTCCCATGAAAGAAGGGCTACTTTTCACAGTTAGAAAATGCAAAGAACAGAAATAAAGAGCTAATTTTACTTAATTTTCCTTAAAAAAAAAAAGATTATTTGTCAGACCTAAAGAGAGAAACAAAGCAGAGAAAGAATGTGAGATGAGTGTGGTGTGGGTGTGTGTGCGTGTGTGTGTGTGTGTGTGTGTGTGTGTGTGAGAGAGAGAGAGAGAGAGAGAGAGAGAGAGAGAGAGAAAGAGAGAAGAAAAAGAGAAAGAGAGAGAATAATCTCAATCTCCATGCTATCCAGATCCAGATCCCCTTTCCCTCCCTCCACTCCATCCCTGCCCCTCATCTTTCTGACTCCTATTCCCATCCTTCATCTTTCTGAAACTTAAAGATTCATTTACTCTCCTGGGATCAGAATTAAAAGGCTACTCGGGTCAAGAGGCACTGAGAGTAGTCAACTGCCTCTTTGCTTACTTGATCCTGACTCTTGGCTGCACCAGAGAAGCTTTTCTAGCTCAGGTCAAACATTCCAGGTGGCACAGGCAACCCCAAGCTAGAAACCCCACTCATTACAGGATTCCCCATAACAGTTACACTTGTAGTCACCAGATCAAAGTATCTAGAAATCCACAGAACGCCACTATTTGGCAATTAATCTATGTTTAACAAGTTCTATGTAGTTAAAAATACCAGCTTTTTTAAAAAGAGAAAATTATAAATAACAGAATATAGTTTGAACATCCAATGTAGTAGAGTATACTCTTTTTGTAGTAACCACAGGGATTTAGACATGCTAATTATTCCACACATCCTCATATCTACCTATGACCATTAAATAGTGGTTCTTGGTCCTGACATAAGGCTCTATAGCTTTATTTCCAGCATTAGGCAAACACTTAAAACTCAATTTCTAAAATTTAGTCAGTTCAATGGAGGACTGATGGCTCTGCTTAGATGCCTGTTACTATTCTCCCATACAGTTTTAAAGCATTCACCATGTTCTATTTCCTAAGAGTATTTCACTACTGAAAATAAAAACTTCATCAACTGATCTAATCAGGGGTCAGCTCTAAAGAGTCAGGACGCCACAATGCTGGTTTTCACAACTCTGGCTAGCCTAGAACTTGCTATGCAGTTTAGATGGCCTCACATTCACAGAGATACACCTGTCTCTGCCTCCCAAGTGCTGGGAATAAGGGCATTGTGCTACCACACCAGGGCAATGTAGGGCTTTCATGACACAATCTAACACAGCCTCATGTTACATTCCTTTAACTAATGCCTATCCTATGAGGCTCAGACATCAATAACACCAAGAACAGGAATCACAGACTACTAATACCTGGATGCTTGTAGTGACCGTCTCCTTTGATGCTGACACTTACCTTGACGGATACTTCAGTGAGTAAGCAGCAGCCAAGAACCCGCCCAAGTTGTGCCCAAGCAAGATCATTTTGTCCAATCCTAGGGCACATCTCCATTCTTCAATGGATTCCACAAACTGATTCTCCACTTCTTCTGCATCACTGTCAAACCTGGGTCTACTGCTTCGTCCAAAGCCCAACAGGTCAAAAGCATAGACAGGTCTGTCAGTGGATAGATCTCCAAAATTCAGGGCCCAGAGTCCAAGACCTCCTCCAAAACCATGGAGTAGGACAAGTGGAGTCTTATTTGAGATACTGTGAGAGAACATCAGTGTCCATATTCTATTCCCATTAGATATGCGAACAGGCTCCTTTTTGTAAGTGCAGGGGACACCTAGTGAAAACACAGAAGAGACATTCTGCTCAGCTTTACTGCTACTAAGGAGAACTCTCAGAGCAACCAAAAGTTAATAACCTAGAAACTACATGATATCCAGTCATATTATTTTAGCATTAATTATATCAGCCCTAAAAAGTACATATTTTATTGAGGCAAGCAAATCTAAATGACCATGTTTTATATCTATGTGAGAAGACTTACCTTTGATAAGCCTCAATATCTGTGGTCAAAGTCTTTGGCAAGTCAGATTACCTCCTGACTTCTTTCCACTCTACCATATTGTGGGTATTACATGCCTAGAACTAGAGAAGAACTTAGTGGTCACTGAACCCAGAATTTCAAGGACTCTAGCTTTGCAGATAATAACAAAAGCACACCATCGTGAATTTATAGATCACTTGATAGGTTAGCACTGGAGACTGAAGTCAGACTTGAAAGAATGGTGGAAAACCATCATGAATTCAGGAGAACAGTAATGGTATCCATATTAAACACAGAACTGAAACATTAGTAATTTTAAAGCTTAGTGGAAAAAGAGATGATCAGAGGGCATGACAGGAACATCTCAGCCTGAGATAATCCGAGTTTAAGCAAATGCCCAGAAAATGACAATAATCACAGTTTTGGAGATTAAAACCCTTGTGTTCAAAATGCCATGAGAATAATTTAATCCCTCAAAATTGGCTGAAGATGAAACCAAATCTGAAGTTTGTTTATATTAAATTATCAACTGAACAGCTACACTTTAAGGAATGTACCTTAATCACTGATGCATATTCTTTTGCAATAGATGCAATTTAGGGCAGCCATGTTTCTGTCCTTTAATCAAAGGATTAACCTTGGGTTTTGTATTCACATAGTACACAAAGAGAAAGCCAGCATTCATTCAGAGTTTTAACAGCCCATGCCCTCAATAAAGAACAAAGGCCCCTTTTTACAAAATGAGGTGATCTGGAATTAGCACCAAGCCAAATCTCTTCAGCATCTTGAACACAGGCCTGAGCATTCCCATGCAAACTATTCGAAATGTCCTAGTGGAGAGTTCATCCCACTGCTGAGGTACTTCCTTTCATGTCTGATATCAGAGCAGGGCCAATCCTTCTGTTTGCATCCCTAGAACCTAGAGTCAGAAAACAATATACACACCAGGCATCTGGCACTTAAAAAAGAAAAATCTCCTAACAAGCATTTTTTATTTTGGTAAACCACAAGGATAACTCTGTCAGTTTTGTAGAGAACAATTATCCAAGTACATGGAGTAGAAATTCATTTTCATGTTAAAAAATCCACATAGCAGGGCTAACTATCCACTCTTAGGGATATGACCAGTTATGGTCACTTACTCTGGAATCATCAAATGTAAAATCGAGAAAGTTTTTGAAGGAAAGAATATGAAAAATGTGTGAACAAGTATCAGCAAAAACATACCAAATAGTCATAGATACAAAGCCCCTACTCAACCCATTCTATCAGAACAAAATTGTACAATAAATACCAGAAGTGTGGCAAAATTTCAATGCTTATAAGAAACAACAAAAGAATCCCACAGCAATAAAAATGCGGTATTAAAGGATGGTACAGTCAGAAGAACACTAAGAATCCCACAGCAATACAAATATAGTATTAAAGGATGGTACAGTCAGAGGGAATACTAAGAATCCCACAGCAATACAAATGTAGTAGTATTAAAGGATGGTACAGTCAGAAGGAACCCTAAGAAGCAACTATCCCTCAAGTGACAGGTAAGAAATGGGAAGCTGGGAAAGTGACCTGCCCAAGAGGCTGTACAGCCTCATGGCAGATCTACCAGGTTATCTGATTCCAGTCTAGAGCATGCTCACTATACAAGGCTCTGGAATACCCAAAATCTGCTCACAAGTCCATATCCAGGATTATCTTGGAGGTGCGGGGGTTCTTTAGATGTTTTGGGGAAGTTAAAACTGCTTCTACATTGGTGTTAAAGCTTTGTTTGCTTTTCTTACTCTTGTTCTTGAAGAGTTTGACAGCGGAGCGTTCCAGAGGTCACATGACGTGAGTACACAAAAGCAAATGAGAATCTAGCTCATTAGAGATTTGTAATCAGAAAAACAATGTTACTCCACTCATGTTTTTTGGCAAGTAAGCAATGTTTTATAAACAGATGATTTTTAACTTGTAATGGTTTACTACCATTTTCAAATAAACTAATATATTAACATTTTTAATTATTCAAATTTAATTCTAATAATACTCTGATAACTATAATCCACAAATAATGTTCCCTGGGATCCTTACTAATCTAGGAGTTTAACAGGGATCCAAGACCAAAAAAAGCTGATGGTCACTGTCCCATACAATGCTACTTGCTGAAGAATAAGAAGGTCCTTCTGTTGCCGGGCGTGGTGGTGCACGCCTTTACTCCTAGCACTTGGGAGGCAGAGGCAGGCGGATCTTTGTGAGTTCAAGGCCAGTCTGGTCTAGAGTGAGTTCCAGGACAGCTGGAGCTACAGGGAGACCCTGTCTCAAAAAGACCAAAAAAAAAAAAAGAAGGTCCTTCTGTCAATAACTAACACACCCCAGAAGCTTATTTTCAGTTTCAGGGAAATATATCAATACAATATATTAGACCTAGTAAATAGCTCAGGAGACTTACAAGAGGAAAACCTTACATTTTAACATTTTCTCTTCAGCTTCTTTAAGGTGTGATGTAGATGTAGGGCACCAGGTGGGAAGCCACCCTGTTAGCCATCCTGACCTAGAACACCAAAAACAAAAGGCAAACAGATGAGGTCATGCTCTTCTCAACTCTCAATACTACATCCTGAGAAGCAAAGTATCAGAAGAAACCCCACTTCCTGTGTGAGGGCAAGCTACATGTGGCATAAGTCATTCAGTAGGTGCAAAGGACTGGGATAGGTACTACAACACAGATATTAACTCTAGCCCAGGTAGATAAGAGTCCAAGTAATTATGTAGAAGCTAACAAGAGTAAAATAGGAAGAAAGAGAGAGAGAGAGAGAGAGAGAGAGAGAGAGAGAGAGAGAGAGACTGCCCCCACTGCAAGACAGTCTCTTATCAGGACAGAAGTACAAAAAAGTTGAAGGCCATATATTAGTAGATTCACCTCTCCTGAATGGAAGCACACAGTGAGTAAAAATGAGAGAACAGAACCTTTATTAAAATCCACAATTTTTCCAGGTGTGGTGGCGCATGCCTTTAATCCTAGAATTTGGGAGGCAGAGGCAGGCGGATCTTTGTGAGTTCAAGGCCAGCCTGGTTTACAGAGTGAGTTATAGGACAGCTGGGGTTACAGGGAGACCCTGTCTCAAAAAGACCAAAAAAAAAAAAAATTCACATTTTAAAAAAGCTTATTTCAATGAATCTTTGCAAATGGTCCCTTTTAAATACAAAAAAATAAATTCCAAAAATTAAAAAAGGTTTCAAATACCATGAGAAAGCATAATACAAAATGCAAAGAGCTGCTGGCCCATGTTCAATCTGCCTAGGGTAGCTGATTAACTGTTAATGGACAAACAGCTTTGGCTCCAGCAAATGGATGAAAAGAATGACATGGGCAACGACTATCTGAACAGAGTAGAACAAACAGAACAAGGGAGCAGGTCTGAAGCAATGTATGAGGAAAGACAAACAGCCTACAACTGACACTTGCAGGGAGTCAACCAAGAAGTGGGCGAGCCTTCAACTCCATGCCTGGCACAGACCAAACCTCAGTGCAATAATCTGAAGCAATGCAGAGCTTCAGCAGCCACCTGTGGTTAGCAAGTATTCTTTACACACTGGTAGAAGGGGGAAGTTCCTGATGACAGAGAAATGAATTTGAAAGAGATCAATTCCAGATGAGAGGAAAGGGCCAGAACCAGGGCACAGGGAATAGGGACAGAGAGAAGGGATCCAACGAAGAGTATTTTTAGATGAAGGGGACTGCATGTGATCAATGGTTGGGTAGAGGAAGGGTTAATAAAGATTCCCAGATTTCCACTCCAGAGTGCCACTATGATGACACAGAACATACTAAGTAAGACTAGAGGCTGGGTATGGTTCTGTGGCAAGTCACCTGTCTTGCATGTTGGATGGAGGTCCTTGGGTTTGAGTTCCTGCACCTCAAATAGAATAAAACAAGCAAGAAAACAAAGAATAAATGCAAGGAGAGCTGAGCTGTTTAGGATGGGGTGATCCAGTTATCAGCTTTTTTAGCTTCATCAGCTTGGCCTACATTTCCTTTTCCCATAAATGCCTTATATTCAGTGGTTACCCAGTAACAAATGTCTGCTGAATGATTAGGTTGCTTACAGTTCAAAACACTCTCAGTCCAAGTTAGACCTAGTTCGCAGATGAGAAAGCTGAAGTTCAAGGGCAGAGGAGACACAGCAAGCAACAGAAGTACATACTTTGAGTTTAATTTTGAATGATTCCAAAGCCCTTTTGTCCCGAGATACCTTACTCAAAATGCTAGAGAAACTCTAGCATTTTAAGTGCTTACAGAAGACAGTCCACATTCCTCCATCCTGCACAGAAGGTACATTCCAATCTGTAACCTAGCTTTTCCAAAAACCTCATCACTCTCAAAATTTCATACCATTGCATGTCTCTAAAGCTTTGTCTAGCTCTTCCTAGGTCCTAACAAACACTTCACCTTGTCAGAGACTAGTCCCAACTCTGATGGCAGAGCAAAGGTATGGTTTTTGCTGTTTCTGAAACAGTCACTATAGTCTCAGTGGCTGTTTGTTTACATATTTATCTGGCTAGGACATAGTGAGCACACAAAAACTTAAATCCATCTTAAAAGCCAACCTTATAGCCAGTGCCAGATCCACTAACTGGCTGGTAGTCATGCAAGCTCTCAAGAACTGTGACTGGGAACTGAAGGCTGCAGTCTTAATACTTCTCAGAAGTGTGATGAAGAATGGCAGCTAGGTTCACTTTACAGAGAAGAGTACTTAAAATATCACAGGCTGTGTAACAGAGGATAGCATACAGACAGGGCAAAGGTCTGAACCCCCAAACAACAACAACACCACCACCACCAACAACAACAAATGAGTAGATGCTGACACAAACAGGAGAATCAAGGAAAGAGTCATCAATAGCATGAGGAATACAGCAAGGTGACCTAATAGCTACAGTCTTTCTCATGTAAGCTATTCCTTTTATAGCCACAAGTTAACTTTATAGCCACAAATCAACTCTCAGTCTTTAAACAAAATTTCCTAGTAGGTTCAATAGCACTGTGTTTATGTATATGTACATGTGCACAGACAAGATAAAAAAAAAATCAAGACAATCAGCAGATGCATTTGGTTAGGTCTGCATAGTCATATAGTTAGATATCTAACAGCCTGCATTAAATATCAGTTTCACATTTGCACACTGTCAAGATGGGAAGACCTCTGGGCAGCCACCATAACTGTTACACATAACCTATTATCAAGGTATAAATGTAATAAAATGTCAACAATTGTCCACTTGTAAATATGTAAATCTATTTGCAGCTATCTAGAAAAATAAGGGTTCAGAAATTTTTTAACTTACAATTTTTTTAATTTTTATTTATTTTTATGTGTATGAATGTACTGTCTGCATGTAGGTTTGTGCACCCGTGTCATACAATGCCGCGGAGGTCAGAAGAGGGCGTCGGATTCCCCTGGAACTGGAGTTAAAGACGGTTCTCAGCCGCCATGTGGGTGCTGGGGATCCAACCAGGGTCCTCTGCAAGAGCAGTCGGCGCTCTTAACCACTAGGCCATCTCTCCAGCCCCCTAACAATTTTTAATTGTAAAAAAATGTCAACATGCAGGAATTTTTGCTTGTTTTTAAACTACCATTTTCAGTACTCAGGTTACAGGGCTTTATAGAGAACTTCTTGGCACACATTGGTGAGCTTTCCTGGTGTAGTAGGTATGTACTTTAGGAAAGTTACAGTCCTTGCAATAAATGGCTTTTCTTTGTATTGCAATTGATACTTCCATCCCTTCTGAAATCGGGATGATAGTGCAGTGAATGATAATATGTATTGATTGTTGATTGTCTAAATAGAGTAGGTTTTCTTTTCTATTTATTTTCCAAAACTATGAGGAAATAGCCAGATCTGTATCTAGTTCACTGTGACCTTGTTGGCAAGGCCAAAGATCCAAGCCCTGAAGCATCTAATTAAAAAAGAAAATTAAATTGCCGGGCATGGTGGCACATGCCTTTAATCCTAGCACTTGGGAGGCAGAGGCAGGCAGATCTTTGTGAGTTCAAGGCCAGCCTGGTCTACAGAGTGAATTCCAGGACAGCTGGGGCTACAGGGAGACCCTGCCTCAAAAAGACCAAAAAAAATAAAATAAAATAAAATAAAAAGTAAAAAAATAGAAGACCACACTAAAAGTAGCAATTCCAGGGAGAGATAAGTAGGATGTAATGAACATATTACAGTATATTTACCACAATTGAAAAAAGAAATATGATTTCAAGTATCTTTAGTTTTCCTCCTGAACTTTCTGCCTAATATTTTTGTGTCACTAACACTGTACTTGCACATCATGCCCTCAACGCCCAAGTTTCCTGGTAATCCCTGTTTGTTCTGTGAGAAATCTGATTATCTATAGTATTACTAAACCTGAATTGCACAATATATAAATATTGTGAAAACAGTGAAAGAGGTTTCCAAGTATTCTGAAGAAAATATACAGAAGTCTGGCCAATTTCCACATACTCTTGGCCACTTTAACATTTCTAATTAGGTTATAAGTAAAAGCAGGATTTCATTATGTTACAGTTTTGTTTAAAATAGCTTCCCTCCCTATACTGGTATAATCAAGAGGGAAATCACTGTTCTCTATAAAGTAATCTAAGCACAGCACTCTATCTTATTTAAAGAACATGACATTTTTATTGTAAAGATCCAAATTAGAGGTATGAATATAAATATATACATACATATATGAATGTATCTGTGTGTGTGTATATATATATATATATATATATTTTCCTCTGAAATAATTCCTCAACCAAAGAAGAATTAAAAACTTCCAAATTGAAACTGCAATATAACCAACGGCCTTCTTTCTTGGCAACTGTGAAAAGGGAGGAAAAAAAGAGTATATTCCATAGAACTACAATTTAAGTGATTAGCATATCATTTCCAGATAAGTTATCACTGGCTAATGCAATCATCAATGACAGCACATCCTGCCTAATATATCTGAACATGTTGATTTAGAATTTTTAAAAAGCTGGGTAGGTGGTACAGGCCTGTAATGCCAGTACTTAGGAGGCTGAAGCAGGATTGAGAACTTGAGCCCAACCCAGGCTACATGACAGAAATCTTGTCTTAAAAATTCAACAGTCAGGGGGTCTGAATCAATAAAAATGAATAAAAAGAATCAGTAAAAATGATTTTAAAAATTTAAGAACAAGTCTTTCCCCCAACCCCTCAGCAATATTTTTCTCCTGGTTGTTTCCTACCTTTCCTCGCACAGCAAACAAACCACTCAGGAGTCAGACAGACACTTCATGCCAAATAAACTTGAAGCAGTTAAATTTAAATTCACTGCTTAACAAGACAGAGTAACATTTCTTTCTATCAGTTCTAAATAAGTTTACTCACCAGGCAAACCAGAAAATAAAACTAAAAGCCCTAGGCCTCAAACCTAATCATTATTTTTAATAAATTAATCTGTACACATTTTTCATAGCTTAAAATCAGGAATGGGGAACCATGAAGATAAACTAAAACTCTAACAATCATTCAAGGCTATTTTCAAGCCAATATAATGCTTCAGAACAGCTGTTATAAACAGTATGGGTCTTCAGAGATAACAGTAATCCTAAAACATATTGCCCAGTGTTATTTTTTGATTATGTGGCCCACCCCTGATTTTATCATCTTTGCTTTTTGCCACAGGATTGTCATCTACATTTGTTGGCCTGTGACTGGCATTCTGGGAAGCATGGGTTGGTTCATCTAAGGTCAACAAACAGGATCCCATTCCTAACACCCCGGGACAATTTATAAAGCCCCTTTTAGTAAAACAAAGCCTTGTTCTGAGTTGACAAAAAGATATGAAGAAATATATTATTAAATAGATTTAAGTGAAATAAATAAACTTTAGAGCTGAGTGTGGTGGTGCACACCTGTAACCCTAGCAATTGGGAAGTAGAAGCAGAAAGATCAAGAGTTCAAAGCTACACTGGGTTACATAGCAGGACCTTGTCTTGAAAAAACAAAACAAATAAAACCAATGACAATCAAGAATCAAAAATTAAAGTTTAAGAAAATATCATGGGAGCTAAGGAAATAGCTCAGTAGACTAAAGCACATGCTATGCAAGCATGAGACCTGATCCCAGCACCCACGTAAGGAAGCCAGGCATGGCCAAGCATGCCTGTAACACTGGTATTAGGGGGCAGGCAGATCCCAGAAGTTGGCTGGCCAACCAGACTAACTAAAACAAGTTTAGTGAGAGACCCTGTCTTAAAGGACTAAGGCAAAGAACAAGAGAGGAAGACACCAGCTGGCCTCACCTGGTCTCCCCATACATGTACACATGCACATACACACAAAAACTATCAACCTTTTTTTAAAAAAAAAAAAAAGACCAGCTGGGCATGGTGGCACACGCCTTTAATCCTAGCACTTGGGAGGCAGAGGCAGGCGGATCTTTGTGAGTTCAAGGCCAGCCTGATCCACAGAGTGAGCTCCAGGACAGCTGGGACTACAGGGAGACCCTGTCTCGAAAAGACAAAAAAACAAACAAACAAACAAAAAACCCACAAGAGAAAAGAAAGTAAATCAAATCATGGAGAATATGAGGGGAACAAGGAACATGTTTAGGAAACAAGAAAAATATGGCTTGCCCAGAATTAGAGTCTAGTACATAGAGAGGAAATAAGACTCCAAAGCCAAATGGGAGCCACACTGACTCCAAAGGGCTTTGAAATCAGTCTGAAGACATACAATAAATACAATAAAGCCACTGTGTGTAAAGAACACAGTTCCTGAAAATGAAGCAAGCAAAAACTAGGTGTAGAGAACATAAAGGTTCGCAATCACATGGCTCTCAGAGGGACAAAAAAAGACAGGATGTAGAACCGAATTCTATGGGGACTTGGCAACTGAACTGGTAGTGAGTGAAAATCAAAGGAACAGATTTGATATTCAGGGGTCACAGTTATGACTGTGGATAACCAGAAAATGTAACTTGCTTTTGTAGGTTTTTGTATTATTTAAAGGAAGGCAGAGGCAGGCGGATCTTTGTGAGTTCAAGGCCAGCCTGGCCAGCCTGGTCTACAGAGTGAGTTCCAGGGCAGCTGGGGCTACAGGGAGACCCTGTCTCGAAAAGACCAAAAAAAAAAGGAAGGGAGTTATGAATAAGGGCATGATCTGAATATGTTACATTTGAGAAAGTAGGTACAAACAGCTGACAAACACAAACAGTACTACAGCACAGAAGAGAAAGAGACCTTAGTTTTTCACAGACAAGATAGTTCAAAGATGGTGAGTAATTTAAAGACAAAGAAGATGAATATAGACTCCTAGAGAATTACTGTATTCAGATAATAGCTAAAAGGACAAAACCTAGTAAAATTAACTGCTGGTCTCAGTTTAGGCTGTAAACAAAAAGAGCTAACTGCCTAACAGGGGTTTCATTATAGTATTAAACACTGAAAAGAGGGCTGAAGGATGTAGCTTAGTGGTACCGTGCTTGGATGAGACTCTGAGTTCAGTCCACAGATATGTTCATGCCTGTGTGAAAAAGATACGACAAGGATAAGTACTAAGAAAAATGAAAAGCCACTGGGCATTAAAGAGTTCCCTGATTTTGAAGAAGTCAGGGGCAAGGGTGACAGAGTGGCAGCAAAAGGGAGGAATGTATAAATCTTACCAGTTTCCTAGGAAGTAAGATAAAGAAATTCACTCTTCAATTGCCAAAGCATGGAAATTTACACACAAATTTTAACATAAACCCAGTGGGATACTGGCAAATCAAGTGAGGCAGAGAGATTGAAATGGCTTATTATAGCTTATTCATAGCGTCTGATGATCATGGTGTAAACACTCCCACAACAGCCAATCTCAAGCTGATGGTGCTTGTAAAATTCCTGGAAATTCAGCAATGGTTTGCCAGTACACATCAACTCCAGCATCCCACTGCAAACCACCTATTTTATGATCTACCCTGTAATGAAGCAGTTTTGTGACAGCTTTCCTATGAATTCAACCAGTACTTAATTCTCTGGGCCATATTTACAGCAATCCACAGAAGTCTATTCTTGTTATGGTCAGTTTTCTCAACTGTGTTGCAACTGAAAAGGGGTGGATGTTGAAACCTTCCCAACACATCTGTCTCCATAAAAAGCCACAAATGTAAAGACAAGAATTATATGCTCCAAAAAAAGCTAATAATAATCCTTTACAATGATTTCCTTTGTTAATGTCTCCTCCCCATCTGTATTAGTAACTTATAAAGAAAAAAAGTATTTTGGTCATAGTTTTAGAAATACAAGGTAGAGGGACTGCTTCTAAGTGCTGGACTTAGTGCTGGTAAAATTCCAAGGTGGCACAAGGCATCCCATGGCAAGATACAGGGAGCAGAGAGCATTCAGTATGCACATGTGCCTGGTCTTTCCTCCTTGTCTCATAAAACCAGTAGGATTCAATCTAGAGCTCTACCCTAGTAACTTGGATCTAATTCTAATCTTTTTCCAAATGCCTTCCCTCTAAACACCACAGTCAAATTAAAGTTCTACTCTCTTAATACATTACAATAAGGATCAAGTCTCAACATGTGAAACCTCTTAGGACACTCAAATCATATCCAAACTATGGCATCACTTAAGCTCAAATGTCTGAAAGGAAGAACTTGACTCAAAACAGTAGCCAAACATCCCACATTTACCAATCCAAAGGAGATACTGAAGAAATACAGAGAAAATGTCTTAAGGCTAAATACAGTCACCTGTGAGTCCAGCCAGTTCTGCTACCTGATAAGGGAAGTTCCAAATGCAAAATGGGGACAGTCAGATTTAGCGCACAGGCCAGACAGTAGCTTTACTACAACCACACCTGAAGAACACCCAGCAGCAGCTTAGCCTGCTCTGTGTTTTGGTACAGTTCAGAAGGCCTTCCTAGTGTAGACAATGGGCACTGTTCAAGTGTCCTGCCAAGAATACCAGGGAGGTCTACCTCTGTCTCGGGACAACAGCTGGTCTGCCCTCAATGACCTCCAATCATCACCTAAGCCCTAAGTTCCTTTCCCTGTTCTACTTTGGACTCCCAAGCTTCACAACATCAAGACCAAAAGTGTCCACAGGTTAGTAGTCTCAGAGCCAAAAAAATGTTGTGACAAATTTAATAGGAACACAAACTACCAGTTAAGTTCCTACTTGTGACCACATGACAGCATTTCATGTCAATGTGACCAGGAAGCTCAAAAACAAAGCAAAACAGTGAGCCCAATTATCTTTTGAACACAACTCAAGAGGAAAACGTACTTTCTAATATTTCAAAAATTCCTCCTTTAATCTTTCCAAAATTCTTCTGTTTTCATAATACCCCACTGTCTATCTTTTGGGTTATGCTTCCTATGCAAAACTCTCCAGATAGCTGAAGGAGAACTGTCAAAATATTTAATTTATAAGAAAGAAGTACATGTTTTCTCCCCAATACAAAATAGTCTTGAGAAGGTTGTAACTTTCATAGTTTTAATTTTTCCAACAATTACTATTCCTCTATTCACAAGTGCATGACATAAGTCACTGATAGAAAAGAGCAATTTAGGGGCTGGAGGGATGGCCTAGCGGTTAAGAGCACCGACTGCTCTTGCAGAGGACCCAGGGTTCGATCCCCAGCACCCACATGGCGGCTGAGAACCGTCTGTAACTCCAATTCCAGAAGAACTCCAGTTCCAGGGGAATCCGACGCCTTCTTCTGACCTCCGCGGCATTGCACGACACGGGTGCACAAACCTACATGCAGACAGTACATTCGTACACATACAAAAATAAATAAAATTTAAAAAAAAAAGAAAAGAGCAATTTAGAATGTGTCTATCAAAAAGCTTAGCTGGGCGTGGTGGCTCCCATCTGGGGGTCGCTGCGAGTTTGAAACTAGCCTGGTCTTCAGATTGCACGCCTGGAGACAGCGAAGCCAAGAAGGGAGAGGGCGCTCTGGGACGGACGGAGCAGCCCACCACCGGGTCCGGGACGGACGGAGCAGCCCACCACCGGGTCCGGGACGGACGGAGCAGCCCACCACCGGGTCCGGGACGGACGGAGCAGCCCACCACCGGGGGCCGCTCACCTGCGCACCTTCCGCGTTAGCTTCTCCGCGAAGTTTGTGGAAGTTGGGCGTTTTCCGAAAGCGGAGACCAAACGCACCCTGCCCGACTCCCGCTCCCGAGTGCCGCCTCCTCTCCCTTGGACCCTCGGCCCCGGGGGCGTCTCGAGCCCAGCGCGGAGCTCCGACCTGGAGGCGGAAGGTGCCAGGCCACGGTCTCCTCAGCCCGCCGCCGCCCCAGGGCGTCCGCGGAGCCGCTTCCTCCACTGCCCCACGCGGCCTCCGTCAGCCGCTGGCGGACCCGGCGAAGCGGCGCCCGCGCTCCTCCACACCCAGGCGGCCGGGGTAGCCGAGAGCGTTACACGTCCTCGAAGCTGACCCCCAGACGCTCGCCCTTAAACTGCGTGGTCCCCTCTCCCGGTGGTCCTCACCCTCCGCCGGTGTCCGCACAGTCTACCTCCTCCTCTGCCGCCATCGCCGCCACCACCGCCGCCGCGCAAGCGCAGGGACGTACCCCGAAGCCGGCTGACAGGCCGACTGGGCGGCCCAGGACCGCAGCCGCCCTTAAGGCCAAGCAGCCCGCGCATGCGTCATCCGACCTGCGGGCGGCTGGGCCGCGACTTGGCTTGTGTTCGCCTTCCTCAGCTCCGCCCACCAGCCGCGTATGCGCCGCCCAGGAGGCCCGGGAGCTAGAAAGGAAGGTCAATCCAGCGGCCCTGGGCATTAGCCCAGCCTAGTGAAGGAGTTAGTCTTTGGAATAATGACCATTAATGCGTCATCCCACCGGGATGGACCGCCAGGTGCCGAGCGCTTGTCAGTCTGGGGCCTGATGCTGGACCCTGGCCTGGAAGATGCTGCGGTGGAGGTGGGAGTGCAGCAATGGAAGTCTGTGTGTCCTAGCTAGCCCTTCCTCCAGGTGGGTGGCCAGGGGCAGAAGGCGGCTCAATGGACCCTTTAGTCCATTCACAGTCAATTCTAGGCTCTGAGCTAGAGTTCTGACCCAGACCTGTCCCTCAGCCATCCAGACCCTAAATACATGGGAAAGCGGAAAAGAGCCTATATTTAGGTACTTAGAATACAATTACTGCCGCCCCTCCCCGTCTGTAGAGAACGAATAGAGAAAACTAACAAGGAATTTATTCTGAAATGATAGTTAGCTCATAAAAATATTGTGGTGTGGTGGGACACAACGTTAATCTCATCTCTGTGAGTTCCAGGCCAGCCTGGCCAAGGGATACAGTGTCCTACATTAAAAAAAGAAATAAAAGAAAAAAAAAAAAGGAAGAATGGGGCAGGAGATGGCTCAGTGGTTAAAGAGTGCTCACTGCTCTTGCAGAGGGCCTTCATTTAGTTCCCAGCACCCCACATCAGGCTGCTCAGAAACATCTGTAACTCAAGTTTTAGGAGACCCAACGCCCCCATCCCCTTCTGTTCTCCCTGGGCACCTGCATGCATATACTGCACATACAAACAAGCAAGCACATACATACATTGTTTTAAAATTCTTAATTTTTTTTATGGAATAACTTTAGCTCTTTTTTGCCAAGAAAGATAAGCAAATGTGTGAAGCTGATTAAAGAGCATTGGAAAGCTCACCATGGGCAAATAGAAGTCAGCAATTGACAAGTAAGCTCAAGGTTGCATTTTAAAAATAGAATCCAGAGCCATGACACTCATTGTGATTAAACAAGAAGAGTCATCATGGTATTGCATAAGGAGGTTTTTCTTGGACAGGAGCAGCCTCCCTCTAAGGCCCTCAGGTCAGGAGTAAGCAAGCATAATCAGATAGCACTACTGTCTGTACTCTCATGTAGAGAATATGAAGTAGAGGGCTGGGGCTGTAGCTCAGGGGTAAAGCACCTGCCTCCTATTCATGGCACCCTAGGTTCAATCCCCATTACTGCAAAAAAATAAGTAAATAAGAATAGGCAATAGGCTCACTTAATTCAGTTACTCAGGGCAGATACTGATGCCTGGGGCTACTCTGTAGTCTTTTTTGAATTTTTGTTTATTTATTTTTTATGTGTATGAATGTACTGTCTGCATGTAGGTTGGTGCACCTGTGTCATGCAATGCCACGGAGGTCAGAAGAGGATGTCGGATTCCCCCGGAACTGGAGTTAAAGATGGTTCTCAGCTGCCCTAGCATTGCAAGGAGAGGACAGGAAGGACAAAATGCTAATGGGACGTGGTGGCTGGGTTGGGATCAGAGTCCAACCACCAATCAGCTGTATGACCTTGAAAAATTAGGGCTCCTTGGGTCTATGTGTACATGTCTACAGATCCTGTTAAAGCGCGGGCTCCACTTGTTGGCCTGGGGTGAAGCCTGAGGTTTTCTACTTCCAGCCAGTTTCCAATGATGCCTATGTCCCTGCTGCCAGCAGTAGGCTACCCTTTAACCAGTGAAGTGCTAGGACAGGTCTGTACAGTAGAATCTTCTTCAATAATGGAACTATTTTCCACCCACACAGTCCATACAGTAGCCATTAGCTATGTTCAGCTATGGAGCATTTGACAAGTATGGCCAATTTTTTCTTTTCCTTGGCCAAAGGTATAACAGTTACATGTGGCTGCCATGTTCTACAGCAAATCTAGATCTCAGAATCATCTTTGAAATGAGAGTGTGTTGTTCCTCATGTTAGGGTTTTCAAGGTGTACATGGGAGACAGAGAAGGCTGAGAGGTCCACCATAGTTGGTGCAGGGAGCCAAAGGGGAGCATGGGCTCCTACAGGCTGGATTCTAGAATTTAGTGGTAGAGCTGAAGCAAGAGACTGACTAGCTAGTAACAATTGAACTCTCAGAACCAAGCAGAAGGCAGGACAAAAATACCAAGTTGTAATGGAAAGGGTCAATTAACTTTCCACATTAAAAATTGAAGCATTTGTATGAAGAAAAGCAATAAATATAGTGAAAAGATAGGAACAGATTAGGAAAACCTGTTTTGGAGAACTTAGGAAATCAAAATTTAATGTTTCCAGTATTTAAAGAAAAATTGAGAAAGAAGAAAACAGATGTAGCTTTCTTATTATTTTATTTATTTTTGTATGTGTATGAATGTACTGTCTGCATGTAGGTTTGTGCACCCCTATCATGCAATGCCACGGAGGTCAGAAGAAGGTCTCGAATTCCCCTGGAACTGGAGTTCTCCTGGAATTGGAGTTACGGACGGTTCTTAGCCACCATGTGGGTGCTGGGGATCAAACCTGGCTCCTCTGCAAGAGCAGTTGGTGCTCTTAACCGCTAGGCTATCTCTCCAGCCCCCAGATGTAGCTTTTAAATAAAATTCTCATACGAGAAAGGCTATAAGCTGTCACAAATTCATCAGGCATACCAGAAATCAGGGAAATACAAATTCAAACCATTATGACATCAGTGGAATAAAGGGTAAATATTGACAAAGATCTGGTGCTGTTTCTGGGTCAGTGGGTCAATGAAAATGTTTTTGCTTAGCTGTATTTTTTTTCTAAAATTTCTGTGAGTTTACATGTTAAGCCCATGACCTATCTTGAGTTAAATTTTTGTTTATTTGTGTTGAGGATTTTGTTAGTATTATTAAGCTCCAGCACCATTTATTGACATAATACTTTAAAATAGTATTTGATGTGTCACTTGCTGTGAGCCTATATGATACAGCTTCATGTGGGTACTCAGGTTTCTGACTGGAGCACCAGATAAAACATGATAAGCTCCAGCACCATTTATTGACATAATACTTTAAAATAGTATTTGATGTGTCATTTGCTGTGAGCCTATATGATACAGCTTCATGTGGGTACTCAGGTTTCTGACTGGAGCACCAGATAAAACTGGAGCAGGACATGTCCCTTTCCTTAGTAATCATCAAGGAAAGGTATAAGATATGTACAAGCTGGTAGATGATTTAGAATAAGGAGTCATTGTGCTGGGCACTGGGCTGTGGTGCTCAGTTCCCCTTCAAGGAGGAATCTGTCACCTCAAATGTATGCGATATGTCTGCCTGTCAGTTTCCAGATGTCAGTCCCTCCAGAGAACATATTTGCACTGTGCCACTCACCAAAGTCATGTCCTAGTGATGGGTGGAGGCCAACTGAAGGAGTTGATTCTGCTGAGCCCATTCTGTTCCAGAGTTCCTCGTGGCTGAGCTACTGAGCCTTCATCCCATCCCAGCTCCCCTAACCACCTGCAGACTTGGATTTCTTCCCTCCTTCTGAGTCAGTGTTGGTCTCAAGGGCACAGCCTCCAGCTTTGCTAAGCTCTATCTTTAGAGATTGCCTCCCTGGAGAACTCAAATTCACTTGTTTTGTTCTCATCTCACGCTGAGTGTGAAATTGGCTTATGTTTGAGAATGGTGGGAAGGTCAGCATTTGACAGGGTTTTTTTTACTGCTGTTAGGGCCAGTACCTCAGGAAAACCATTGTCAGAAACTCTGCTCTTTGCTTGAGAGGCTAAGGAAGAAGCGTTGCCATGAGTTCAGGCCAGCCTATAGGCATAGTGAGTCCAAGTCAAGAAAGAGAAAGAAAAAGAAAGAAAGAAAGAAAGAAAGAAAGAAAGAAAGAAAGAAAGAAAGAAAGAAAGAAAGAAAGAGAGAGAGAGAGAGAGAGAGAGAGAGAGAAAGAGAAAGAAAGAAAGAAAGAAAGAGAAAGGGAAAGAAAGAAAGAGAAAGGGAAAGAGAAAGAAGAGAGAAAAAGAAAGAGAAGGAAAGAGAAAGAAAGAAGAGAGAAAGAAGAAAGAAGAGAGAAAGAAAAAAAGAAGAGAGAGAAAGAGAAGAAAGGAAAGGAAGAAAAAGAATGAAAGAAGAAAGAAAGGGGGCTGGCTCAGTAGTTAAAAGCACTGACTACTCTTGTAGCCTTAGTTCAGTTCCTAGCACCCACATGGCAGCTGACAACCATCTGTAACTCCAGTTCCAGGGGATCCTATACTCTCTTCTGATCTCCATGGGCATCCCACAACACCGGTGTACTTATTATATGTAGGCAATGCACTCTTACACATAAAATAAAAATAAGTAAACTATTTTTAAAAAAGAAGAGGAGAAAAAAAGAATAGCACCACTGAAGAAGAGAAGCTGAAGGCAGGGAAGAAGTATCAAGTGGGCAGGAAGAGTGAGCATGGACACAGGAGGAGTGCACAGTGACACAGTGTTACCAGATTCTGCCTCCTCCTCTGCTGCGGTGTTTGGTAATGGTTCCAGTACTAGGAAGGTAGCTGTGGGGGTGAATAGCCCTATTCTACAGCACAGCAGGGCCAAGTTTCCTCAACATGGAATGACAGATCAGATGGTCAAGGCCTTTGAAATAACCCAAATACCCAAATAATCAGAAGAAGGAAATGTTTATTTTGGCTTATGGTCTTATCACTCTGGGCATGTGGTGCCATAGTACATGTCATGCTGGGAGCGTGTGATAGAGGTCTGTTCATGGCTGCTGGGAAGAAGAGAGAGCAGGAGTAAGGTGCTAGATCAAGGACATGCCTCCAGCAGTCTACCTTCCGTCTGGCTCCTCCACCTAGTGTGTACCACCTAAAGTGTCTCTGACCTAAAGTTTCTACCACCTAAAGTGTCCACCATCTAAAGTGCTACCACCTAAAGATTCCATGTCCCTAAGGTTCCACCACCTCTCAGGACCACTGCACGCTGGTGACCAAGCCTTTAACATACGGGCCTTTGTCAAGGAGAATTTAAAATGCAGACCATAGGGGCTGGAGAGATGACTCATAGGTTAAGAGAACTGGCTGCCCTTATAAAGGACCCGGGCTAGATTTCCAGCACCCACATGGTGATTAACAACCATCGGTAACTCCAGTTCCAGGGGATCTGATGCCCTCTTCTGATCTCCAAGGTGTACCACACAGATGTACTTATATACACATATGCAGGCAGTGTACTCATACACATAAAATAAAAATATTTTTAAAAAACTTAAAAGAAATGCAGACTGTAACAACCTCCATACTTATCCCAGCTCCAGTCCTGAAGCCTTTTAAGTAATTTTCCTGTGAAGGAAATCATGGCATGTAATTGTTCAGATTCAAGCTCAGAGGCCCTGAGAGGTGAGAGCAGAAAGAGAAAGGAATCAGGCAGAGAGGCTGGCACTCAGCTTCCTGTCACAGCCTCTGACCCCAAGACAGTTGAAGTCATATAATTGAGAGGAGACGCCTATATATTCCTTCACTCCACCTTGCATCCCATTTGATACAACGGAAAGGCCTGATTTTTAATTTTCAGTAAAATTAATGTTTTTAACTTTCTACCATATTTTAGATCTTTTATATTTCATTTATGTTCTGATTGTGTGCATGTGTGTTGCTGTTGTTGTTTCTGGAAAGAGCATATTAAAAATAATGGGTATAAACTAGGAAAAAGCCATCCAGAATATTAACACTGAAAATGTCAGTTCCTTTTCTGTATTTACACTTTTCAGACCAGAGCAAAATTCATCCATGCGGACATTATGCATGCCATGGAGCAATCCGTAGCAGGGTCATGTTTAAACAGTAGCAAAAGTATTGCTACTCATAATTCTCCCTGATATTAACACTGCCTATTCAGTTGCCCCCTCACCTTTCTGAATATCCATTTTATTTGATCTTCACTTGCTGCAGAAAGCAAGCAGTGGTTGTTGCTTGATTCCTTTTGTGACAACTGGGAAATAATCTGTGATGCTGTAAGAACTTGATTCTAAGTAATTCAGCTAAGTGGCTTATTTAGCTTCAGCTCCATAGATATACACACTGGGAATGATTTTCATCCGTAATGGACTCCACACGGAAATATGATTATCTGTACTCACAGCTGGGGGAACTTTGTGGTGCTGTGAGTGAATTGAGAGTTAAGGAGAAGTTTGTGTGGTCCACCAATGTGCATTGTTTGTGTGACCAGACCTGGCTTTTGTCTGTTCCTGAGATCCAGTTGTTAGTGAGCTCTTGAGCTGGATATTGAACCTTGGAACTTTCAAATTAGGACTACTTATACCACAGAAATTGTCAATTATTTCAAGTCAAGGCTGATTTTAAAAATTCTTTCGAGGTCTGATTTATAAATATTTCATTGTCTGCTATATATTGGTGTAGAATTACTGAGGCTATGCCAGGCAAAGAGCTTAAGGTCTTGCAGGGGAAAGTAAATGGCTCTTACTGAGGATGGAGCTCAGTGTTAGAACTCTGGCCTGGCATGCCTAAGGACCTGAGTTTTGTCCTCAGCACTACGCAAGAAAAAGAAAAGGAGAGGGAAGAGAGAAAGGGGGTGAGAAGGGGAAGCAGGTGCAGATAGCACGTGAGCAAAATGAAGGACCAAAGTGCAAAGTGCACCTTTTCTATGAAGGTGTGCCAGTGTGGATAAGCATTTTTTTTTTTTTTTTGTCTTTTAGAGACAGGGTCTCCCTGTAGCCCCAGCTGTCCTAGAACTGGCTCTGTAGACCAGGCTGTCTTTGAACTCACAAAGATCCGCCTGCCTCTGCCTCCTGAGTGCTAGGATTAAAGGCGTGTGCCACCACGCCAGGTGGATAAGCATTTTTAAGCATTTGAAAGTTTAAAAGATTTAATTGGGTTGCCCATTTATGGAAATAGTTGGTGAAAGTAAGTCTCAGGAAAAGCTTTGTTTCATTTTTTAAGTACAAATCATAATGGTTGTCACTCAGTGAGCACATATAAACACCATCCAGGATATTAAGTTGATTTTGAAGGAGAAAAGAGGCATCTGATGGAAAGTGATGGATGGGCAGGCCAGGCTGGTGTGTGTCAGGAAGATGAGCCCCAGCTGCAGAACACATCTCCAACCTTTCAGCCCTTGCGCTGGACAACATGCCAAGTGGTAGGGGTTTTTTGTTGTTTTTTGTTTTGTTTTTGTTTTTATGTTTTTTTTTTAATTTTTTTTATTATTTATTTATTTATTTATGTGTATGAATGTACTGTCTGCATGCAGGTCTGTGCACCCGTGTCGTGCAATGCCGCGGAGGTCAGAAGAGGGTCTCGGATTCCCCTGGAACTGGAGTTCTCCTGGAATTGGAGTTACAGACGGTTCTTAGCCGCCATGTGGGTGCTGGGGA
>VZQC01013591.1:442705-519126 GCA_009823505.1 Rhizomys pruinosus
CCCCTTTCCTCTTCCTTTTTTAAATTTTTTTATTTTTATGGTGTATTGACTTGCCTAGGTTTCAGGTTTTCAATTTTGTGTATATATTGGATGTTGGAAGCCTAAGTTAGTCTTCTCTTTCTGTTCTGAAGGTTCTCCAAAAGGAAGACCACTTGGATTCTCAGCAATTCACTTGGTGCGCGCAGGGGTGGGGGGGGGGATGTGGCGCGCCTGACCTAGCCCGCACCCCGGTACCTCTGGGACGGGGACCCCGGAGAGAGGGTTCAGCGCGAGACCCTCTCCCAGCTGCCCCTGTGCCAGACCACCCCTGGAACTGTGTACCTGTTCTGGCGCGTTATGGCGTCTTGCCTGTGACTCAGGTTCCCGCCCACAAGTCTGGCCGGGACCAGAGCAGAAGTAAACACGACCCTCTGTTCACTCTGCCACGGAAGAGCGCAGTCCCTCTGGGACGGGGACCCCGGAGAGAGGGCTCAGTGCGAGACCCTCTCCCAGCTGCCCCTGTGCCAGACCACCCCTGGAACTGTGTACCTGTCCTGGCGTGTTATGGCATCTTGCCTGCGACTCCAGAAGTTAGTTAGCTTTATATGATGCAAGCATAACCCTAATGCCCAAACCAGACAATGATGTTACAAGAAAACTACAGACTCATATCTGATATGAATGTATGTACAAAAATACTCACAAAATGTCAGCAAATTTAATTCAGTACATTATCAGAATTACACACCATGACCAAGTAGGATTTATCCCAGGTATGCCTGACTGGTTCAACATTCAAAAATCAGTGAAGTCCATTAACAAGCATAGGATGAGAAAATAATTGCATAATTTTAGAAATGGGTATATAAAAAAAGGCATTTGAGAAAATACCATGCCTATAGAATAAGGAATAATGGAGGACTTCCACACTGAATTCAAAAACATCTACAGAGCCAAGTGTTGCAGTACATACATGTAATCCAAGCAGGAGAAACATGATCTGGGAACCAACCTGGACTATATAGCAAGATTCTACCTAAAAAAAATAACCTATAACTTATAATTAATGGTGAGAAGCTCGAAGATTTTATACAAATGTAAGAAACAAGATGCTCCTCTCACAGTTCCTTTTTCTGTAACATGGTATGGAAGCCCTAGATAATGCAATAGGAGAAGGAAAAGAAATAATAGTAAATGGATAGCGACAAAAGAAATAGAATTGTCTTTATCTGTGTAAAAAAGTTAATAAAAATCGAAATAGAATCAGTAAGTAGTTATATATGATTTTAAGACCCAGAGTTAATTGTTTTCACATATATCAGCAATAAAATGGAATTTAAAATTAAAAACTCATTACCATTTATATCTCCCAAATTAAATATTTAGGTATAAATCTAATGAAATATATATGATTTACATAAAGAAAACAATAAAATCTTCTCATCATAGCAGTCTAATTACTTTGATCTTCAGATTGAATACAGTCACAATCATAATCCAACCTGGTTATTTTCTGGACACCAACAAATTCATTTTAATGTTTGTATGGAGAGGCAAAGATCCAGAAGAGCCAATGGAGAGAACTGGCTCAACCTGACTTCCAAACTTGTTATAAAGATACAGCAATCAAGATGGTATTACTGTAGAAAGAATAGACGAACAGCTCAAAGGGACAGAGTAGAAGGCTCAAAAGTAAACTCATAATCAACTAATCTTTGAAAATGAGCCAAGGAAAAACAATAGAGCAAAAATTAGCTTTTAAATAAATGATGCAGGATTAATGACATCACTAGAGAAAGAGACAGAAAGAGAGATGAGAGGAAATAGGAGGAAGACAAAAAGGAGGAGGAGGAGGAGGAGGAGGAGGAGGAGGAGGAAGAGGAGGAGGAGGAGATACGAGAGAGAGGGGGGAAAAAGAACATTTAGACACAAATATTGCACCTTTCACATTCATAAAAATCAAATGAATCACAGACTTAGAATGATAATGCAAAGCTATAAGATTCATAGATACTAACATAAGAGAAAAATGGAGAAGATAACACTTTTAGATAGAGTACCAAAACCACTATCCATATAATAAATTGGTATGCCGATCTGGATTAAAATCTAAAAGCTCTACTCTGACATTTGCTAAATAATGATTATGATGGTTATGGGTTCATTAATTTTATAGTGTTAATTATGACACAGTATATATAAAAATATATCAAGCTACCATACTATATTTATTGAATGTAAACAATTTTGTCAATTAGATATTTTAAACTTCAAAAATAATTAGTATACATATTGCTAATCACTACCATGCAGCTCTCTGTGATCTAAGTACTGTACTGGGCTCTCCTCAGTCACATTCTTCCAACAGCCTGGGGAGATGGACAGGGCATGTTTTGCCATTCAGGACTGTGTGATCTCTGTTTAGAAAAGGAAGGACATGAAAGGTTAATCAATAGTGAATGACAAACGTGGAGTTTGTAATCAGTGTTCTCATTCACATCTCATTTAGGACTGCAAGCATGATAATATAGAGGAAATATGTGATTTTAAAGTAAAATAGGTGTTAGGAGCTAACAGGACACACACAGTATTCACATGGATCTTTTGGAATAAGAAATAAAAGTATGATTATTTTTTTTAAAAGATTGGTCTATTCTTATTTTACTTTTATGTGTGTGCCTGCATATATGTACGTACGCCACATATATATAGTGCCTATGGAGGCCAGAAGAGGGTCAGTTTCAGGTGGAACTGGTGTTAACAGGTGGTTGTGAGACACCAAGTGGGTGCTGGGAACTGAATCTGGGCCCTCTGTAAGTACTGTTAACTGCTGAGCTATCTCTCTAGTCTTCTTGTGATTTTTTTAAAATATATTTTTTATTGTTATTAAACTTTTTTATACATTGTACATCATTTTTCAATCCAATTTAGACACATTTCTCCCTCCATGCCCCCCACCCAACCTGAGTCCACGTGCTCTGCCACACATGTCCTGCATCACTCTCTGAGTCTTTCCAGAGTTTTTCCAAAGCAGAGGATCATTGTCCTTGGGAGAACTTCACTGTTTCAGTCAGTTTTTTTGGTCCCAGTTCTGTTGTTGTTCCCTCCAACTTGTATTGCTTCAATGTATGCATATGTATATATACATATATATACACACACACATATGTCACACCTATACTAAAATTATGTCATCTGAAAACAAATTATGTTATTTCCAAATCATATTTCGGGGTTCACATTTTTCCATTTTGATGTTATATTACTCTAAAATATACATATATATATATATATACCCTCCACTCATATCCATATACCAAAATACCAAAGTCTGAAAATAAATGTTAGGTTAATTCTAGAAACTGTTTAGGGATTCACAATATAGGAGCACAGTTGCTTTTATATCACAAGGAATATGACATTAATGTTGCTCAGTTTGCCTTACAACTAGGTACTTGGTGCTAGCATCCACAGATAAGGGATACCATTTCCTGTTTGTTTTTCTGGGACTGTGTTACTTCACTTAACACAGTATCTTCTAGTTCCATCTATTTACCTGCAAATTTCATGTCATCTTTCTTTACCGCTGCCTAGAACTCCATTGTGTAGATGTACCAAATTTTCTCTATCCACTCGTTGGTTGAGGGGCACTTGGGTTGCTCCAGCTCTTTGCTGTTGTGGAGAGAGCTGCAGTAAACATGGCTGTGCATGTATCTCTGCGGTAAGATGCATCTTGTGGGTATATACCCAGGAGTGGTATGCCTTGGTCAGGTGGTGGGCTCATTTGAGTCTTTTAAGGGTTCTCCACATTACTTTCCATAGTGGTTGTACATGTTTACATTCCCACTAGCAGTGGATGAGTATGCCCCTTTCCCCACAACCTCTCCAGCATTTGGTATCATTTGTTTTCTTGATCCTAGCCAGTCTTATTGGGGTGTGATGATATCAGAAAGTGGTTGTAAGTTGCATTTCCTTAGTTATTACCAATGTTGAACACTGCTTAAGATGTTTCTCAGCCATCTCTATTTCCTCGCATGTGAAGTCTCTGTTCAGCTTTTTACTCTATCTTTTGAGTGAGTCTTTTTTTTTTTTACTTCTTTGTTTTTTGAGTAGTTTATATATTCTGGAAGTTAATGATCTGTCAGATGTATCAGCAATGAAGGTTTCCTCCCACTCTATGGGTTTTCTCTTCACTTCCCTGATTGTTTCTTTCACTGTACAAAAGCTTTTGAGTCTAATGAGGTCCCACTTGTCAATTGTTGACCTTATTTACTGTGCAGCTGCTGTTTCATTTAGAAAGTCTTTCCTACACCTATCTCTTGTTGCTGCCAACTTTTTCTTTTATCACCTTCAGAGTTTCAGGTTTCACGTTGAGGTCTTCGATCCATTTGGAGTTGATTTTTTGTACAGGGTGAGAGGTAGGGATTAAATTTTATTCTACTACAAGTGGTAATCCAGTTTTGCCAGCACCACTTGCTGAAGATGCTGTCTTTCCTCCATTGAGTCTTCTTGGCCCCTTTGTCAAATATGAGGTGGTTGAAATTGTATGTGCTCAAGTTTGGATCTTCAGTTTTGTTCCATTGGTCTACAGGTCTGTTTTTGTGTCAATACCAGGCTGTTTTTATGACTATAGCTCTGTGGTATAGTTTGAAGTCTGGTATAGAGATCCCCCTGTATTGCTCTTTTAGCTCAGTGTTGCTTTGGGTATTCAGGGTCTTTTGTTTTTCCATATGAAATTAATGATTTTATTTCCAAGTCTGTAAAAAACACCCTTGGGGATTTTAATTGGGATCGCATTAAATCTGTATATTAATTTGGGTAGAATGGACATTTTTACTATATTGATTTTTCTAATCCATGAGCATGGGAGGTCTTTCCATCTTCTGATGTCTTCAATCTCCTTCTTCAGGGGTTAAAATTTTTTGTTGTAGAGCTCTTTGGTGTCTTTGCTTAGGTTTGTTCCTAGGTATTTTATTGTTTTTGAGGCTATTGTGAGTGGGAAGGTCTCCTCGTATTCCTTCTTCAGTTGCTTCTTGTTGGTATAAAGAAGACTAGTGATTTTTCTAGGTTAATTTTGTGTCCTGCCACTTTACTGAAAGTCTTAATCATTTCTAGGAGTTTTCTGGTGGATGTTTTAGCATCTCTTAGGTAAACTATCATATCATCTGCAAAAAGGAACAGCTTGACTTCCTCTTTTCCAATTAGTACTCCTTTAACTTCCTTTTCTTGCCTTATTGCCCGAGCAAGTGTTTCAAGCAATATATTGAAGAGGAGTGGTGACAGGGGGCAGCCTTGCCGAGTTCCTACCTTTTTTTTTTTCTTTTTTAGTTTTTTTTTCTCCTTTAGTATTTTTGAAGCAGGATCTCCCTTTTAGTACCAGCTGTCCTGCAACTTGCTCTGTAGACCAGGCTGGCCTTGAACTCACAGAGATCTGCCTACCTCTACTTCCCGAGTGCTGGGATTAAAGGTGCATGCCATCACACCCAGCTCCGAGTTCCTACCTTTAAGGAGACTGCTTCTAACTTTTCTCCATATAGGATGATGTTGGCTGTGGGTTTCTTGTATATGGCTTTGATTATGTTGAGGAATGATCCCTCCAGTCCAATTCCTTCTAGGGCTTTTTCTGCATCAATTGAGATGATCATGTGGTTTTTGTCTTCCATTTATTTATTTGTTTTATGAAATGTATTGATTTACATATGTTAAACTATCCCTGCATCTGTACTATGAATCCAACTTGATCATGATGGATGATCTTTTTGATGTGGGTCTGCATGCGGTTTGTATTTTGTTGAGAATTTTTGCATCTGTGTTCATTAATGAAATGGATCTATAGTTCTCTTTTTTTGGTGATATCTTTGCCTGGTTTTGGTATTAGAGTGATACTGGCTTCATAGAAGGAATTTGGGAGATTTCCCTCTGCTTGTATCCTTCTGAACAGTTTGAATAATAATGGTTTGTAACCTTCTGAGCAGTTTGAATAATAATGGTTGTAAGTCCTCTTTAAATGTTTTCTGCTGTGAAACCATCTGGGCCTGGGCTTTTTTAGTTGGGATATTTCTTATTACATTTTCAGTTTTTTCATATATTATGGGTCTGTTTGTCAGTCTCTTTTTGGTTAAGCTTTGGTGATTCCCAGGATTTCATATATTTATCCATTTCTCTTAGGTTTTCAAACTTAGCATGGGGTAGGTTTTTGAAGTATTCCTGTATGATTGTTGGGATCTTTTCATTGTCAGTTGTGATATTTCCCCTTTCATCATGAATTCTATTGATTCAGAGTTGCTCTTTCTTTTGTTTAACTGGGCTAACGGTCTATATTGTTTATTCTTTCAAAGAACCAACTTTTGGATTCATTGATTTGTTTTGTTTTCTTTGTTTCTGTTTCATTGATTTCTGCTCTGATTTTTGTTATTTCTTCCTGTCTGTTGCACTTAGGGTTCATTTGTTGTCTCTCATGTATTTTTAGCTGCTGTGTTAGATTGTTTATTTGTGCTCTTTCTGTTTTGCTTTGTTTTTTTCTTTTTTTTAATGTAGGTCGTTTGTTTTTCTGACTATGGTGAGATAGAATCTCAATAGGTTTTTATTTGCATTTCCTGATGGCTAAAAATGTCCAATTTTTTTCAAATATTTGTCAATTTGCATATCTTTTTCTGAGAGCTGAGACACTTTTTAATTGATTTTATTTGATTTAAGATCTTTGTAGATACTAAATATTAATCTTCTCGTCAAGTCATACTTCCTTGATTTTTTTGTGTTTCTTATGTTTCTGTGTAGCTGTTGGTGTAGATTTCCATCCCACATTTCTGTGGGAATCTCCTCAGCAACCTGCTCTTGAGCACTCAATCCCCAGGACCACTCAGAGGTGAAATCAAAACGCTGTGCCAGAAATGACATGAAACTGTGCACGATCTAGAAGTACACACAAGATCAACAGAAGTATACTGCTCACCACCACAGAGCAGAAATAGAAAAACTGACATTGATATTTTAAACATACAAATAGTAAATGAATATGATAAAGGAAGAGGAAGGGAATGAGAAAAAGCAGGAAACAAATTAAGTAAATTAAAGGAGAAGGAAGGCGCATGAAGACTGCATGAAGGGAAGAGGAAAGAACGAGAAAGGTTTGGGGCTGGAGAGATAGCCTAGTGGTTAAGAGCACTGACTGCTCTTGCAGAGAACCCAGGTTCGATCCCCAGCACCCACATGGCAAATAAGAACTGTCTGTAATTCCAGTTCCAGGAGAACTCCAGTTCCAGGGGAATCCAATGCCCTCTTCTGACCTCTGAGGCATTGCACGACATGGGTGCACAGACCTACATGAAGACAGTACATTCATACACATACAAAAATAAATGAAAATTAAAAAAAAATGTTAAAAAAAAAAAAAAAAAAAAAAAAAAAAAAAAAAGAACAAGAAAGGTTTAAGAAGAAAAAAATTTTCCCATAATGAAAATGTGCTCAAACAAAATTAGATAAATAACTAGGGGGATAAAAAATTCAAACATAAAAACTTTTTGTTACAAAATCAATAAAATTGATAAGTCAAAATACCACCATAAGTATAATAAAGAGGGCAATCAAGTGGTAAAACACACACACAGACACACACAAAAAAAATTACCAATGATCCTAATATGCACAAACAAAATTAGATAAATGCAAGGATGATAATAAAAACATAAAAACTTTAAAAAAGTAAAGTTTATCCAGGTCAGCTGGAACTAAAAGGAAGACCCTGTTTCAAAAATACCCCCCGCCAAAAAAGGTAAAGTTGAAATATGGCTAAAAGTTTAGTAAAATCATAAAGATGATTTTTGGAAATAGCTCCTTTCTGGACCCTCTAAATCTGGAGGTGGGGGCCCATGAAAGAACATAGCCCATAAAAGTGTTACCACACAAGCCTGAGCACGATCCCTGGAACCCATAGACCTCCAGTCTCTGTTGTGATGAGCACTACTGGACAAGGGTCACGTGTGTTCCAGAGCTGCTCTACTTTAGTAGCCTCTCTGCTTTGAGTACTAGGGTCCTGTACCTACCTAGCGTTAACACTACAGTCTGTAGGCCGGGCAGCTACTCTCATCCTCCTAAGAGCCCTCCATTTGTATACTCTGGAGTGGCTGGTATTCTAGCCGGAGGAAGAGTATCTTCCAAGTATATTGGAGTGGGGAAGTAACCACAACACTGAGATCTGTGTTTAAACTGCTGAGTAGTACATTCCACACTGGAGCAATGCAGCTGGGGAGGCCAAGCAGTCCTCTGGAACATCAAAGCTTTCAGTCTTACAGCAGTGAGACTCATGGCAGACAGATGGCTCCAGAGGTTAGTCTACCTCCTGGCCTCCGGCTCTGGGCTAAGGAAGTCCAACGTTATCTCAAGTGGTGAAATCAGCTCCTAGCTACTGAAGATGGAGAGCCTTCCTCTGCACACTTCGCTCCTTGCCCCTGTGCTTTTCAGCTTCTCAGTGTCGTGTGTCCCGTGTCGCCCCTCGTCCCGTCCCCGCCCCCCCTGCCCCGTGTCTAGGATGGCCTCCAGTAGTTGTCTCTCGCCCTAACTGTGACAAGTTGGCTTTAGGTTCCCTGACTGGTTATTATTCCCTGTTCTCAGGCTTCTTGGAGTAGCTCAGTTTTAGATCAAAGTTTCCTTTTTAAAAAAATTTTTTATTATTAATTTTATTTATTTCTGTATGTGTATGAATGTGCACTGTGTGCATGCAAAGGTTCCTTCTCCAGGTAGCACCAGCTGCTGACCCCAAAGGAGCCACCGTTTCAGCCAAAACCTGCAACCAGATCTTAGGCTTGTGAAGCTGTGGATTGTCCTGTGGGAAGGACTGTTGTCTCTTTCCACCAGGGCCGCCTTGCTCAGCCTTGGGTGAGCCTTCTGTTACTTCACCCTTCAGCTGTTTCACCGTTCCTTTTGTGAGTATCTGATGTTCTCCACTGTTTCAGGTTAAATTGTAAAACCCTTGTCTGCACAGCATACAAATCAGGGTTTGAGTTAAAATTCCTGAATATATGACAGAAATATGGCATTATTTTAAATACGAATGTTCCTTAACTTGTAAATTACTTAAAATCACATTCATATGCTTTGTGTCATCTGTGCACAGTTTCTTCTTTGGAGTTATTAGAACAAAATGGATTGGAAATAAACAAATGCATATCTAACAGTAAAACCCAAGTATAGTATGTATGCCTGTCATCCCAGCACACAGGAAGGGCAGAAGGATTAGGAATTTATGATCACCCCTGGCTATATAGTGAGTTTGAGGCTAACCTGGGCTAACATGAGAACCAGCCTTTAAAAAAATCCATTGAGGGGCTGGAGAGATGGCTCTTGCAGAGGACAGGGGTTCAATTCCTAGCACCCACATGGTGACTGACAACTGTCTATAACTCCAGTTCCAGGGGATCCGATGCCCTCTTCTGATCCCTGAGGGCATTGCATGACATGGATGTATTTACATAATTCAAGCAATACACTCATACACACAAAATAGTAAAATAAAATAAAATCCATTAATTTCCTATAGCTCTTCATCTTGAAGTGGGATCTCTTGAAATTTTCCCCACACCTCTTGCATGTCAACTGGCTTTGTTAGATGCAGATCTTGTTAGACTACCATACTGTGGAGATTTCATGGGTGTCACTTCCTATCATGTCTAGAATGTCCTAAGTAGAACAGGTGTCTTGACCCTCTGGCTCTTATAGTCTTTCTGCCCTCCTCTTCTTTGATGTTCCCTACAGCTATAACAATGATGATCAAAGAAGAGGACAAGAAATTGAGGAATAGGGGCTGAGATGGCTCAGCAGTTAAGAGCACTAGCTGTTCTTGTAGAGGACCCAGGTTCAATTCCCAGCACCTACATGGTCACTAACAACTGCTCATAACTCCAGTTCTAGGGAATCCGATACCCTCTTCTGACTTCAGCTGGCATTGCTTGACATGTGTGCACTTATACACATAAACTAAATACACTCATATACATAACCTAAGAATAACAAATAAAAAAAAGAAATTGAAGAGTGGGGGACATGGGGAGATTTGGAAGGGGAACTGGCAGGAATGGAAATAGTGTAGACTATACTCATGTATGATGTTCACATAAAAATATTTAAATTCCTAGCTAAAATCACACCATTATGAAATGAAACATCTTGAAGTTGGGCAATACAAAGGTAAACATCTGACAACCCTATGGGTTCTTCACCAAGGGTTCATGACAGCTCTGTCCAGTTTCCTGGTGAAGTGTTAACACCAGTGAAAATCAAACTGTGATTCACTTCCCCCACTCAGGCTCACATGTGTACCTTAGTTCCCTCTCCAATCATCTCTGGTATCTGCTGATATCCCAAGGGCAAGGAAGGATGCTCAGTAGAACACTTTAAAAATAGAGGAAGAATATTCAAGCCATTTCCTGTGTCTGCCCTGTTGGGATTTTTTTTTTTCTTCTTTCTTTGGCTGGAGGTATGGGACATCAAGAAAACTGCTATGTTGTAATACATTCCAGAAAAATCTCTGTCAATTCAGTTCAAATGATGAAATGTGTAGGTTTGTAGCTTTAGGTCTGTGGGCCAGTTAAAACTGTTGGGGGAAAGCTGGGTGTGGTGGTGCACGCCTTAATTCCTAGCACTCTGGAGGCAGAGGCAGGAAGATCTCTGTGAGTTCAAGGCCAGCCTGATCTACAAAGAGAGTTCCAGGACAGCTTGGGCTATAGGGAGGCCCTGTCTTGAAAAAAAAAAAAAAAAAAAAAAAAAACCTGTTGGGGGAAAATGTGTAGTTTATAAAGACAGACTGACCCTGGTTAAAGCTTGGGACAAGATCATGCCCAGGGAGAGCTGAACCTCATCTGCCAATCTGCCATTTTGGACTCTATCCCCCTAAACTACAGACAACCTTTCCTCTTTCAAATTTTTTCAATAAGAAAAGTTAAAAAATAAAATAAAATAAAAACAAAAAAAGAAAAATAAATAAAAAAGGAAAGTTACTGGTAAAGTTAGCTACCTTAGAAGTGTGTTATTACACAGGGTCTGAGCTCCTTCTTGCCTCTTCTACACACCATAGTCCTCCTGCTATGTGATCCCTACCAGGAACTGAAGAGAGGCTAACACCAACCATGACCTTAGTTAAACATCTAGACCATGAGCCAAATGAATCTTTTCCTGTATAAATTACCCAGCCTTGGGTATTTTGTTGCAGCAATGGAAGATGAACTAAGGCAGTATTATCAACATTGTGTCTGGTATGTATTGCAAAGTTTTATTGACGGTTTAATATGAGAATTTGAGCATCATTTATTACCAAGATTATAGATAGTTTTTGTAACATTTTTTCCTGTACCATGACTTGCTTAGAAAAGCCTTAACTCTAGATAATATAAATATTTAATTCTTTCTTCTAGAAGCCAATGTAATTTCCCTTTAAACTTCATTGAGCTGTACTTCACAAACCACAAAATCTCCCCATAATGTATTATGCTGAATGGTTTCAGTTATTCATGAATTATACAAATATCACCATCACCTCATTTTGAATTTGTGTGTGTTACTTGTCTAGAGATTCACCCCTAGCTTGACAGTCAGCAGCCAGCCCCAGAATATTTTTTGTGCTAGTTCCTTTTCAGTTTCTGTGATTAAACACTCTGACCAAAAGCAACATAGGGGAGGAGAGGGTTTATTTGACTGACACTTCCAGTCCATAGTCCATCACTGAGAGAAGTGAAGGCAGAGAACTGAGGCCTTGCTATTTCATGTGGGATCAATCTGACCAAGGAACTCATAGCCAAGGAAGTACAGCAGAAACCATGGAAGAATGCTGCTTGCTGCCTCGTTAAGGCTCATGCTCAGATAGCTTCCTTAATACAGCCCAGGCCCAGCAGCCCAGGGAATGGCATTGCCCACAGTGGGCTGGACCCTCCTACATCAATTACGGACAACCCCTCACAGGCATGTTCATAGACCAACCTGATAAAAGAAATTACTCAATTGAGTAATTTTTTTTCAGGTGTTTCCATGCTGTGTCAAGTTGACAGTTAATGCTAACTAGGACAATTTTCATCACCCCAATGATTATATTTAAATCTTTCATCTTGGGTTTTTTTTTAATTTTTTAAATTAATTTTATTTATTTTTGTATGTGTATGAATGTACTGTCTGCATGTAGGTTTGTGCACCCATGTCATGCAATGCCGCAGAGGTCAGAAGAGGGTCTCGGATTCCCCTAGAACTGGAGCTCTCCTGGAATTGGAGTTACAGACAGTTCTCAGCTGCCATGTGGGTGCTGGGGATTGAACCTGGGTCCTCTGCAAGAGCAGTCAGTGCTCTTAACCACTAGGCTATCTCTCTAGCCCCTCATCTTGGGTTTTTAAATATGGTATTTGGTAGGGTCCACTTTGATTCTTTCGCCTATGCATATCCAGTCATCTGAGCACCATTTGTTGAAAAGCCTGTTTTCCCCTTATTAAATTATGTGGTCATTGTTGAGAATGAGTTGTTTATAAGTTGACATTGTATTATTATTATTATTATATTATTTTATAAGTTGACATTATATTCTTGATCCTCAGTTCTTTCCCCTGACCTGCATGTCTGTCTTTATCCCACTGTCTTAATTTCTGTTATGTTCATAAGTAAGTTTAAAAATCAGGAAATAAGTACCATCCGCCTCTGTTTTTCTTTTTAAATATGGTTGGCTGTTATATGCTGGGGAGGATGCAGAGATGAGGATGGTCTTGTCAACCAAGGTATAAACTAGTACAGTCAGTAAGGAGAACAGTGTAGAGATTCCTAACAGAACTACCATATGATCCAGCAGTTCTACTAGTGGGAATACATCAGAAGGAGATGAACTCATTACATCAAATGCAGATGTGCACTCACATGTTTATTGCAGCGCTATTCATAATAGCTGATATGGAGAATCCATAGAGATGCCATCAGCAGATGAATGTGCAAAGAAAATGTGGCATCACAATAGAATATGTCATAGTTAGCTTCACCTGTCAACTCTACACAACATAGTCACCTGAGAAGAGGGAACCTCAACGGAAGAATTTTCTCCATCAGTTTGGCTTGTGGACATGTCTATGGGTCATTTTCTTAATTGCTGGTTAATGTAGGAAGCCCCAGTCCACTGTGGGCAGTGCCATCTCTGGGCTGTATAAGAAAGGTAACTGAGCAAGCCAGAGGGAGCAAGCCAGTAATCAGTGTTCCTCTGTGATCTGTACTTTAGTTCCTGTCCCCAGGATCCTGCCTGGAGTTCCTGCCTTGAGTTTCCTTGATGATGGACTATAACCTGTAAGTCAAATAAAACCCTTCTTCCCCAGGTGGCTTTTGGGTGTGGTGTTTATCACAGCAACAGAGATGCAAACTAGAACAGAGTATGATTCAGCCATAAAGGGGTAGTAAATCCTATCACTGGTAGCAACACAGATGGAAGCAGCTCGTTACATTCAGTGAAATAACTAGGACACAAATCTAACAGGGCATTTTATCACTCATTTGTGGAAGCTAAGAATATCATAGAAGAACCAAAGAGTAGGAACTAGAGATGGGAAAGGACAGTGGGGAATTTCAATAAAGGGTTCCAAGACAGAGAGAGGAAGAACAGTTTCTGGTTTTTCTGTTGCACAGCAAAACAACATTGGCTAAAACAATGTATACCATATGTCAAAGTGACTAGAAAATAACTCTCAACACAGAAAAATGATGTGTTCAAAGAGGTGGAAAAGCTTATTACCTTGACTTGATAATTACATGTCATTTACAGGTAACAGATGACCAGAATACACCTCATAAAGATGTAAAAAACTGTGACTCAATACAAAAGGAAGTTGGCCTTTATGGATCCTTGCGTTTTCATAGGAATTTTACAGTGTTTATCATTTCCTGCAAAGAAGCCAACTGGGATTCCAACAGAGGTCACATTAAATCTACAGGTCAACTTGAAGTTATCCCTATGTTGAGAATATTAAACCTCCTGACTAAGGACCCTGAGGTGCCATTCTATTAATTTAGATCTTAAAAGGAGTACTGTTTTGGAGGTAAGTCACCTACTGATATGGAGAAGTTATATTCTTATAATCAAACTGCATTCTTTTATAATGTCCTTCTAAGCCTAGGCCATTTGAAGGTTCCTCTTATTTTACTTACTAAGTAGATATATTGAAAAGCAACTCTGTGATGTTTTGTTACTCAATGATGTTTTATCTCCTTGTGATTTTTCACTATTCTGAAATATGTTATTACTCTGTAATATCTTAAAGCTCTGTATTGGTCTCTAACTAACCACTTCTTACTGCTGATAAAGATGTGAAACAAAGAAAATGGAAAGTTCACGAATGGTTTAATGAAATACCTGGTCCATTTAGCCCAAGAAAAGTACAAGTCAAATGTGACAGATATGTAAACTGCTGGTGACATCTGTTTCTGTAGACTGCAATGACTGACTGATTTGTAGCCCAATCAGCGTGGCCTAGCCATAGCTCAAAAGGTGAAGATGTCCCGACCCATGCCCAGCAATCTACTTTGTAGGCTCTGATGACTGAATGAACTCAGGAAGGAATTTTTCCTAAGATAACATGGCCCATCATGAAAAGAGAGGGCCCGGGGCTGGAGAGATGGCCTAGCAGTTAAGAGCGCCGACCGCTCTTACAGAGGACCCGGGTTCGATCCCCAGCACCCACATGGCGGCCGAGAGCCGTCTGAAACTCCAATTCCAGGAGAACTCCAGTTCCAGGGGAATCTGAGACCCTCTTCTGACCTCCGCGGCATTGCACGACACGGGTGCACAGACTTGCATGCAGACAGTACATTGATACACATACCGAAATAAATTAAAAATAAATAAATAAAATAAAATAAAAATAAAAATAAAAAAAAAGAAAAGAGAGGGCCCCAGATGGCAGCCATAAACTGACGTAAAAAGTCCTATATAACCTGACTCAGACATTGCTCTGGGACCAGACAGCTTAAAGCCTTGTTTGCTAATTCTGGAACCACACGCATGTGAAAGAATAAATGAGCTTTCTGACTCTGCCCTGGGCGAATGCTTGGTTTCTTAACTGTTTGAAGACTTTTCCCATAACATTCCTTTATTGCTTCCCGTGTCCTATCACCCCTAGAAGAATGTGGCTAGAAGGATGGGAAGTTCAGCAGCTGCTAGCTCTAGGCTGTGCCATGGGAGGAAAGAAGTGATTCGAGTCAGATGTGGCTTTAGGACTGGACAAAGGCAGAGCTCTGGAGTAGTCAGTCTTGGGGTGTTACCAACTGCCACACGGGAAGGATTCTGTATGGGCTGACTGAAGAAGGCATGACTAGAAACTTTGAAATGTTCTCCATGTTTACAACTCAGTGGGCCAGAGGTCAGGAAAACTGTTTTCACAAAGCTGAGGAAGAGGAAAGTTCTCGCCTTAGAGATTTCATCACCTCGCCTGCCCCTAAATGCTGCCACTCGCTCTATGCTCTATGTAATTTCCATTCTGCATAGGATAAAAAAAAAAAACTTTCCTAACACATTTTACTTCCATCTTTACAAGTTTGAATCTACATGTGCCATCTCCCTTCCACGGTTTTGTAGACTGCTCGTTGTATACTGAACTCCGCAGCTCTTAGGAAGTGTTTTGTGGGTCTGATGGGCAAGTCCTGTGCTATGGAAACGGTGTGAGCTTAGACGCCTTTCATCTTGTTCAATTGTTGTTTCATGTAAGGTTTTCCTCTGGACAGTGTTATAAACTCTGGGACATTAAAGACAATGTGAGTCACTCGTGAACATGTATTATCTGTAGATTCTGGTTGGGCAGAATGAATGAGCTCTTTTGAAAGATGTCATGAATGATTTTTCCTATAGTTCATTTGAATTTCTCATTTCTTCTCATTTTACTGACCTCTTCAAAGTACATTCACTGGAAAACATCTCTTGTACAAGTACCAGCACGCTGATGAAAGGAACGTGTGCTCGTTGGCATATCCAGGGGACAAGGGAGATAGTGAGAGGAGGGCACTGTCATTCCTTTAATCAAAAGGTGCTGCTGAAGGAGGCTGCTACCGTGCTCCTGGGAAAGGGAAGGAGCACAGGTGTTTGTGTTCTGAATGGAACTTTCACCAGCCTGTGTGAGGCTGTTGACAGCTTTCAGAGGTAGTAAATTGCTCCCTTATTATATTAATGCTAATGCAGCTCCCAACCTATGATATGGGGAAGAAAAGCCGAACTAACTGGAACCCAGCTGCTTAAGATAAACTCTCAGAGGAATAGGGAGATGTCCAGAGCAGCCTCACGCCTGGAGAATAATGGTCCAGGGCTTTAATTCTTGCCTGTGTGTACTTCCTGAAGCCCTGCAAAGTCCCCACCCAGAAGCCTTTCTAAGTCTTGCTGTCACTCAAAATTATTTTAACTTCAACAGAATGTCTGGGTGATTCCTTATGACTTTCTCTCATTCTCAAAGTCAGATTACTGTTTATTTATTTATTTATGTATTTATGCATTTATTTATTTATTTATTTATTTATTTATTTATTTATTTATTTTATCCATAGAAAGGGTCTAACTGTGTAGCCCTGACTGGCCTGGAGCTCACTATGTAGGCCAGACTGGTGTGGAACTCACAGAGATCTTCCTGCCTCTGCCTCCCTGATCATTGGGTTTAAAGTGTGTGTGCCACTGTGTCCAGCTATGCTGTTCATGTAAAGTATGGTTTATTATTTCTTCTTGTTTTTCCCTAACCACCCCCAAATGATGCCAGACCTAGGAATGGGATTATTCTCTTCAGTAACTTTGTAAGGCTTTCCAAGCAGTTTCCTTCAAATCGCTTGTTTTCTCGTCTTGTGCCCATGAGTCCTGTTAGCTACCTAAGGTACTTTTAGTACCTCCCCACCCCTGTCAAGGTTCTGTTGTACCTGGTGAGTGCTGCATCCTCCCAGCTTCACCCCACTGCTCTTGTGACATTCTCTACCCTCATTTGGTGTGTGTCAGTCTCAGGTGAAAAGATGCTTGTGATACTGGGGGGTTTTTTTGTTTGTTTTTTTTTTTATTACCCAAGAACTTAGAGAGGGAAAGGTTTATTTTGGCCACAGTTTTGGAGGCTTCAGACCATGGTCAGTTGGCCCCTTGCTTTTGAGCTTGTGATGGAAGGGCATGGCAAGGAGAGCTGCTTACCTTGGGGCAGAGGAAGCTCTGAGAGGGGCAGGAGGGGCTGTGGTCTGTGTATCCCCCCATGGCACATGGCAGTGATCCAGCTCACTCCCGCTAGCTCCTGCTACTTAAATGTTGTACCACTTTCCAGTAGCACCACACTGAGGGCCAAGCCTTTAACACAGCAGCCTTTGGAAATCAAACACAGGACCCAACCTAGATACACACCGCACTACCGAGCTGTGCTCTAGATACACACTGCACTACCGAGCTGCGCTCTAGATACACGCTGCACTACCGAGCTGCGCTCTAGATACACGCTGCACTACTGAGCTGCGCTCTAGATACACGCTGCACTAGATATACACTGCACTACCAAGCTGCGCTCTAGATACACACTGCACTACATATACACTGCACTACCAAGCTGCGCTCTAGATACACACTGCACTACATATACACTGCACTACCAAGCTGCGCTCTAGATACACACTACACTAGATATACACTGCACTACCGAGCTGCGCTCTAGATACACACTGCACTAGATATACACTGTACTACCGAGCTGCGCTCTAGATACACACTACACTACTGAGCTGTGCTCTAGATACACACTGCACTACTGAGCTGCACACTGCACTACTGAGCTGCACTCTAGCCCCTTATCTGTGTAGTATTCCCCATCTACCCTTGATTCCATTATTGTTGCCAAATGCTGTCCATTTTTGTGGACATACTACTTTAAAATATGTAATTATTTTTAAGTATGTGTAGATGTGGGAATCTGTGGGGGTCTATGCGGATATATGCACGTGAGGGGAGGGGCCTATGGAGGCCAGAGGCATCAGGCTCCCTGGAGCTGGAGTTACAGGTAGTTGTAAGGTGCCTGGCATGGGTGCTGGGAATTGAGCTAGGGTACTTTACCAGAGCATTATGCCATCTTAATTGCTGAGCCATCTCTTCATCCCACTACCTTTAAATTTATTCATTTATCAACCAATTAGTGTAGATTTGGATTGTCTCTATGTCTTGTGAATAATGCTTCTATAAAATGTGTGTATGAGTGTTTAGGTGACCATATGCCTTCAGCTTTCTTGGATATAAGCTTGAAAGTGTAATTTCTAGTTTGTACATTCTGTGATGAACATTTTGAAGAGTGGTAACCTTTTCCAGAGGACATGCAATGCTTTTTTAGGAGTTTGTGAAGGATTGGTGCTAATTATTCTGTAAAAGTTTGATGTAAGAGATTGGAAAAGAGCACTGGCTGCTCTTGCAGAGGATTCAGGTTCAGTTCCCAGCACCCACGTGGCAGCTCACACCTGTCTCTGATTCCAGCTCCAGAGCCCTCCTCTGGCCTTTGCTGGGTACTACACATGCACAAGATGCACATACAGACAAGCAAGTGCACACAGATTACACACACACACACACACACACATAATTTTTTTTAAGTTTCATAGGATTAACCAGTGAAGCCATCTGGGCTTTCCTTTATGCAAAGTCTTTTAAAAAATCTATTAATTTGGGCCGGAGAGATGGCCTAGCAGTTAAGAGCACTTGCTGTTCTCGCAGAAGATCCAAGTTCAAATCTTAGCACCCACATGGCAGTGTACTATGGTTCCCATATCAGTTACAACTTTATACATCATAAGCCCATCAGTATAGTTTTGTAATTATTGCTTTACAAGTTGTCTTTTCACATGGGGCATAAAAGCTGAAAAGAGACTTGGGAAAGGAAGTGAATCAAAGTGGAGGGAGAGATGGGGAGGAAGGAGAATCACCAAGACACTCTGTCTGAAAATGTCCACCTCATAGCATGCTAATTAAATGTTCTTTTGAATCAAGTAGGAGAAGAGGTAAAAGCTAAACTACGTTTACGCCATGTCTTATGTTCATGTGGACATACTTTTACCATGTTCCTTATGTCTTCAAGTGGATTCAGACAGCACAGTGTATTTTCATTCAATCTCGGGATTCTCTCTAGTATTTATTATAAACACTGGTTTGCTAGTGATTGAGTATCTAAGATTTTTGTCTATCTAGGAAAGTCATAATGAAGGAGAACTTCATTTAATTTATTTTTATTTGATTTGATTTTGAGAAAGCAGACTTTATTGATAACTGAGATAGTGTTCAATAATTCATAAAGCTGGGATCTGATAAAGGCTGAACTGAGAGCCTCACAGGGTAGAAACCATACACTGGGTGGAAGAGGCTGATCAGAATTCAGAGCTGTATCTAGGACATAGTTGTAGAGCTGGCTATTCTTGTAGGAAGTGGCGGAAAAGTATCTGGAAGGTGGCGGAGAGCCCAGGCAGGTCTGAGCAGCTACCTGTACTCTGAGTCTTGAGCAAGGTTTTTTAAGACGTGATGTGCTCTGGGCTTTAATCCTGAGTTCCTTATGTACATTTTCATAAATACTACCTTTTGGTTAAAGCCTGTTTGTGTGGGTTTGTTGCTTACATCTAAATGGGGCCTGTGAAGAGAGTTCTGTCACCCTGACTGAGCCTCTCTAGCACCTACAATACACTAGCTGTAGTATGCCTTTAATTTATAGCTGTTGGAGCGGTGAGGATTTCTACACTGATCCTAACAAGCAGGGCAAGTCTGTTAATTCGGGAGCTATATTCTGCTTCTTAGTGTAGTTACTCAGGACACCATCGTACCCGGAAGGCTTCCATGCTGTTCTCTACTTTATCACCTCACAGCTTCCTTTTCGGCCAGAATAAAACACAGAGCCCAATGTACCCAGTGCTCCCCCCACGGACCACACACATATGTACTGGTACCAGGACAAGGCCTGGTAGCCACAAGGGGCACTGTCCAGCAGATGCCATGGCCCTTGGGGAAGCAGCCTCATTTTATTTTTTTAATTGTGTGTGTGTGAATGTGTGTGCTGATATATGTGCAGTACATGTGTGTTTGTGGGACTGTGTGGAGGCCAGAGGACAACTCTGTGTGTCATTTCTCAGAAACACTATCCACTTCAGTTTTTATGTTATGTGTATGAGTGTTTTCCCTGCGTGTATGTATGTGTGTACCCATGCATGCTCCAACTTAGTTTTGAGACAAAGTTTTTCATTGGCTTGGAGCTCTTCTGTTAGCCTAGGATGGCTGGCCAACAAGCCCCAAGGGTCCACCAGTCTCCACCTCCCCAGCACTGGGATTATAAGTATAAGCCACCATGCCTGGCTTTTTTACATGAATGCTGGGGATCAAATTGGGTTCTTGGACTGGAAAAGCAAACACTTTGCTGACTGAGCCATCTCTCCAGGCACCCACCACCACCACCACCCTTTTATATTTAGATATTTTATATTTAGATAGTGTCTCATGACAGCCCAGGCTAGTCTTGAACTCAAGACTCTCCTGCCCGAGCCTCCCAAATGCTTGGATTGCCAGTGCCTGCCGCCAGGCTTGGCTTTTCCTTCATTTTTGTGTGGTAGCTTAGGTTAGATAGAAAGGTCTTGGCTGACATGTTTCTCTATCACTTCAAAGTGTCCTCACATCAACTTTTGGCTCCCACGGCTTCTGATTAGAAGTCAACTGTCAGTCTTACTGAGGCTCCCTTGTAAGGGTGAGTGTCTTCTTGCTTTCTGAAGCTCTATTCTTAGCTTTTGATAGTCTGGGGTTTGCCGTGTTGGAGTTTGTTGAGATGATCTGATGTGCAGATGAAAAGTGTTTTTAAAATCTAACTTAGGAAGTTAGGGGAAATCATTTTTAAAATATCCCTTCCCCCATTTTCTCTCTTTTCCGAGACTCCCACAATGCAAGTTTTGGTATGAGTGTTGTACCAGAGGTCTTTGATAGTCTGTTCATTTTCACTCTTATTTTTTCCTTTCTGCTTGTAAACTGGCTAACCTCACTTGCCCTATTATTAAGAAGACTGACTATTCTTATTCTGGACCAGTTCAAATGTTATCCATTTAGCATATTTTTTTGTTTTGGTCTTTTTGAGACAGGGTCTCCCTGTAGCCCCAGCTGTCCTGGAACTCACTTTGTAGACCAGGCTGGCCTTGAACTCACAAAGATCCACTTGCCTCTGCCTCTCAAGTGCTAGGATTAAAGGCGTGCACCACCACTCCCGGCTGAATAGGGGCTTTTAAATGAGACATGCCAGATAATAATTCTGCCACCTGTGGGGATGGGGAAGCTCCAGTCCCTCTCTGCACTGTTCAGTGGCCACTGGGTTGCAGCCTACTGTGTCTGTAGAGTACAAGACCGTTGGTTGTTAGACTAACCATTGAACCCATAAGGAAAAGGGAGTGAGGTCAGAGTGCCTCAAGTTCACCAATCCTGTTTTCCTAGGATAAGCACCCCTCAGAGCACTGCAAGCCTGTCATTCATTTGCAGAGCTTTGCTTTGATAGTCATTGTCAGCATTCCATTGTTTTATGAGGTGTCATAGTTAGCTTCACCTGTCAACTACAAACCTAGGGCTGCCTGGAAGAGAACACCTCAAGAATTGCCATAAGATTGGGCATGTGTGTGGGGCATTTTCTTGATTGCTAATTGATGTGGGAGTGGCAGTGTAGTGCCATCCCTAGGGAGATGGGCTTGGTCTATATAAGAAAGGTAGCTGAAGGCTGGGAGTGATGGCACACACCACCTATAATCCCAGCACTCAGGAGGCAGAGGCAGGTGGATCTCTGTGAGTTCAAGGCTAGCCTGGTCTACAGGGCAAGTTCCAGGCCAGCTGGGGCTACAGGGAGACCCTGTCTCAAAAAGATTTAAAAAAAGAAAGAAAGAAAGAAAGAAAGAAAGAAAGAAAGGAAGGAAGGAAGGAAGGAAGGAAGGAAGGAAGGAAGGAAGGAAGGAAAGAAAGAAAGAAAGAGAAAGGAAGAAAAAGAAAGAGAGAGAGAAAGAAAGAGAGAAAGAAAACGGCAGCTGAGCAAGCCAGAGGAACAAGCCAGTAAGCAGCATCTTCCATGCTCTCTGCTTTAGTTCCGGCCTCCAGGTTCCTGTTTGAGCTCCTACACTGACTTTCCTCAGTGATGGACTGTGATGTGGAAGTGCAAATCAAATAAAGCCTTTCTTCCCCAAGTTGCTTTTGGTTGTTGTTTATCACAGCAACAGCAAGCAGACTAGATACTGGAGGAAGAGGCTTTCAGAGACCTTTTCTCCATCAATCCCAGAGACAGAGCAGTTAGCATACTCTTGGTATTTAACTTTTTAGAATTAACTTCTAATCTTAAGGCAGACCGGATGGGTCTAGATGCAAGGGAGTCAAGAGGAAATTTCATCTTCTGTCATGGGCTAGAGGGCAGGTGGCCCCATTGAGGGTGCTGCTATGCGGGTTCAGTACTATATAAATAACTGCGTTGAGTTTAATATTCCTCTTCTGTGAAATGGGGACAATAATGCTTGCCTCACAGATTGCTTCTGGCTGGGGTATAATAAGTTACCTTATGTGGTGGTTTGAGTGAGAATGTCCCTCAGAGGCTCAAGTATTTGAACACTTGATCAAGTGGTGTTTGGAGAAGTCGTAGGATCTTTAGGAAGTACAGCCTTACTGGAGGAAGAACGTCACTTGGAACAAGCCGTGAGAGTTCATAGCCTTGTTCCACTTCTAGCTTGCTCTCTTTATTTCCTTCCCCTCCCACACTATTTTTTTTCTTTTTTCTTTTTCACTGGTTCTTTATTTCCATTGAGTGCTTAAAGATATGAGTTCTCAGCTTGTAGCCCTGGCTGCCTTGATGGGCTCTTATCCCTCTGGAACTATAAGCTCAAATAAACTCTTCTTTATATAAGTTGCTCTGTTCGTGGTGTTTTATCACAGTAACAGATACACCTCATGTGTGTGTGAGAGAAGGCTGTGTAAACTGAAAAGTAAGTTCTGTATGTTGTTTCTAATCAATTCAATGCAGAGTGGTATGTGTAAATATATGTAGCATAAAGAATAGCTTCAGCAAATGGATCCTGCTCAGCACAGTAGTTAAGGTGGCTAAGAACCTGGTGTTGTGGCAAAAGCCATAGAGAGTCTCAACAGACTGGATGTGGCCACCTGTCTCAGAAAGTAAGAGACCAGCAGTCACATAGACAGAAGGACTTTATTATGTGTGACCACAGCAGAATAGATATCTCCTTTTCCCCTAGCTTTCCCTGGTTCTCCAGCTTGCTGACTGCAGATGAGTTGACTTAGCCTCCATTACTAACCCCCTCTTTTCTTTACATCCTCCTGGTTCTTTTTCCCTGAAGAACTGCTTTTTTTAAAAATTTTATTTATTTCTGTATGTGTATCAATGTACTGTCTGCATGCAGGTTTGTGCACCCGTGTTGTGCAGTGCCGCGGAGGTCAGAAGAGGGTGTCGGATTCCCCTGGAACTGGAGTTCTCCTGGAATTGGAGTTTCAGACGGTTCTCGGCCACCATGTGGGTGCTGGGGATCGAACCCGGGTCCTCTGTAAGAGCGGTCGGCACTCCTAACCACTAGGCCATCTCTCCAGCCCAAGAACTGCTTTTTTAAGGCGGCCGCATGTACTCTGGCCCAAGCTCATTTTGTAGCTGAAGATGATCTTGACCACCTTGTTGCTCCTGCCTCTGTCTCCTGAGTGCTGTGGTACTGGAGAGTGAACCCAGAGCTTCTTGCATGCTAGGCAAAAGCTTTACTGACTTAGCTGCTTCCTTAGTCTCTCTAAAGAAGTCTTAACAGCACCTATCTCCTAGGTGGGACACATTTGTAGTAGAATCTCAGAGCTTCACTGCGGAATGGTGTGAGAGAACTGAGCCCTAGGGGAAGGGAGAATGCTTTTTTTCTTCCCATTTTCAAGACAAGCCAGCCTCCACCTGATTTCTCCAGGTGACCCTGAAGTACTTGAAAGGAGAGATTTAGTCCTTTTCAGAACTGAACTGGACATAAGCACTCATAGTGTCCCGTGACTAGAACTGGAGAAAGCGTCTGATTCAGTGTGGCCATGACTCTGTGATCTATGCTCCTGATAGCCACCATTCCCTCCTCGTGGGAAAAAATGGAGGTTGGATTAGGTAACTGTGTTGGTTAGTTTTGTCAACTTGACCCAAACTAGAGTCACCTGGGAAGAGGGACCCTCAACTGAGGAATTTCTTCCATCATTGGCCTGTGCCTATGTCTGTGAGGCATTTTCTTAGTTGCTAGTTTATGTTTGAGTGTGAGGGGGGGAAGGACATAGCCCTTCGGCAGCTGAGCAAATGGATGCAAAGCAGTGAGCAGTGTTCCTCCATGGTTGCTTCAGCACCTGCCTGCAGGTTCCTGCCCTGACTTCCCTCAGTGATGGGCTATGACCTGGGAGATGTTAAATAAACAAGGGAGAAGCAAACTAGGACAGTGACTCCTCAGGTCTCTTTTACCATAATATCCTTTCCTTAATCTTCTAATCCAAATACAGATTTACAGTATGAGCAGCCCCTTTTGTGAGATTTCCCTGTCTTTGCTCCCCTCCTTAAACATGAGGCTAGAAGGTCCCTTCCTAGAAGCTCGGGAATTAGAAATCCTGTTATCTATCCTTTATACACTATATCATAGAAAAACAGTTAAAATTTTACTTCAAGCTGGGCATGGTGGCACACGCCTTTAATCCTAGCACTCGGGAGGCAGAGGCAGGCAGATCTTTGTGAGTTCAAGGCCAGCCTGGTCTACAGAGTGAGTTCCAGGACAGCTGGGGCTACAGGGAGACCCTGTCTCAAAAAGACCAAAAAAAATTCACTTCAAAGGTCAATATCCAAAAAAGTTATATTTTTTAGAAGTACTTTATTATTTTAATTATATATATAATTAAATTATATTATATATATATAGCTTGCATATCTGCAAATGCACCCATGTTGTGCAATGCCTGAGGAGGTCAGAAGAAGGTACTGGATAACCTGGAACTGGAGTTATGAATGGTTGTTATCTGCCATGTGACTGCTAGGAACCTAACCTGGATCATCTGCAAGAGCAACCAGTGCTCTTTACCAATGAGCTATCTCTCCAACCCCTATACCTTTTTTCTTTTTTTTAAGACGGGACTTACTCCATTTTATTTTATTTTATTTATTTTTGTATGTGTATGAATGTACTGTCTGCATGTAGGTTTGTGCACCCGTGTCGTGCAATGCCATGGAGGTCAGAAGAGGGTCTCGGATTCCCCTGGAACTGGAGTTCTCCTGGAATTGGAGTTACAGACGGTTCTTGGCTGCCATGTGGGTGCTGGGGATTGTACCCGGGTCCTCTGCAAGAGCAGTCGGTGCTCTTAACCACTAGGCTATCTCTTCAGCCCCCTTACTCCATTTTTAAAAAGGTATGTGTGAATGCATTCTTGTCTGTATCTGTACCACATAATGCAGGAGCTCACAGAGGACAGAAGAGGACATCAGATCCCCTGGAACTGGAGTTACCAATGGTTGTTAGGCATCACATGCATGCTGGGAAGTGAACCCAGGTCCTCTGCAAGAGCAGCAAGTTCTCCTAAATACTGAGCCATCTTTCCAGCCCTTACTCATAACTTTGAACTTGACTCAGCAGAAGAATAATAAAGTTCCAACTTTCCAACAGAAGTTTCCTTCTGGTCACCTAAGCAACTTGGAACAGGCACTTACATAACTTTGCCCGACACTTCTAACAAGCTGAATTTGGAAATAGGAGTGTATAAATAAGCTCAAGGGGTGTGGCTATGAGTAATGGAGTAAAATGCAGGATTTGAAGGGTTTTTTTTGGCCAACATACAGGAGCCTGCATCTGTGCTTGTCTTCAATAACTCCAGAGAAGACCCAGTGAAACATTCTAGGAATGCTTGTCATGAAATCTCCTGGGTCAGAAAACAGCATCTCTAACATCCTCGAGCTTAGCCTTGACCCTGTGAGGAAGTACTTGATTTCTAAAACCAACCACAAATTGACCAGAGGCTAACCAAGATGAATAATGAGGCAAGAATTGCATAATCAATGACAATCAAACAATCAATAATCACTAGATCTAAGTGAGATGTGGCAAAATTGACTTTTTGTTTTTCTTTTCTTGCCTTTTCCCCCCCTTTGCTCTGTAAATTATCTAGATTTAGGGATGGTGGGGGAGAGCCAGAGACCATTCTCAGTGAGGGATTAGTGTGTGTGCTTATGACGGTTGGTGTCAGCCAGGCTCTGGCAGGAACAGTCTTCATGATCAAAGGGCAAGGAGGCATACCAAAAGGCTTAGGAGGGCCTCTTGTGCGTGTGTGTGTGTGTGTGTGTGTGTGTGTGTGTGTGTGCGTGTGTGTGTGTGCGCGCAGGTGCATGTATGTGTGGATGCACTTGTGTAGCGGAAGTGTGAAAACTTGAGTGCCATTCCTTAGGTCCCACCCACTGTGTCCGTTTGAGGTGGGGTCTCTCACTGGCATCCACAAGTAAGCTAAGGCTGGCCAGTGAGTTACAGATGAGCTTACCTTCACTTGAAATTACAAGCTGAAGCCCCACACCTGCCCCCCTCCCAAACTTTTTTTTTTTTTTTTTTTTTTTTTTGTCTTTTTGAGACAGGGTCTCCCTTTAGTTCCAGCTGACCTGGAGCTAGCTCTGTAGTTCAGGCTGGCCTTGAACTCACAGAGATCCACCTGCCTCTGCTTCCTGGGTGCTAGGATTAAAGGCATGCACCACCATCCCCCAACCTTTTAACATTAAGAGGGTCTCTTTACATGGGTATGGGCAAGATGAAGACACATGGAAGGGTAGGCAGCCTTAATGGAAAGTTGTACTGACTGAAAGAGTGAACTTCTGCTTAAAACAGTCAACTTCCTCATGGAGAATATTGAGAAAGACTGAGAAAGAGATGAAAAGCATGTTTGGCAGAATGCATGAGCTCTGGCGGGGTGGGGGAATGGGCGGGAACACGGGTCTAGATTTGTTAAAAAAATAAAAATAAATTTATGTGAAAAAAAAAAAAGAAAAGTTGTTCCACCAGGCCTATGAGAGCAGAGAGGAGGAAGAGCTTGTCAGAACCCAGAAGAGCTTCAGCCGGGCTGGGGGTTGAGGGGACCACTGAAGAGGGAGCTGTGGAGAGTGGGAGACAGAGCCCCCCTGCAAGCAGACCTAATCAGGAGCTGAGAACAAGACAGCTGTGTGGTGTCAGCTTCCCATAGCCAGCAGGCCAGAGCAGGGCTGAATTTGGTCTGCAGAGACAGCACATACACAGGGCTGTGCCTCTCTCCTCAAGGAAGGGAGGAAGGGAGAGAGCGGAGCGGGAGTATTTCCCAGGACAGCAGCCATGCCTCCTAGTTGATCTTGTTTCTTCCCAAGTTGTTTGTTTCCGAGTCTCTGTGTGCTGCATAATTTCAAGTTAATGCTTAAAAATAAATCAAATTACTCCTGTCTGAGTAAAAGATGAGCTTTTAAAGAGGTTCAGGTGAGGCAGGATAGAAAGGTGGGGGGGGTTTCGGAGACTTGGGAAGAAGTCTGAAGCCTCATACCAGCTAAGAAGATATATATATATGACATATATCATATATAAAAACATTATATATAAATTATATATATATATATATATATATATATAAATGGTAAAGTATCAGTGACCCAGGCTTAAGGTCTGAATGTACATGGCCTTGGGTAGGGCCTCATTCCTTTCCCCAGACATGGCCTGAGAATCTCAACCAAGGCAATGTGAACGAAAGTTCCCAGAAAAACCTTTGTCTTCAAACCGGACCTTCTTCTGCGAGGATGTTAACCGATTAGAATCCTGGAGGTTGTGGAGTATCTGGAATGTCAAAGGTCCAGAGCTCAATTACCATTTATCTCTGGCCATCTTTAGCCCCCTACATAGCCATTTCCTTGCCTGCCTCTGTTTCTGACCTAAAATCCTGAGACTAACAGATTAAAAAAAAAAAACTTTTGAAAGTATTTATTAACAAACCACCAGGTCCTACCAAACAAAAAAGCTAAGAATGCCATCAGATAGCATCTGAGACCTATAGTAGACCCCCTGCTTTGCTATGACCTGCCCACCTACTGAATTCTCTACCAATGTTTTTGAAAAATGTCTTGATTTATGACTTTTCTTTGTTCTGTTACTATAAAAATCAAAAAAAAAAAAAAACAAAAAACAAAAAACCTTCCAAGCTGGAACATGGAATTTGGGGTAATCTGAATCTGTGCTCCACGTTGACTCTAGAGTAAACTAGCTCTTACCCCCTCTGAGGTGAGAGTTACACTTTTGCATTGACAACCGTGACCTGAACACCTTCCGGCATCCTGGGCCTCTCATCGTTCGTTTGTAGTCAGGCGCCCCTCAGGAACCACACCATGACCTCATTTAGGTTTCTTGGCAACCTCTAAAGATAGTAAGTCTAAACCCCACCCAAATCATATCATTTTCGATTGCAAAACAGCAGCCACACCCACCCTGAGCCCCCCACTCTCCTTTCAGAAGCCCACAAGTCTTGCTTGGGTGTATCTTCTTTTCTGTGACTCTGAGAAGCCCAGACCCAGGCTCTTGAGTGTGTCTTCCTTTCTCCTGAGCACCTCTCTTTCTCTTAACTGTCATGCTTAAGCCTATGTTAAAATATCCTTTTTTTAAAGCCCCAGCTTTATTTCATGAATTGGCTAGTACTGAAATTATTTTCTGCATTGAAGCCATGAATTCTGGTTTAGCCTGAGTTGAGTCACAGAAAACAAAGGAACTCCTCAGGTTAAGTGTGAGACTGGAGAGCTGTGCCTCCTGCCTCTACCCCCAAAGCACTGACACACAGAAAGTCATCTGGAGAAGGATGAAGTCAGTCTACACTTCACACTGAAATAAAGTCCAGTGGGTCAGAGGTCTAAACAGAAAGTGTGGAACCCAAGAGCAAGGCCTTTCAAACCCCATGAACAAAAATGGAGAAAGGTGACACTACCTAAGACACACGAGACACTCCAAAACTCAAAAGGTAAAGGATGAGGAATTATCTCTCAGACGCCACAACTTCACAACTCTCTTAAGAACAGAGAGGCCATGCTAAGAAGATGGGAGGAATATTAGCTCTTTAATGAGATAGGACTATTCCTTCCCAGAATTCCTGTTAAGTGTAGACTTTACAGCCGCAGTGAGGATCTATAGGATCTGGGAACTTTTCCTTCCTTCTCTTCTGTCTCTTTCAGATACGGGCCAGAGCCTAAGTATTCTTCCTCTGGTGCTTTGGGCCCTCTCCCTCTTCCTCTGAAACCCCTCCCCATCTGGCTTTTCACAAACAGCATTGGTTTCCTCTCTTCCTCTTGTCTGTCCTCCTCCCTGAGAAGCTGCTGAAACGTATAGCTTGCCTGCCTAAGCATTTTCATTTAAGCTGATGAAATTGTCCTCAAGCTTAAAAAGAAAGAAGGAAGAAGAGAGAAAGAAAAAGAAAGAAAAAAAGAGAAAAATAAGCCAGAAAGCAACAGAAACATAAACAAGAACATGGATGGACATACATGAAATTAGGCTCCGTTCCCCTACAATAAGAAAATGCTAATTAAACCCAAGTTCAATCCCCAAGACCCATGTGGTGGAAGGACAGAACTGACTCCTGGAAGCTGTCTTCTGATCTCCACAGGCACACTGTGGTGCACACAGGAGATCCTATGTAGTAATAACACACTATTGAGATTGCAGAACGAGGCTGACCCATGGAAGGGGCTTGGTAAAATCTCATACAAGTGGACCTTTAACCCAGCAGCCTTAGCCTCTGGGCATCTACCCTGGACACATCACGGATGGTCAGGTATTGGCCAAAGTTCATGTAATAACACTGTCATTGCAAGGTGGAAGATAAACGTCAGGACCAACAGGTGGTTCTAAAACACACTGGAAAATGTCTTTGACCGGAAATTGCCCCCAGGACACATTTTTAGATTTAAAATGCTAGCATACACCAGGACTTAGTGGGGAGAAAGAGGAATAAGAAGATATCTTATATGCAGGAAGCAGAACTAAAAATAGTTCCCATAGGAGGTGGCGGAACCGGCCAGGGAGAGGGGTTGGAAGCTAAGCTTCTGTGAGTTTGGTTACCTTTTTGTACAGATTTTAACTCTGGCATCATGTAAATGTTTTTGCATATTCAAAAATTAAAATTAAAAAGATTAAAATAAAATCCTAAAATGGAAAACAAATTGGGACAAATGAGTCTAACTTTATTTCAAATGTGGCAGCAACAGTTACACAGAGAAAATTATTTCAGTATTCTTCTGGGTATATACACCCAGAGTAAGATATGATCTAAGGGTGAATGACTAGAAAGGCATTGTTATTATTAACATGGCATTAAGGTTTTAATTAGGAGAAAATACATAGTTTACAATTGAAAGAAATGTTACATTATTATAAACCAAGATTATCCGTGTAAGAAAAAAACAAATGTTAAGGGGCTGGTGAGATGGTTCAGGGTCAAAGGCACACAATGCCAAGACCCAACACCGGGGTTCATTCCCCAAGACCCAGACGGTGGAAGGAGAGAACTGACTCCCTGTAAGTTTTCTTCTGACCACTACAGGGACACTGTGGTGTGTGTGCGCACACTCCTCCCAACCCCCCCCCCAATAAGTATAAGAAACACTTAAAAATATTAAGTCAAAGTTAAACCATCATAAAATGAAAATTGAATTGAGTCGATCTACATGAAATCTCAACGTAAAGGCTCTCTGTTTTTCTCTGATCTGTCCACCAGAAGAACCTACAAGAATGATCTGGTAATGATGGTGAGTACACACACTCCCTCCAGCCCTCTGTCCCTGCGCTACCCTGCCCTGCCTTAACATCTAAAAGAAACATCACCCAAAGAGAAACGTCTGTCTTTTTAGGAGATGCACATTGAGCTGTTTGGGAATGAAATGGCATGAGTGTCCTCTGATTTTCCAGGTTCAGCTGCACTGTGGCCGTGTGGGAATGGTAAGGACTGAGGCAGTTCCTTCCCTACACTACATCATAAACATGGCCTCTCTCTGAAGGTAAAACCAAGAGGGAGGGTGAACATCTCTAAATGGCAGAGCTGAGACTCAGAGATCTTAAAGGTAGAAAGTTCTTTAGGCTACTGGAATCCTTCCAAGAGGGTAGCTTTAATAGAAAAACTGGCACTTCAACCTTGTTAGTCAGATGCATTATCAAAACATTTTCCAGCGCTTTTCATTTTCCCTTTAGTTTCTCTGGCATCAGTAGGTGGAAAGCTTTGCATTGGGTTCAGGGTCTCAGCAGATTTTACATAAAGGTCTTTGCTTGGGAAGTGAGAAATGTAGGTATCACAGGCCCAGAGACTAACTTGCTATATAGGTTTGGGTAAGTCCCATCAACTTTGGGGATCTTACTTTTTCAACTGCCAAGTGCAGGTGTGAGACTTGACTCTCTGCCACTGTAACTGGTGATTTGGAACTTTCTCCAAGTAGGGTGACATGCCTGCCAGTAACGGAGTAGCAAGGGATAAGAGGAAGTTTCTTCTGGAATATTCAGGAGCCCCCAATCCAGGTAACTTTAGCATTAGTATCCCATCAGATCCTTTAAATGGGTTAAAATGAGTAACGCACATGTGCTGGATAGCGTTAGTGTCAACCTGACACACCTGGGTTGAGGGAGCCTCAATTGGGGAATTGGCTCCATTGGATTGGCCTGTGGCCACATCTGAGTAGTATTGTCTTGATGAGCAATGTGGGAGGGCCCAGCCCACTATGGATGGTGCCACCCTGGGCAGGTTGTTGTGTACTGTATAAGAGGGCAGGCTGGGCATGGGTCAGGGGAGTAAGCCAGTAAGAAGCATTCCTCCATGGCCTGTGCTCCAGCTCCTGCCTCCAGGTTCCTGCCCTGAGTTCCTGCCTTGGGCTCCCTGAATGATGAACTGTGACCCAGGAGATGTGAACTGAATAAACCCTTTCCCCCCCAACTTGGTAGTGGTCAGCATGTTTTGTCACCGCAATGGAAAAGCAAACTAGAACAGAAATGGTTCCTTGATTAAAAGAAAAATTTGTGAGGGGTTAGAGAGATGGCTCTGTGGTTAAGAGGACTTGCTGCTCTTGCAGAGGACCTCATTTCTGTTCCCAGGACCCATGCTGGGTAGCTTACAACCATTTGTAACTTCAGCTCCAAAGGACCCAACGCCCCCTTCTGGCCTCTGCAGGTGCTGCACTCACAATGTATAAGCACATACAACACATATGTACACATGAAACAAATATTTTAAAAGAGAACAATATCTTTGTATGTCATTCTATAACAATCTTTAATTAACAGTAATTTTTTTTGGTCTTTTCGAGACAGGGTCTCCCTGTAGCCCCAACTGTCTTGGGACTCACTCTGTAGACCAGGCTGGCATTGAACTCACAAAGATCTGCCTGCCTCTGCCTCCCGAGTGCTAGGATTAAAGGTGTGTGCCACCGTGCCCAGCTTAACAGTAAACTATTTTAATCACTATTAAATACTATCCTTTTGCTTATATCTTGTAAAAAATAATTGTTTTCCAGGCTGGAAGGGCCAGGCTAGCTTCTGAGTGATTCCAGCCACCCCTACCAATGCACGCCTGTGACTGGCAACAGCCACACACCCATGCTGAACTGACTGGGGACTTGTACTACACTTCAGATGTTGATTTAATATGCTCCAAAATAACACATCACAGCAGTACTACTAAAACACTCTGGATCCTCTGTTTACTCGCATGACTAGGGAATCAGATAATCATCCATGACCATCTATCAAACAACGTTAGAATTCAAAACACACTAAGCATGAAATCCTGTTGAAAACCATTTCATTCTCTTAATTATTCATTAGGTTCCTGGAATCTGACAGACCCTCAAGATCATTATTTGGGATATTAATTATCATTATAATGGGCTTTGGAAATTTTATTTTAAAGGAATTCTGTTTAGGAGAATGCTGCCAGTAAAAGAACTCACCATTTTATTTGGGTGGGTATGAATTTTCTTTTTGCTACTTGGTGAGAAAATATGAAGAGAATTTTCCAGAATATTTTTGGTCCTTGGGATACATGCCAAGTACGCAAGAATTCCTGTACAAGGTCTGTGGGGAGAGGTGCCTGCTGAGTGTGGGGATATGGGATGTGGACTAAGCTGGAGCCAGGCAGAGTTGAGACCCTCACCATCACAGAGTGCGCTCTCTCCCCTTGCCAGGACTTTTTCTGACTCAGTGGACACTGACCAGATGCTTCCTTTACACCATGATTGTGCTTAGTTAGCAATGTAGGACAGCCCCAAGAACATTCTAACCACAGAATAAGCAAAGGAACACATTCTAAATTCTTTTAATTTTTATTTTATATGTATAAGTGGTCTGCCTACATGTATGTAAGTATATCACATGCATGCAATGCCCATGGAAGCCAGCAGACAGGCATCAGATCCCCCATAACTGGAGTTAGGGACACTCCTTAGCTGCCATGTGGGTGCTAAGAACCAAATCAGCATCCTCTGGAAGAGCAGCCAGTGCTCTTAACCACCGAGCCATCTCTCCAGCCACTAAACTGTATGTTTTTAAATGACTGTGATGACCAACCTGCACAAGCATTGCACCAAAGCTTTTCCCAGTGCTTTACCCAAAGGGGACTCTCCAGGAACACTCGCAGGCCCCCATGCATCTCTGTCTGGAATATCAGTGCCACAAACTCTGTAACAAACTCTAGACGGGGCTGCACTGTCCAGCTGTACTGCCTTGATTTAAACTGTCAGTTTTTGACACTCCCTTCAAAAGATGGAGCTTTTGAATGTGGCTGGACTTGATGATCTGCTTCTAACAAAGAAATGGTGTGTGGCTTTGGAGACTAGCTAATTCAAAGGCATTACAGCTTCCAGCCTCTCTCTCTCCTCTCCCCCTCAGGAAGCTAGCTGCTATGTCATGAGTACCCAGAGGCCACTCTATGGAGAGATCTACACAGTGGGGAATTGAGACAGCCTAAGACACGTTTCTATTCCCAGTGGAATCAGACCGGCCTTCTGCAGCCTTAGAAGATCCCCCCTGTGAGGGAGGACTCAGCCTGAAGCACCTGGCTAAGCCACTCTCTTAACTAACTCCCAGAAACTCTGAGGCACTCTGGATTTGTGGTTTTAAGCTCCTGAGTTGGGGAGGAATCTGTTAAACAGACTAGTCAGTACAGTCGTAGAGTCACCTTGCCCTCCCTTCCACTCTGGGGCGCTGTTGTGTGTAGTCACACAGCCTGTGAATCCCAGTCCTGGCAGGCAGAGGTTGAACACCTCCACCCAGAGTTGGCTGGGAGTCAGACCCTTGACCACCAGTTCATAAATCAACCGGCTGCTCTCTGGGTACTTGTGAGTTAAGTATTTCTAAATTTTAAATATACAACTCAATTTCAGTTTTCATGAATAGTAAAGAAGAAAAATTTGTCACAATATCCCATTCATACCCCATTTAACAGATTGAGTATCCCACATGACAGGCGTTAATTGCTTTGGTTTTGACAGCTAAATATCACATTAAAATGGCATATGGTTTCAAAGGACTACTTAGGATTCAAATTTTCCAATTTGTATTATTTTTATTAGCATTGTATAAAAATATCTCCAGCAAGTGTCTTTCCTTTTTGTAAATTGTGATCAAGGAATATTCACATATGATGCATGGCTTCAACATTTATCAGTTTCTTGCTGGTGGCAAACAAATCTCTCTCATTTCTTTTGTCGTAGAGCAAGCAGGAAGTTTACAGTCATACCTGAATACTTTGCAGTCTAGTTAGCCAATAACAATTTAAACATTTCAGCTTGGAAAAGACATTTTTCAAAGGACAACCTCATTAATAACTTTAAATTTAGAATGTAATTAGAGCAATAGGCAAACTTATCAGCTGGTATTTTTAAAAGAGATAAATACAATATACATTTCCTTTATGTGTCATAAACCCCTAGAAAACCTCGAAGGGAGCTTGCTTTGGAGATGTTATGAGCATCTGCTTGTTGCTGCCCACAGCATTCTCCTGACTGCACTCAGAGTGCTAGATATAAAGAGGCAGGTGGCAGCTCTCACATTTACCATCTGATGATGGTGACTTTTTTGTTCTGTCATTTGCTGCCTTTAACATGAAAGTTGAAAAGCAGCAGCCACAGGGAGCTAGACAGGTGGAACTCTATAGAATGGGACAGCTGAGCCTTCTCTCCCCACCTCTGACTCACCTTGCACTTCGAGCACGGGAGGAAACCAGTCCACCCAGGGGCGATGTGAGGGCCAAAGGCCTGGATGCCTTATCTGCTGTGGGCTACACCTCAGCCTGGATTCTGGGGCTGCTCCTCAGAGCCTTCCCTATGGGGAGGTTCCCAGTAGGAGAGATGGAGGGATTGAGAAAGGGAGGAGGGTGGCCGGGTGTGGTGGCACACGCCTTTAATCCTAGCACTTGGGAGGCAGAGGCAGGCGGATCTTTGTGAGTTCAAGGCCAGCCTGGTCTACAGAGTGAGCTCCAGGACAGCTGGGGCTACAGGGAGACCCTGTCTCAAAAATACCAAAAAAAAAAAAAAAAAAAAAGAGAAAGGGAGGAGGGAGAGAGAACACGTAGGATAGTACAAAATTCAACCCAGAAGTGAATACTTTGGGCTGGGGATGTAGCTCAGTGGTAGAGTACTTGCCTAATGTGTGCAAGGTCTGGGGTCAACTCTCAGTGCCACACACATGCACACACACATACATGCACATATAAATACATATACACTTACACACATGCAGATATACATACAGCAATACATAAACACATACACATATACACACACACAATTCACTTGGCACACACCTGTAATCCTAGCATTTGGAAAGTAGAAGCAGGAAGACCAGAAGTTCAGGGCCATGCTTGACTACATAGTAAGTTTGAGGCCAGCCTCACAAAACAGACAAAAAAGCCTTTGTGGGACAGCCCAGCTGCTCCCTGCCCCCTCCCCGTGTTTGCTCCCTGCCTGTGTCTTGAGCTTGCACTGGAATCCCCATCTCAGGGTCTGCCCTTGGGAAAGCCACACTAAGGCAAGTCTTCTTTTTCTTTATTTGCTCATTAAAGATTCAAAATACTGAACCCTCTCAGAGTGGATTACTGAAAGAGAAGGTATCAGAGTTTACTAAAGTATAGGAAGCAAAGAAACCATTAGTATAACAGTACATCAAGAAAAAGTTCTTTAAAACATTACTATGATCTATTTCTCATATACATCTATATCTATTTTATAAAAAAAATCACAACTTGGAGGCCAGGGCACAGCACCTGGTAGAGTGTTTTCCCAGCAGGCAGACAGCCCTGGGTTGAGTTCTCTCCATCGTCACACAGAAATCACAACTCCCTGGCATAGTGGCGCACACCTGCTGTTTCAACATTCCCAGGGCCATGGGAGAACTTGTCTCAACAAAACCCTCACCCAACCTCAATTTATTTTGATCTGTGGAATCTATTCATTTGAAAATAGGTAATTATCAGAATAAAATTAGTGTTAGAAGTCAGAGGGATTTTTAAAAATTATTTTTTATGTGTATGAGTATACTGTCTGCATGTAGGTTGGCGCACCAGTGTCGTGCCACGGAGGTCAGAAGAGGGCATTGGATTCCTCTGGAACTGTAGTCAAAGATGGTCCTTAGCTGCCATGTGGATGCTGGGAATCGAACCCGGGTCCTCTGCAAGAGCAGTGGGTGCTTTTAACAGCTGAGCCATCTCTCCAGCCCCCGGGATTTTTTAATGTCCAGGATACAGAAAAGAGGGTTTGACTACAGATTGTGTACTTTTTTCCTTTTGGTTTGATTGTTTTCTGAGATAGAGTGTCCCTGTAGCCCCAGCTGGCCTGGAATTTGCTATCTAGACCAGGCTGGCATCAAATCACAGAGATCCACCTGCCTCTGCCTCCTGAGTTCTGGGATTAAAGGTGTGCACCGCCAAGATGGGACCAGATAGTACACTTTTTTTTTTTTTGGTCTTTTTGAGACAGGGTCTCCCTGTAGCCCCAGCTAGCCTGGAATTCGCTCTGTAGACCAGGCTGGCCTTGAACTCACAAAGATCTGCCTGCCTCACGTGAGTGGTGACAGTCTGATTCCCAGGTTCAAGTGTTACATGCTCAGTTGGGCTCTGTGTGGAGGAAGAGGGTGATACCGGTGAGGAGGTTGCCTAAACGCTGCTGCCTAGCCTGTTACACAGGCCTCCGTACACTGCCCTCCAGCAGTAGGAGCCAAGACCAGGGCGCTGGAGACCAGGGCGCTGGAGACCAGGGCGCTGGAGACCAGGGCGCTGGAGACCAGGGCGCTGGAGACCAGGGCGCTGGAGACCAGGGCGCTGGAGACCAGGGCGCTGGAGACCAGGGCGCTGGAGACCAGGGCGCTGGAGACCAGGGCGCTGGGCACGCCCCAGGGGGATTTCACTGGCACTGCACTCCATTCCAGGTACCTTCCTTCCTCACTTCCCTATCATGTGGCTCCAGCGGCACCTCCTTGGAGTCCCTGAGCATGCTGTGTTTTCCCTATTCCATGCATCTGCTTGCCCATGTGATCTCCAGATGCCCAGACCCCACCTAACTGTCATGATTTACCGTCTTAAGTTTTCCTATGTGGTCATCAGTAGGGAATGAAGGACTTTAGAAAGGCCTGAATGAAACAAGGGTTTGGGTTTTTAATGTCTTAATTTCAATTGCTTCAGGTGGGTGAAGATGTCATGAGGATTCCTTCCCTGGAAAGACTATATAACCTCTAACCCCTCCTCCTAAGATCCCAAGAACAAACCAAAGAATGATTCCACTGACGTTCACCCTGGGGAACCACCCTTACACAGTATGGTGAGGGGATATGGATGGGAGTGTGGGGGACCCCAGAGCAGCTGTACTGCAATGTCTTCTCCCAGCATGGACAATGAATTCCCCATAGCCTTAGATGGAGCCCCCAGCCTATATGTCCTAGGACCTCCCGAGATTCCAAGGCCATGTGCAATCAGGGCAGATTGAAATCTAGAGAATCAGATGAAGGTCCCATGACCCTCCCAGCCCCTCTGTGAGGGAGTATCAACAGCCAACAAGCCCTTGTGATAAACTACAATCAGGCACAGCTCAGCTGATAAAGATGGCATTGTCTTGCTCAGAGGACCTCATTCTATAACAGCCATGTAGAAGGGTAGACAAGAATGCTATATAGAGGGAGGACATGAGCATACAACACTCATATTGTACATGTCTCTGTGCCTATTAACATACATATGTAATTCAAAATAAGCTACTACTTTCCACTACTTAGTCTTTTGCACATTTTATATAAGTGCCATCCTTGATGGTTAATACTAATCCTCAACTTGACAGGATTTAGAATCATAGGAGATAAATCTTTGGGGAAATTTGGAGGGATTATCTAGACTAAATTAATAGAAGTGGGAAGATCTCCCCTCAGAGCGCTGTCACCGTTCATCTCTCTGCTTTCTAGCAGCAGGTACAGTGGGCCCAGCTGCCTCACATTCCTGCCAGCATATGACCTTCCTCACTGAGATGTGAGCCACATTGCTCATGTTGCTTTTGTTGAGAATTTTATCACAGCAACAGGAAAAGTAACTGACATGCCATCTTGGCTTTTTTTAATTAAAAGACATAAAAAGATCTTTTGCCCTTTCTTTCCTTCAGCGTATGTAACTCTGAAGGTCAGCCATCTGTATAGACTAGGGAATATCATTCTGTTAGGAAAAGTCAGGTGTGCACTAAGGTAAGGCTACTACTCCCCATGGGGAGGTTATTCCACAAGGGTTTAGAAAGCCTCACTATTCTTCATTCTGAAGCCCCTCCTGAAGGGTCCGTGTATGTGTGTGCGTGTGTAGGAATCATTGATGGTAGAGCTGATGCTTACCCACCAAGCTGAGGGTGGACATGTTTGCTGTGCCAGATAAGAATAATATGTCCCTCTGGTTGAGCAAGTTCACATACCTCCCTGAACAAAAACAAAACAGGGTAATCTAGACACATTTTCTCAACCATGGTGCAAGCCTGCTTGAGGTGCAATAGAATAGAGAAAATTAAGAGGACTGGGGGTTGGGGGGAAAGGAGTCGCTCACCCAGAGAATCAAGAAATCCCAGCTAAGAAACAAGAATTCCAACATACCTAACTTCTCCTCCCCCAACTATAAACCCACAATTTTCTAGAATCTCACCAGAAATTCCCTTTACAATAAAAATACATGTCTTGACTCCTTTGTGCAATTCTAGTGGCTCCTGGTTTTACCATATCAGATTATTTTCCCATCCAAGGCACCCTTCAGAGCCATGCTATAATCTCATTTATCCAAGAGAACAGCAACAACAAAAGGTTTCTTAGCAACCCCTTGAGATGTAAGTGGAGAGCTACCAAATGGTGTATGTGCTGGTGCCAGGTCACCTTACTGCGGCTCTCCTTGAGAAGCCCCTCCCTGGGGATGTCTTGTTCTTTCCCTGAGCATGTCTCTGGTTAAAAATGTAATCCTAGCACTTGGGAGGCAGAGACAGGCGGATCTTTGTGAGTTCAAGGCCAGCCTGGTCTACAAGGTGAGTTCCAGGACAGCTGGGGCTACAGGGAGACCCTGTCTCGAAAAGACCAAAAAAAAAAAAAAATGTCTCCTAGCTGGGCATGGCGGTGCACGCCTTTAATCCCAGCACTCGGGATGCAGAGGCAGGTGGATCTCTGTGAGTTTGAGGCTAGCCTGGTCTACATACCAAGTTCCAGGACAGCCGGAGCTACAGAGATGATGCCTTCGATTCTGACCAGCAGAAATAAAGCACCTCTAGCTCGTCCTTCTCAAAGCGGTTTATTCAGGCACATTACAGCATTTTTACTTCCTCTTTTTCTTCTTCTTCTTCCAAGAACAGAAAATCTCCTCTATTTATCCCTCTCCCGCTCCACCTTCTCAGCCCAGGTTGCATGGCCTCAGTCTATTGGTATCATCTGGCCTGATCTTGCATCCAGGGTGCACCTGCGCAGCTCGAACGGTGGACATGGCTTTACTTTGAGGTAGGAGGGAATCAGGTGTTAGTCATAAGACTCAGGTGTTAGTCATAAGTCTTGGCTAAAGTCCCGGGCGCCATCTTGGGACTGTCGCCACACCCGCTCTCCACATCTCCCCCTTCTTTATTATTTTAGCAGAGAGAATGCCTGTCTTAGGTAGCCCCATGCAGCAATGCCCCTTACCCATCATTGGGAGACAAACAGCACTGGTTTGTTCCCTGTCTTAGGTTGGTGGCATGCCCAGAGAGCCTTACCCGTCTTTGGCTACTTCGCTAGCATGCTAAGCCACACTTGAGGAGACTGTCCTGTCTCCACTGCTGTGAACGCCTGTATTAACAGGGCTTGCATTTTATGTTGATGAAATCACAGATGGCACATGCACCAAAAGGCCAGGGAACTAGTGAGGACCAGGCATAGGGCAAGTCCGACAATTCCCGCCCATTCTTTCAGTCGTGAAGCAATGGTAACAATCCAGTTTGTCAGCCCACCAGCCAAGGACACATCCACTCGGGTGGAGTTGATGTGAGCGATGGATTGTCTGAGGTCCCGAAACATGCCATCAAGATACCTAGACCAGTTTCCTGTAAGATACTGAGAGAGGTTACGGGACAACTGAGCGGCATGGCTGGCATTTACAAAGGGTATGGAAGTTACACACAACCCAGAAAATTTCCATTCACATCCCAGCACATGCTGATGCTCTGACTTCCATAAAACACAATGAACACAAAAGGAGACCACATGCAAACAGGCGTAGCTTTAAAGGAGACATTTGTTCCTGCAGAATATTGAGATACTGTGGACTCGAAAGATGTATTCCAACTAAAGCTTGCATTACCCCAGCCCCTGTCCTTTAGCATACTGAAAGCAGAAATATTTGTACAACTACCATTCACTCCACACAGCAACCATACATTATATCCTGAGAATGATTTATTATGAGTTGTACTAATACAAGGAGAAAATGTAAAATACGCACTGCCACAAGCAAAGCAATTACCTGTCTTTGGGCTAAATTTTCCTTTGGACATTTGCATAACTGCAGCAACCAATCTCGCACTGGTCAGTGGGCCTCCTAGTTCTCTGCACACCTTCATCCAGACCTCCAGCCCCTTGTTCTTATAAGGAGTAATGGCGTGTCTACATTCTTTAGTACATTGCTCAAATATAAGCTGTTTTAGTAATGGCATTGCAGTATCAGCGTCCCCAAAGACGTGGCCCCCAGCTTCCATAATCCTACCTACAAAATCTGAAAAAGGTTCCGTGGGCCCCTGAAGGATTTTGGTTAGATTTCCCCCCACCTCGCCTCTATTTGGGAGAGACTTCCATGCTTGGACGCCTAATGCATTAATCTGATCCAGGTGAGTCACAACAAAGGCAGCATTGGCTCCATAGGCACGTACCGCCTCTGCCAGCCTTTGAACAATCTTCCAATCTAGCGGCTCATGATAGTGGTTCCCTTGTTGATTTTGAAATACAGGGAAGCACTGAGCCTCTAGTTCTCTCCAAGTTTCAGGATGTAAACTATTCCCTCCTGCTCCGTTGCAAGCATAAGGAGGTGGCAGGGGCAGTTCCGGGGCTGACGGTTCTATCTTTACTTTCACTTTCTCCAAGCTGGGGGCAAGGCTTTCCACATCCCCGTCTGACATGTCCCCTTCACTAGATTCTTCTTGAATTTCAGAGTGTTGAGAGCGCTCTTCCTTAACCTGGTCTAAGGCTTCACTCCCTTCTTTTATCTTTTTTCTGCACCGTTCCTCGTCCCCTATGCAATTTCTTACCAACTTCCACACCGGCAGTACTCCCTTGTGTAAGTCTCCCTGTTCCTCAGCAAACTTTAGGTCCCTTCCTAACTTTTCCCAACTAGGTATTGTAAGGCATCCTGTCACTGGGAACCATGGAGCGACCTGATCCACCGCTGCCAAAAATCTGTCCTCAGCTCAATTCTAGCTAGGGCCCGTCCCGGAACTGGGAACTTTATAATTGTCCCTTAATTGTCCCCTTTTCCGGGGAGCTTTATTGTCTCATTCTGAGAGCTTTAATTGTCCCCTTTTCTGGGGAGCTTTATTGTCTCATTCCGAGAGCCTTAATTGTCCCGCTTTCCTGGGAGCTTACCGACTAGTCACCCTGACCGCAATGAGTTCTGAATGAGAAAGGAGGAAGAACGCATTCCGGGTGCGGGCCGCCACTTGTTGCCTTCGATTCTGACCAGCAGAAACAAAGCACCTCTAGCTCGTCCTTCTCAAAGTGGTTTATTCAGGCACATTACAGCATTTTTACTTCCTCTTTTTCTTCTTCTTCCAAGAACAAAAAAAATCTCCATTTATCCCTCTCCCGCTCCACCTTCTCAGCCCAGGTTGCGTGGCCTCAGTCTATTGGTATCATCTGGCCTGATCTTGCATCCAGGGTGCACCTGCGCAGCTCGAACGGTGGACGTGGCTTTACTTTGAGGTAGGAGGGAATCAGGTGTTAGTCATAAGACTCAGGTGTTAGTCATAAGACTCAGGTGTTAGTCATAAGACTTGGCTAAAGTCCCGGGCGCCATCTTGGGACTGTCGCCACACCCACTCTCCACACAGAGAGACCCTGTCTCATAAAGAGAAAAAAATGTCTCTTAATAATTAACTCCTCTTTTTTGAGGTGCCTAAAAGAATACAGGAAGTCTTCATACTGCCAGCAGAAGACACAGTGGAATTGTCCCTCTGTCCCTATCATCACCGATATGCTGCTGGATGTCAGAAGCCACCTGGGCTCTTCCATGTTGCTCAGGAGCCAACACAATCACAAAGCCTATGCTAACCACCATCAACACAGCCATCCTTTGTCTCTGACCCAGAAAGCTCACACATACCTTCTGGCAGCATCCCTGAAACTGAGACGGGCTAACTTACCTAGATCATAGATAGGTAAAATTTCAAACTGCTTGTAGTTCTTGGCAAGGATGATAGTGATTCTGGTAGCTAGTTACCCATCTTAATCAAAATCTAACATTGACAATGGGCATTTCTCCTCAGGTGAGCAGACTCACAGAGCAATTCTATTACTTCAGTGGCTTCATTCCAGGAATTTATTGGACACACAGAAGACTGGAAAAGACCCATGAGCCATTTAATCTGTTCCCTGCTAGGACAAGAAACTGAAAAGGTAACTGTGAACCAAATTGTGTCCTCGGTTATTTGAAAATGTCACATGGTCCTTTATATTAGATGTCTTCAGTAAAAATCACAGCAGAAATAAAATAGCACCTTTTGCTGGATATTAACTTTACCTACATGATACTTCATCCACACTAACAAACAGGGGCTTGTGTGGCACAGTGCTCCATACTACAGGAAGGATGGAAAGAATTTACATAATTTCTAGATAGGTGAGATAGATTTTTTTTTCACATAAATTTATTTTTATTTTTTTAACAAATCTAGACCAGTGTTCCCGCCCATTCCCCCACCCCGCCAGAGCTCATGCATTCTGCCAAACATGCTTTTCATCTCGTAGTCTTTCTCAATATTCTCCATGAGGAAGTTGACTGTTTTGAGCAGAAGTTCACTGTTTCAGTCAGTTCTTTGATACAGTCCTTTCTGTTGTTGTTGTTTCCAATATGCATTACGCCCAACTGCTTTGGACAAAAGCTCAGGGGGCCCTACACAAGAAATACTTACAACTGGGTAATTGGCACTAGCATCCACAGATGAGGGATACCATTCGTCGTTTGTTTTTCTGGGACTGTGTTACTTCACTCAGCATGATGTCCTCTAGCTCCAGCCATTTTCCTGCAAAGCTCGTGATGTCGTCTTTCTTTACTGCTGCATAGAACTCCATTGTGTAGATGTACCACATTTTCTCTATCCATTCGTCAGTTGAGGGGCATTTAGGTTGGTTCCAGCTCTTTGCTATTGTGAAGAGAGCTGAAATAAACATGGCCGTGCATGTATCTCTGTGGTGGCGTAAGTCTTGAGGGTACATGCCCAGGAGTGGTATGGCTGGGTCGGGTGGCAAGTTCATTCCAAGTCTTCCAAGGGTTCTCCACACTGCTTTCCATAGTGGCTGTACGAGTTTACATTCCCACCAGCAGTGGATGAGTGTTCCCCTTTCCCCACAACCTCTCCAGCACTTGGTATCATTTGTTTTCTTGATCCTAGCCAGTCTTATTGGAGTAAGATGATATCTTAAAGTGGTTTTCATTTGCATTTCCTTAATGATTAGTGATGTTGAGCAGTTCTTGAGGTGTTTCTCAGACATCTCTAATTCCTCGCTTGTGAAGTCTCTGTTCAGTTCTTTGCTCCATCTATTGAGCGGGTCATTTGTTTTCTTTTTTCTTTGTTTTTTGAGTAGTTTATATATTCTGGAAATCAATGCTTTGTCAGATGTATCTGCAGTGAAGGTTTCCTCCCACTCTGTGGGATTTCTCTTCACTTCCTTGATTGTTTCTTTTGATGTACAGAAGCTTTTGAGTTTGATGAGGTCCCATTTGTCAATTGTCGACCTTAATTCTTGTGCAGCTGCTGTCTGATTTAGGAAGTCTTTTCCTACGCCTATGTCTTGTAGTCTGCTGCCAACTTTTTCTTCTATCACCTTCAGAGTTTGGGGTTTCACGTTGAGGTCTTTAATCCATCTGGAGTTGACTTTTGTACAGGGTGAGAGGTAGGGGTTTAATTTCATTCTTCTACAAGTGGTGATCCAGTTTTGCCAACACCACTTGCTGAAGATGCTGTCTTTTCTCCATTGTGGTTTCTTGGCCCCCTTGTCAAATATGAGATGGCTGAAATTGTATGTGCTCAGATTTGGATCTTCGGTTTTGTTCCATTGGTCAACAGGTCTGTTTTTGTGCCAGTACCAGGCTGTTTTTATGACTATAGCCCTGTAGTATAGTTTAAAATCTGGTATAGAGATCCCTCCTGTGTAGCTCTTTTCACTCAGGATTGATTTGGCTATTCGGGGTCTTTTGTTTCTCCAAATGAATTTAAGAACTTTTGTTTCCAAGCCTGTGAAGAAACTCTTGGGGATTTTGATTGGGATTGCATTAAATCTATACAAGAGTTTTGGTAAAATGGACATTTTTACAATGTTAATTTTCCCAATCCATGAGCATGGGAGGTTTTTCCATCTTCTGAGGTCTTCTTCAATTTCTTTCTTTAAGGGTTTAAAATTTTTGTTGTAGAGGTCTTTGGTGTCTTTGGTTAGGTTTGTTCCTAGGTATCTTATTGTTTTTGAGGCTATTGTGAGTGGGAAGGTCTCTTTGAATTCTTTCTCCAGTTGCTTGTTCTTGGTGTAAAGAAAGGCCATTGATTTTCTAAGGTTAATTTTGTATCCTGCCACTTTGCTGAAGCTGTTAATCGTTTCTAGGAGTTTTCTGGTGGAGTTTTTTGCATCCCTTAAGTAAACAATCATATCATCAGCAAATAGGGATAGTTTGACTTCCTCTTTTCCAATTAGTACTCCTTTAATATCCTTTTCTTGCCTTATTGCTCTAGCAAGTGTTTCAAGCACTATATTGAAGAGGAGTGGTGATAGGGGGCAGCCTTGCCGAGTTCCTACCTTTAAAGGGAATGTTTCTGTCATTTCCCCATTTAGGATGATATTGGCTGTGGGTTTCCTGTATATGGCTTTGATTACATTGAGGAATGATCCCTCCAATCCAATTCCTTCTAGGACTTTAAGCATGAAGGGATGCTGGATTTTGTCAAAGGCTTTTTCAGCATCAATTGAGATGATGGTGTGGTTTTTGTCTTTGATTCCGTTTATGTGTTTGATGATGTTTATTGATTTTCGTATGTTGAACCATCCCTGCATCTCTGGTATGAATCCAACTTGGTCATGATGGATGATCTTCTTGATGTGGGTCTGTATGCGATTTGCCAGTATTCTGTTTAGAATTTTGGCATCTGTGTTCATGAGGGAGATGGGTCTATAATTCTCCTTTTTAGTTGTATCTTTGCCTGGTTTTGGTAATAGAGTGATGTTGGCTTCATAGAAGGAATTTGGGAGAGTTCCCTCTGATTGTATACTTCTAAACAGTTTCAGAAATAATGGTTGTAGGTCTTTTTGAAATGTTTTATAGAATTCTGCTGTGAAACCGTCTGGGCCTGGGCTTTTTTTAGTTGGGAGGCTTCTTACTACATCCTCTATTTCTTCATATGTTATGGGTCTGTTTAAGCTGCTGGTCTCCTCTTGGCCAAGCTTTGGTGATTCCCAAGATTTCAGATATTCATCCATTTCTTCTAGATTTTCAAACTTGGTAGAATATAGGTTCTTGTAATATTCCCATATAATTTTCTTGATCTTTTCCTTGTCCGTTGTGATATTTCCCTTTTCATCACAGATTGTATTGATTTGGAGTTGTTCCTTCTTTCTTTTTGTTAACTGGGCTAGAGGTCTGTCTATCTTGTTTATTCTTTCAAAGAACCAACTTTTGGCTTCATTGATTTTTTGTATTGTTTTCTTTGTTTCTATTTCATTGATTTCTGCTCTGATTTTTGTTATTTCTTCCTGTCTGTTGCGTTTAGGGTTCATCTGTTGTTGCCTCTCAAGTGCTTTTAGCTGTAGTGTTAGATCATTCACTTGTGCTCTTTCTGTTTTTCTAATGTAGGCACCCAGGGCTATAAATTTCCCTCTTAGGACTGCTTTTAAGGTATCCCATAAGTTTTGTTGTGTTGTATTGTCATTGTCATTCAGTTCCAGGAATGTTTTTATTTCTTTCTTTATCTCTTCCTTGACCCATTCATTATTCAAGAGTGTGTTGTTTAGTCTCCATGTGTTCTTGTAGGCAGGAGGGCTTGTCCTGGTGTTGATGTTGAGCTTCATTGCACTGTGGTCTGACAGGATGCATGAAATTATTTCAATCTTTTTGTATTTGTAGAGGTTTCTTCTGTGTCCCAGGATGTGGTCGATTTTGGAGAATGTTCCGTGGGGTGCTGAGTAGAAAGTGTATTCTCTGGTATTAGGATGGAATGTTCGGTAGAGGTCTATGAGGTCCATTTGGTGTATCATATCGTTCAGTTCAGATGTCTCTCTGTTTATTTTTTGTCCTGTTGACCTATCCAAAGGACTCAGTGGGGTATTGAAATCTCCCACTATGAGTGTGCTGGGGTTAGTCTGTGACTTGTGGTCCTGGAGAATTGTCTTTATAAAGTTTGGTGCACCAGAATTTGGGGCATATATATTCATAATTGTGAAATCTTCTTGGTGGATTGTTCCTTTGATGAAAATGTAATGGCCTTCTTTGTCTCTTCTGATTTCTTTTACTTTGAAGTCTATTTTATCCGATATTAAAATAGCAACACCTGCTTTCTTTTTGGTACCATTTGCTTGGAATATTTTTTTCCATCCCTTCACTTTAAGGTGGTGCCTGTCCTTGAAGGTAAGATGTGTTTCTTGTAGACAGCATATCGATGGATTCTGTTTCCTAATCCAGTCTCCCAGTCTATGTCTTTTGATTGGGGAATTTAGTCCATTAATATTTAAGGTTATGACTGATAGGTTTGTGTTGCTTCCTTTTGCCTTATTATCCATCTGCGGTTTTGATTTAGGTTTCTACTTCTGCAGTTATGCTTTTATTGATTTCTCTTTCTAGGTGCCTGGGGTTGGTTGCTCCTTTCTTCTGTTCTTTGAATTGCTTCAAGTATTCTCTGAAGGGTTGGTTTTCCGGACATGTATTCTTTCAAGTTGTTTATGTCATGGAAGGTTTTTCTCTCTCCTTCAACTATAATTGACATTTTTGCTGGGTATAGTAACCTGGGTTGGCATCTATTGTCCCTTAACACTGGGAATGCTTTGCTCCAGGTTCTTCTTGCTTTCATAGTTTGCATTGAGAAGTCAGTTGTAATTCTGATAGGTTTCCCCTTATAGGTCACTTGTTGTTTTTCTCTTGTGGCTTTAAGGATTTTGTCTTTGTTTTGGGTGTCTAGCATTTTAACTATGATGTGGCGTGGAGAATTTCTTTTCTGATCTTGTCTGTTTGGAGTTCTATGTGCTTCTTGTATTGGTATTGGTTTGTCCTTTTTTAGTTTGGGGAAGTTTTCATCTATTATTCTGTTGAAGATCTGATCAATACCATTCTCTTGGGATTCTTCTCCTTCCTCTATTCCTATGATGCGGAGGTTTGATCTTTTCATAGTGTCCCACAGCTCCTGGTTGTTCCATTTTTGTGTATTTTTAAATTTTTCATAATCTTTCCTTGAGGTTTTTAGTTGTTCTGTGTTATCTTCCAGGTCTGATATTCTTTGTTCTGCTTCCTCCATTCTGCTTCTGAGGCTTTTTCCATTCCTTTCCTCTTGAATGGATGAGTGTTTGATTTCCTTTTTCATTTCCTCTTCTGATTTCTTTAGTATTTCTACTTCTTTTTGGAGCTTCTCGATCTCTTCTTGTAGCTCTTTGGTTCGCTGGTTGGTTTCCTTATCTTTTTCAGCATGGGATCTTTTCAGTGTTTCTACTTCCTTCCGGAGCTTGTCATTCTCTCTCTCTAGGTCCTTCTTGAGTTCCTCATTCTCTTTTCTTAGTTCTTTAATTTGTTCTTTATGATCTTGTAGTTCTTTAAATATGTTCCCAATTGTGTTTCTGATGTCTGTGTCCTGGGGCATCCCCAGAGGGATCCCACTGCAGGAGTCTTCCATAGGGTTGGTAAAGCTTGGCACGGGATTATCCTGCCCCTTTCCAGTGTTGTCTCTTCTTCGTGATCCTGGCATATGGGCTTCTCCTTGCCTGTATTCCAATGTGAGTCCTAAATGCCTCTTCACTGTGTTGAAGGCTTGCTTTGCTTGCCTCCTTCAGATGCCTCTTCGTAATCCCAGTTGGGGGGGGTACCTTCAACTGGGCTCAGGAGATCTCAGATCCGAGATAGATCTTTTAAAAAACATTTTTCATTTATTTTATGTATATGAATGTTTTTCCAGCATGTGTTTTAAGTGTACCCATGCATGCAGTGCCCATGGAATCCAGAAGAGGGTGTCAGATCCCCTGCAATGAAAGTTATAGATGGTTGTTAGCCACCATGTGGGTGCTGGGAACTGAACATCTGTCCTCTGCAAGAACAGCCAGTGCTCCTACCTGCTGAGTCATCTCTCCAGCCCCAGAGATAGATCTTTTAACATATGAAAGTAAGATGTCTGTTTTATATTTCTAGACACCAACATGGAAAACATTAAAACCTTTTAACCAAAATTTCAGTCATTTACTTTTCAACGTTTTTCCATTTGATCTGTTAACACATTTTAAATATCATGTAAAATATCTGGCTATAAGTGATTTAAAGACAAAGATGTCAGGCATATTTTAAATGTAAATTTGAATAATCAGAATATTAGTTCCCTACCATCTTTGCTAGTCATATAGACTTATTATCTATCAACTTCTAGAATCTAAATTTTCATTTGTGTGTACGTGTGTGTGTGTGTGTGTGTGTGTGTGTGTGTGTACGCGCGTGTGCACATGTGCGCATGGAGGCCAGACAATAGCCTTGGGTGTTGTTTTCAGATGCTATCCACTGTGTGTGCTTGAGACAGAATCTCTTACTGGCCTGGAACTCAATCAGGCTACAGTGGCTGGTAGGTGAGCTCCAGAGATCTGCCTGTTTCTGCTTCCTAAATACTGGGGTTACAAACTCCCATCACTGGGTCCAGCTTTTCGTATGTGAGTTATGACGGAACTCAGGTCCTTGTGTTTGCAACGCAAGCACTTTACTGACTGAATTGTGTCTCTACCCCTACATTTTTGCTTTAAAAATTTTTTTTAACTTCTTGTGCATATTTGTTTGTGTGGATTCAAACATGCAGGAAGAGGGTGTTGGATCCCTGGAGCTGGAGATACACGTGTTTGTAAGCTGTCTGCCATGGGTGCTGGAAATCAAATTCAATACTCTATAAGAGCAGCAAATGCTTTTAACTGCTGAACCATCTCTCTGGCCTAATTTTCACTTTTCAAATGATTTTCTTGATGCCATAGATGCCTTCCCAAGACTTTCCAAACACAACAAAAATCTCCAATGGTGAATTCCTCCCTTCAAGCCTGAGTCATGCTGGGAAGAATTCAGCACAGCATGAAAATCTGTACAAATTACAGAGGTGCTTAGAGTTGCTGGAGAATATTTAGAACAGCAAAATGTGGCCAGTCCTGGCAGAAACTAGGAAATAGGAATAGGTTCCTTTGAACATAATTTTCAAGACACTATTCCAAAAGTTGTGGGCAGAGTTTAGGGAAACCACAGGGGATGGTTGACTCTCTGCAGCTAGTGATGGCTCTAGGTCTAGGGCCAAGAGCCTGAGAGTTACTCAACTGCACGGGAAGACTGCCTGATGGCAGCTGAGGCCTTCCGTGGATGACAGAGTCAAGTCGGCAGCCAGCTTGCAGTGACTCAGCACACAGAGAGCCAAGCAGCCAAGGCTCTGATCTCCATCTTCTTTCCATCCAGTCATCTGTCCATACCCCAGTAACTGAATTCATTCAGGGGGCAGAGGACAAGGAAGTCCCCTGCTGAGGTCCATAGAGTGAAGTGGCTTCTTGGGACACAGAGGTAGGAAAAAGGACATGGGGCTGGGGGTGGTGGTGCACACCTTTAATCCTAGCACTTGGAAGGCAGAGGCAGGTGGATCTCTGTGAGTTCAAGGCCAGCCTGGTCCACAGAGTGAGTTCCAGGCCAGCGGGGGCTATAGGGAGACCCTGTCTCAAAAAAGACAAAAAAAAAAAAATGACATGGGTGTGGTCAGATAGCAAATAAGCAAAAAAAAAATTAATTAAAAATGTAGATATGAACTGTCATATTCTGAAGGAGCAATTGTTACTGTGTGGGACCCCTGGGAGAAAGACCATACAGACTCTGGGATTCCAATCAGCCAAATTAGCTTTATTTAATAAATAAATTGCACTGAGGTTTGGGACCTGAAGGGTACAGCCCTGAGTCAAGGGCAGTTTGGGCTTATAAAGGCAAAACCACATCCTGGTGGATTTTCAGAGAAATTCCAGTCAGACAATAAAAAACCTAAAACTTCAGATCTTGCAGCTACATGCAAGCGATTAGAAAAAGCTAAGATAAGCAATTAACAATGACAAAACAGGGAGTTATAAAACATCTACAAAAGTTAAGATAAGCAGTTAACAACAGGTGGTCACAAGACATCAGTGGACAGGAGATCATAAAAGTCAAGATAACCAGCTGGCTTTTTCTGGGCCAGGGTTTGACTACTGTGATGGAGTCACCAAAACAAAATGGAGTTACCTATGCATTATCACACAGTTTCAGGTTTTTTGTAAATTTCTTTCCTTAGGATGCATCTTTTGTAAAAGGAAATCATGGCCTCTCTACACAGATTTCAATAAGTTGGAACTCATGTGGAATCACAGTTTACATGATGAAGGGGTCCTAGAGGTTATTTAGTGAGTCCTTATACAGTGAGAATATTTTTTTTTAATTTTTTGAGACAGGATCTCCCTTAGCTAGCCCTAGCTAGCCTGGAACTCACTCTGTAGACCAGGCTGCCCTTGAACTCACAGAGATCTGCCTGCCTCTGCCTCCCAAGTGCTAGGATTAAAGGCATGCGCTACCACGCCTGGCTTAAAGATGGTTCTTAGCTACAATGTGGGTGCTGGGAATTGAACCCCGGTCCTCTGCAAGAGCAGTTGGCACTCTTAACTGCTGAGCCATCCCTCCAGCCCCACAGTGAGAATATTTTTTAATTTTAATTAATTAATTTATTTTATGTGTATGAATGTACTGTCTGCATGTAGGTTTGTGCACCCGTGTAGTGCAATGTCTCGGAGGTCAGAAGAGGGCGTCGGATTCCTCTGGAACTGGAGTTCTCCTGGAATTGGAGTTACGGATGGTTCTCATCCACCATGTGGGTGCCGGGGATCGAACCTGGGTCCTCTGCAAGAGCAGTCGGCACTCTCAACCACTAGGCCATCTCTCCAACCCCGAGAATATTTTTAAATGAGTCTTTGGAAAAAGCTATTACTATGTATGCCAAATCAGAAAACTTTTAAAAGCCAGAATTTCTGCCTCAGCTTTTGCTCATAGTAAAACCCCAATTTATGGAAACACAGTTGGAAAACGTAGCTTGAAAAACACAGGTACCAGACTCACTTTCACTCATCTCTCCTAGAAACCATGCAGAAGGAATAAGGGCACCAAGACACAGAAAAGAAAAGCTCACCCTTGCCAAGACTAGGAGTGTGAAACATGACGCACACAGAACAGGAGGAAGTGGACCCCAGGGGCAGTCCGGCGAGACAGGGATGCTCATAGTTACTGATCTTGGATAAGACAGGGGATACTCCACATTAAAGAGCTTGGAGGAGAGGGCAGTGTGCAGAGATGGAAGTGAGCAGGGCTGAACACAAGCACACCAAGCCACATGTTGGTAGGTCACAGTGTGTCAGCCAGAGAAGCCTAGGGTTTGGATTCTGATGGTGGAAGCCAAAGCAATTCACCACCTCAATCCTAACCTGTAAGAGAGAATAAGATGGGGGGGGGGGGAAGAGGAGAGAAGGGAGGGCAGAAATGGGCTAGGGGCAAGGTGTAATTTTCAAGGACTGCACCCAGTGACCTTCTTCCAACTGGTCTCCATTTCCTAGTAAAGTATCCTCCCCCAATAAAGCCATCACATTATGAACCCAGCATTAGATTAATTAGCGTATTATATCAGAAACCTCATGACAGAATCACTTCTCTAAAGCCACCTCTGAACACAGCTGCTCTGGAGACCAGGCCTTTAACACATGAGCCTTGTGGAGGGCACTTCATGTCCAAATCATAAGGCATAAAAGGAAACCATAAAGGATTTTCACAGTGTTCCGTGGGAGGTAAAGGCTGATGTAACAGGAGAAGGTAAAAGCAATGTGGTAAGATGAACTGATTAGAAATGGAATACCTCTGTGTGCCCAAGAAACAAAAACAAAAGTACAAACAAACCGGATTAAGGAAGGTCAGAACACAGCAGCTGAAGTAAAGGCAACATTTACATCTAGGAAAAAGGACTTACTATTATTTAAGAATTTTTATATTTAGTAGAAAATTTGGACATGATACATAGACAGTTCACAGAAAATAAAATATGTCTTTACATGAGAAGATGCTCTCTTGGCTTGGGAGGCAGAGACAGGTGGATCTTTGTGAGTTCAAGGCCAGCCTGGTCTACAGAGTGAGTTTCCAGGACAGCTGGGGCTACAGGGAGACCCTGTCTCGAAAAGACCATAAAAAAAAAAAAAAAAAAAGAGAGAGAGAAAGGCAACTTAAAACATTTAAAATTTTTATTTATAGTTTTGTGTTAATGTAGGTGTGGACATGGTCATGTGTGTACCTGAATGGGGGGTACATGTAGAGGCTGGAGGTCAAGTCCTCACTCTCACCTTATTTTGTGAGACAGGGTCTCTTTCTGAATATAGAGTTCACTGATTTGGCTAGATGGATCAGCCAGCGAGCCCTAAAGTTCTCTTGTCTCTGCCTCACTAGTGCTGAGACTACAGGCAGCACTGCCACTCAGCTTTTCATGTGGGTGATGGGAGATCTGAACTCCACTCCTCACTCTTGAGTGGCAAAGCATGTGACCCACTGAGCCATACCTCCTAGCCCTGAAGCCACTCTCTAATAAGTCAGATTGATAAATTCCATTTCTAACCAAATAGAGTACGCCACTGCAGCCTACATCTCATTATTGCTAAAAATCTCTGCGCAAAACATTAAAGCCAGGGATGAGGGACTGAGGAGTGAATGACAGGTGACTCGGCAGGGAGTGCAAATCTGGAGAGAACAATTCACCTTTTTTCCCTGTCCACTACCTGCTGGTTTTGATCTGAGGGCAGAGTGAAATGAGAACTAAGAACCAGACACTGTCAGAAAAATGTCTGAGACAAGAACTATCAAAAAGTGTGAACAGCCTTAGCATCCAGCCATAATGAAAGGAAAAAGGCTGCTGTAAGCTGGAGGAAGTCTTACAGGCTTCCTGATGGTTTCCTTACCCTTGCCTTCCCCGAGGCTAATCATGAAGCTGCCCAGCTGTTAGGATAGGACAGCCACACAGGCGCCTGGACAGTGGGGAACACTTGTCCTTCTAGAGGCAGTGGCTGGGGAGAGGGGGATCTTGGGAGCCAGAAAGCATGGAGTTTTTTTTTTAAAAAGAGGTGAAAGTAAATTCTGGGTAGTGATTTGTTACAGAGCAAAGAACTAATAAGGGTCCATCCCATCAACTCAGACCCACCTCCTGTGTTGGTTCACCATTTGTGGTACTTTATTCTTTTTTTTTTTGGTCTTTTCTAGACAGGGTCTCCCTGTAGCCCCAGCTGTCCTGGAACTCACTCTGTAGACCAGGCTGGCCTTGAACTCACAAAGATCCACCTGCCTCTGCCTCCCAAGTGCTAACCACGCCCGGCTCTCTTTTTTTTTTTGGACTTTTCGAGCCAGGGTCTCCCTTTAGTCCCAGCTGGCCTGAAGCTGGCCTTGAACTCACAGGGATCCGCGTGCCTCTGCCCCCCTAGTGCTCGGCGCCACCACGCCCAGTATTTTCTTCTTTTTGAGATGGGTTCTGACTATGCGGCTCAGGCTGGTCTCCAGCTTCTTGGCTCAAGTGATCCTCCAGCTTCAGCAGTCTAAGTAGTGGAGACTAGAAAGTGTGTGCCACTGTCACAGCTTGGCGAGTTTTTTAGTTTAACTTGTGGAGATGAATTAAGCTTAGTTCATTTGTAGAGTCCTTACCTAGCATGCACAAGGCTCTCCAGTATAAAGACTGCCCAAGCAAAAAAGTATTTTTAGAGAATATTTTCATTCAAACTTTATTTTTTTCGAATCCTTTCAATTAAAATTATCTACAAGGATGATCATAAATTCAGGGGACCAGAAGAGTGCAATTACACAAAGGTCTAGTGAATCGTTAATAGATTCTAAATGTAGCTAAGTCATGGACAATTTGCCCTGGTTTTCAGTGGGGAGAGAATTTCAGGGCATAATAATTACATAGTGACTAGTCTAGTGTCCGACCTGGGAGCTGCCCAGGAGTGGAGCCGGCAGTGTCCAGCCAGGGCCTAGAGAAAACCAAGCCGGCAGCCGTGGGAGGAGTCTGCTGGGAAGAGGGAAGTAGCGGCAGAGGCGCAGGCCCAGGAGCGTTCAGAGCGGAGGGAGGTAGCCGGGACGCAGCGGACCACTGCAGGGTGAGAGTCCACTCAGAAATCGGATCTGTTTCTCCTCAAAATCCAACCATGCGAGATTTGTCCTCAAACTGGATTCTGCCACTTTCCTGGCGCTTCCGGATCCCGGATCCGACCAGCAGTTCCGAGGCCCCTCCCGCACATGGCCACACCCCCACTTCACTGGAGCAATTTGACACCCTCCCTCCTCCCACCGAGACCCCGCCCCCATCCTACCACTGTGACCAGTGAGGCCCCGCCCCATCCGGCCCGAAGTACAGCCGGAAGGCTCCGCCCCTATCCGAGGTCTAGGTTACCACACCCGACTGACTGCTGGGAAGCCCCGCCTCCTCGCGGTCCCGCCCCATCCTACCCGAGGGACCGAAAACCCGGTCCCTGAGTCGCGGGACCGCCCCATTCGCTCCGAGTGACAGCTGGTAAGCCCCGCCCCTGCATCGGGGGCCCACCCCATCCGATCAGAGAGATAGCTGGAAGGCCACGCCCCGGCCACGCCCCCGGGTCGTTGACGCCTCCTGGCTGGCCACAAGCTCCATGCCCCGGCCCCCCAACCCGCCCGCCCAGCCTCAGTGCCGCGGGCTCGGTTCTCCAGGTTCCGGGCCGGCCCCCAGGACGCGCTGCGCCGTGTCCGGTGAGTGGAGAGGAAGCGGCTGGTTGAGCTCAGCTGTACCTCCGCCCGTGGGAGGTTCCACCCCGCGCCACGCCGACCGCCCGGGACCCTCCACTGGGGCAGGCACTGGCTGTGCCGAGCGGGGTGAGCCAGGGTGGAGGCGGGTGCAGGCAGGGGGATGCAGGCGGGCTCTGGGCCCAAGTCACTCCTCGGGTGGGGCGGGGCCGGCTCTGATTGACGCCTGGGGTCCGGGATGCGGGGCCTGCTCAGATTGACTCTTGGGAGGATGCGCCTGGGTTCTGATTGTCACCTGCGGATGATGCAGAGCAGGCCTTGATTGACGCTGGGGGTGTGGGTGGCCCTGAGTCACGCCTCCCTGGCAGCCCTGGCCGAGGCTGTGGATAATAGATCAAGTTCCAGGCTTCTGAGTGGGGCTCTTTGTGCACTTTAAATAATAGGTGCAAAAAATATATATAAATAATAGGTGCAGCAGGGACACCAGAGGAATGGATGCACATGGACCCAGCCCCTGTTGTAGCCTGGACCGCACTGGCATCCTGAGAACCCCAATCCTTTCCACAGCTGGGGTCCTGCTTACAGGTGCCAGACATAACAAAGTACACTTCAAGTTCATTCACACTCCAAACAACATTTGTATCATATTCCCTTAGATTCTGCAGAGTGTACATCTAGAGTGTACATCTACATCTAATCCTGTGGAGTTTAGACATTTTAAATCCATTATGCTATGAGATGCCTGCTTTCCTTTTAGAGTCACACTAACCTCAGAGGACTAGATGTTTCTAAGGGCTGAACTTTAAATGGTTTTAAATTCAGCCAAGTATCACTTAACCAGGATAAATTGTGAGGAATTGTTCTCCATGGGCTGTCAACCTGGGCTGTGAACATAGATAGCGTCTGGGGCACTCAAACTTTTTACTCCTTTGTGTGTATGTGTGTGTGCACTTCTGTACACATGGGTCTGTCTGTGGGCTTTGGGCGCAAGGATACCACATATGACTGTGGAGGACAGAAACAGCCTAGGTGTGGTCCGGACTTCTGTCTTGTTCCCTAGGGCTCTCCTGTTTGTTGCTGTGGCGCATACATGAGGGTAGTTGGCCCTCAAACTTTGGAGGGTTCTTCTCTCTGCCTCCCATTGTGCTCTAGAGGTGCTAGGATTACAGAAGACCTCTACCCCTGTATGGTTTACTCCAGTTCTGGGGATCCAAACTCAGGTCCTCTAATTTATGTGGCAAGCATTTTACCCACTGAACCCATGATCCCAGCTCACTAGGCCTGCGCTGTTATGAGACCACAGTGCTCTGTGCTCCCCACTGTTAACCAAGGCTCCTTATGCAGGACAGGACTGTACTTAGTGAAATAGAGCATTCATTCTGTCCAGCTAGTACTAGTCCTGAACTGTGCAGTTGCAGGTGAAGAATGAAACTTCTAAGAAATTCTAATGGACAGGGTGGGAGGAGGCCTACCTAGTAACTACTGTTTTGTGCTTAAATGAACCCAGAAAAACCAGAAAACCTGGAAGACAAAAAGGATAAGGTTGGAAAACTTAAAAGTCCTTTAATTTACAACTTCTATTAACATTTTGGTGCTTTTCTTTCGAATTTTTGTATTAAATTTTGCTTATTATTGTGAGTGCAGTTGTACATGTGCCCCAGCATGCATGTGGGAGTCAGTTTTCTCCTTCCAGGGCTATGCGAGTTCTGGGGATTGAACCCAGATCATCACACTTGCATAGCAAGTGCTTTTACCTGCTGAGCCATCCCACTGGTCTAATTTTTATACTTTTTGTGCATATAAGTACACATATGATGTAATGCAGGTAATATCCCAATATTACCTTGTATTTGTGATTTTTTTCTTCACTTAACATTGCTGACTTAGAATTTTCCTTAATCACCAAAATTCACACTGAAAATCTGCTATTCATTTTTGTATCAAATATTAGAGTTTTGTTAGTACATGCTTGGATGTAAAGCATTAGGGCTGATCTAAGTAGATATTTTTTCAGGTGTTTAAATATTGCCTGTGCTACCTTAAGCCTGTTCCTCACAAGTGTCTGCATATTTTTTGTGTAATTTTTTCACTTTTGTAAAGTATAAGGCCTCTAAAGTATAAAGCCTCTGTTTTTAGAAGTTGCCAGCTCAAAATGTTGAGGGTTCTGTTATTCCAAAGCCATTATTTTTAGGGCATAGGAATGTTTGTGTATATGCGTTAGAAAGAGGAAAATGGGAGACTTTTTTTGGGGGGGAGAAATATATATTTTGTAAAGGCTTATTTTATCTTTATCTTTATTTTATTTTATTATTATTTTATTTTATGGGTTTTTTTTGAGACAAGTCTCCCTGTAGCCCCAACTGGCCTGGAACTCCTTATATAGACCAGGCTGGCCTTGATATCACAGAGATCTTCCTGCATCTGCTTCTCTAGGGCTGGGACTAAAGGCATGTACCACCATGCCCAGAAACTTTTATTTTATTTTTAATATGTGCATATGCATGTGTATGTAGATATGTGCACATGTAAGCGCAGATCTAGAAGAAAGTTGTCAGATCCTTTGGTGCTTCGAAGCCTTCCGATGTGGGTCCTCAGAAGACAGTACGAGCTCCTAACTGCTAAACCATCTCTCCAGCTCCAGGAAGAGATATCTTATTTTCTTTTTGAAATAATTTTGGGTTTTTAAAAGAGTTGTAAAAATATGAGCTGTGAGTGATGACTGAAAGCAGGAAGCCAGAAGCGATCCAGTTCTGTTAGGTACCGCAGACCTTAGTCACATCTCACCAGTCTCCTGCACATTTTCGACCAAGTCTAGGATCTGCCTTTGGATTTAGTTGTCACATATCTTTAGACTGTTAATGAAGATACCCTCCTAAATGGGATGACTAGGCAGGGAGCAGTGCAGTGGAGCAGACCTGTTAGGATGCCCACACCTTCCCAGGTCCACCCTGGAATCCTATGTTTCTTTCCTGTGTGGGCAAGCTACTGTTTGAGTAAATTCCCAGCAGGGAACCTTTTTCTTTCTTTCTTTCTTTCTTTCTTTCTTTCTTTCTTTCTTTCTTTCTTTCTTTCTTTCTTTCTTTCTTTCTTTTTCTTTCTTTTTCTTTCTTTTTCTCTCTCTCTCTTTCTTTCTCTTTCTCTTTTTCTTTCTCTTTTTCTTTCTTTCTTTCTCTCTTTCTCTTTCTTTCTCTTTCTTTCTTTCTTTCTTTCTTTCTTTCTTTCTTTCTTTCTTTCTTTCTTTCTTTCTTTCTTTCTTTCTTCTTTCTTGGTGTTTTTGAGGAAGGGTCTCCCTGCAGCTCCTGCTGACCTCAATCTTGCTATATAGACCAGAATGGTCTCTATCTCAGAGATCCACCTGCCTCTGCCTCCTAAGTCCTGGGATTAAAGGCATGCACAGCAAGGGTAACTTTTCTTATGTGTATATGTTTGTGTGGTGTATGTACGTAGAGCAGGGGTCAACCTCAGCTGTCTTCCTAGGTTGCTCTGTACCTTGGATTTGAGAAAGGGTCTCTCATTGGCCCAGAACTTGCCTATTGGCTAGCTGGCCAGGGAGCCCCCCCTCCACTCCTACCCCAGGGACCTACCTGTCTACCTCTCCAGCACTGGGATTGCAAATGCAGAGGTTTTAATGTGGGTTCTGGGGATTGAACTCAGGTCCTTATGCTTGCATAGCCAATACTTTACCTACTGAACATCTCCCCAGCCCCAGCAGGGTATTTGATGACATTCATGCATCCTTCCAAGTCATCAGCTGTTATAGAATACCAGGACTGATCCAGGTAACCCAAGCTTCTTAGATTCTTTATTAGGGTAGGAATTGACAGCAGGAATTTCTCAAAAGCAGAGTGCCAACTCCTGTCTCAGGATATTAGGAGACTTTGGGGGAACTGTTAGGGTGACTAACTTGTCCCAGTTTTAAAATGAAAATCTGTTTCCAAGGACCCTGCTCCATCTGGGGTGACCTGTCTCTCATGTCTAGGAGAAACCACAATATGTATCCAACTTTATTCCAGCCAGTCCTAAGTAGACAGAGGGCATGAGAGGGGAAATGCTTGAGTTTTACTTCTCTGGGAGCCTGTGGTGAGGAGGGAGCCCGGGTGGGACAGAGGCGGCCCTGGTCCCTGCAGTCAGGCCCAGCTGGCTCTGTGCCAGGTTCCTGCGTGGCTCTCACCTCTCTTATATCTCCCAGGGAGTCTGAGGGTTAAAGTTCCCACTGTGTTCCCTCAGAGGATGGACCTCATCCAGCTACCTGTGGAGCTGGTCAGAGTGTGTTGTGTGACAGAGACTTTTCCTGGGAAGACACAACAGACGGACGGACAGACAGATAGACACAGACACACACACACATACATACATACATACATACATACATACATACATCAAATCACCCCTGAAGAGGAACCCATGACAGACCAACATTGAAGTTCAACTTGGTGAAACAATGAGATTTTATAGGAGGATGGGTGAGGGGTTACTTACAGGAGCCAGGACTACTCAAATGCATCTGTATTACTGAGAAGCCCACCCAACGCAGGTGACTACTCACGAAGCTGCAAGCCTGGAGCTCTCTGTGTGACTTGCAAGCAGCTCAGTAGATCTGAGGATTCTTTCTGTAAATCTGGAGAGGGGTGTTCCTCCGTCTTGTAGTTTCCACTTTCCCAGACAGGTGACCTTTGCTTACCTCCTGAGTCTCTTGAGTCTCTGCCTCCTGCAGGGAGTGTTTCACCTTGGAGGAAATTGCTGGACAGCAGTGAGAAGCTGCAGCAAGGGAGGGCCCCAGCTGAGCTTCTACTCCTTCAGTCACAAGTGCACCCTCAGGACACCGACCTCGACCTCAGAGTTAGGCTCCAACTTGACCTGCCTGACTGTGTTTTGGAGGATGCCTCTAGTCCTGACTGGCGTCCCCAGACCTCTGCTGGAGTCCTGGCCCCTTTCCAGCCCTGGCGGTCTGAACTGCAGTCTTTCTTCCCAGGCAGTCTCTCTCACTTCCAGCTTGGTCAGAGTTGGCTTTTTTTTTTTTTTCCCTACCATTTCTCCTTTAGTCTGAAATGAGGTGGTATGTGGGAGAAGTTCCTTGTCTGTGTTTGAGACAGGGTCTCACTCTGTAGCCCAGGCTGTTCTGGAATTGTGGCATCCGCTGGCTAGCCTCAAACTTGCCTCCTGCTTTAGCCTACTGAGCGCTGGGATCACGGCCCCTTCTGGGCTAATAGCATGGCTCTTAAAGACACCATCTGGGCTGTTTCCTTCTTAACCTTTGTATTTTGTGATAATTTCATTGATTTTAAAAAACCTGAACTCTGGAAGTGCATAATCCCCAGAAACCCAGATACAGGACCCTGTTATTCTTTTCCCATTCTTTGGTAAAACAGCCCTTCACCCTCTCCGTGCCCCCTCTCCCTATAGTCAAATCCATAGTGTCTTCCTCTGCATCTTAACCACCATGGTCAGATTTTCCTTCTTGTGGACCAGTCAGTGGCTGATGTGAAAACTATGCAGATCTCGTTCCTTTGCAGGTCTCTCTGCTCCATTCGGTCCAATGAATAATAAAAGAGAACATAACTCAAGGCAGGTTTCTTTCTTTCTTTTTTTTTTTCAAAGGCATTTATTTAATGTCAAAGTTATAAAACAGTATCAATACATAGGAACTTTTTGTTGTTTTTTTAGCATGAATTCATAAATCAATAAACAAGATGTGTAATGAACTTTCATATTCATACTTTGTTCAAAAGATCATGTAGAGACAAATTTCGATAATGAAGATGTAATAAACTTTTATATATGTTTTAATTTTCTTTTGGGATAAATTTATAGAAATAACGTTGTATTAAAGAGTAGAGATATTTAATATTTTCTACATTGTTATTGCTGTGTAGAAAGGTGATATCATTATTGTGGGTGTCTGTGTTAGTTCTAGTGTGGGCAAGCACTGGATTCTCCATACATGAATATGGGCTGTACTCTTCTCATCCTTTGGCTCTGGTAGATTCAAAAAGGAGAAGTGTCTTGATACCTTGAATTGGTTTTATTAGTGACTCCAAACATTAAAAAAAAAAATGTGGACAGGTGTTTCTTCTTTTGGGAATTGTGTTTTCATGTTTTGTATTTTTGCCATTCATTTCTAAGGACTCTGTAGCTGGGGGACAGGTAAGACTCGCCTTCCTACGTGGGAAATACTGCTAAGCTCTGCCTTCAATAATGAATGGTGTGTAGTCTCAAGTGAACAAATGTTTATTGAGTTTCTAGGTAGTGCTCATATGAAGGCTTTGAATAGAAACCTGCTCTAGTTTTCCCAGAAAAAAATGAGTAATGACCTGGTAATTCTGAATCCGGAGGATGATTACAGCAGACAATGTAGGGGCGTCCTGAAGCCCCAACCTTTGATGAGTGTCCACATTCTCTGTGAACACTTTGCCTTTCCCTTTGCCACCATTTCCAGCTTTGTTCTTTCTCCACTCAGAGTTCTTACTGTCCGCAGTTGGAAACCTTGTGGTTGTGTGTATCTCTGACACAAACAGGTTGCTGGTCCCAGCTCCTTCCTGGACCCCTCAGGTGGATTTCCAGGCCCTGGCTCCTGGGTTCTCCCTGGGCCCATGCTAGGATGACTTGATAGGATGCCTGCTGCCAGGTTGGGAGCTCCTCCAAGCAAGCTGGCTTCATTTGCACTTCTGCATTTATGTTCTTTACTTTTAGGCTCTATTGTGGCCTGATTGCAGCAAGCACACGATAAATGTTTACTGCGATTATTATTATTTTCAAGGCCATGGCGCTAAGCTTCTGTACTCTGCTAGTAGACTAATATTTTCCCATTGCCACTTTTTTTTGAGACAGGGTCTTACTTGAGGCTGGCCTTAAACTCACTGGGTAGCCTAGGCTGGCCCCAAGCTCACAGTTCTCCTGCCTCAGCCTCACCAGTTCTGTCCTCTGTGCTCTGCCCCCATGTATGGCCTTTTAACATGAAAACTTGCAGTGATCAGTTCAAGGCAGTCATGAAAAACACAAGTATGATTGCCCTTTACGCTGACCTGTTGAAATCCAGGCTCTGGACGCAGGGGCGCTCAGTGGTTGTCAGGGGAACTGTGGTGTTGGTTGTCCTTAAGCCCCTCATGAAGCATATTCTCTGATTTTACAGGTTCAGTTCCCATGTAGAGCCCTCTTGCCCTTTGCATGGCCTAAGACTGTTCTGACTAAATCATTAGCTGTTTGGAAGCACTAGTTGTTGCTTTAATTTCCTTCATAGAACTTAATTTGTTATCTAAGGCGGTATGCACTGTACAGGAACCTGATCTTGTCTGATCTTGGAAGCTAAGCAGGTTGGGCCTGGTCAGTAGGTAGATGGGAGAACCTAGTGTGTTGACCACTGGTTTACATGTACCTTCACATAATATTACAAAGTTTTGGATGTCTGGTGCTCTGCTTTCATTTCTGTCACTCTGATAAAATATCCTGATGCAGAGCAGCTTAGGGGAGGAAGGGTTTATTTGGCTACAGTGCCAGTCACAGTCGATCATTGAGGGAAGTCAGAGGCAGGAACTTGAGGCAGCTGGTCACATCATATCCCCAGCCAAGAGCAGAGAGAAGTGAACGTCTGCCTTCTGGCTGCTTATGCTCACCCAGTTCACTCACAGCCCATGAAAGGGTGCTGCCCACAAGGGCTGGATCTTTCTACATCAGTTAATAATCAGGTCAAATCTCCATAGACATGCCCTCAAGCCAGCCAGCCTATCTAGAAAATTCTTCGGTTGAGGCTCTCCTCTGGTGATTCTAAGTTGTGGTAAGTACACATTTAAAGCTAATCATTACATATAGGTTGCAAAGACACCAATACAAAGGTTAGAATTTGGAGGTAAACAAAATTAAGCTTTAGAGGGAGAGAGTATACAATTTAAATACAGTGTTGATTTATAACAACCCGTGTTATAGGCCAGACCCAAATAAAGCAGGGATAGAGGAGGTTGGCCAGTCCAAGCCAGACAGTTTGGGTCTGTTCTGTGGCTTTTCTGCAAAAGTGAAGAAGGCTCCACCAGGGGAAGGAAGCTGTCACCCATGGGAGCTATGCTGCTGTGTGACTGTGACTGCCCAATGGGAATCTACCTGCTCTTGAACTTTGGACCCATTAGTAAGTGTAAAACTGTGCTGGAGAAGCACTGGGTTAGAAACTTGGAGAAAACTGCTTTAGAGGGAAGACTTTGGGCCTTAGAGTCACTCCATTTGTGGGCGTCTATGTTAGTTCCAGTATTTTTAAGCTTGATGACAGAACTAAAGAAAGGATGCCCGGCAATAGGGCAATGGAGAGGAAGCTGTATTCGCTACCTTTCTCACTGCTGGGACCAAATGCCTGACAAGACTATTTTGGCTTGCAGTTTAAGAAGGGCTAAAGTCCATCATGGCTAGAGGCAATAAGGAAGTGGAGAGAGATGAACACTGGCACTCGACTCCCCTTCTCCTTTTCATTCCGTCCAGGACCCCAGCTGATGGGATGGTTGTCAATGGGCACATGCAGGGCAGCCCCCCCACCCCCCCCAAGACAAGACTTGGAGCTGTGTCTCCCAGGTGATTCTAAATTCGGTCTAGGTGACAAGGATGATGATGCATCACAGAGGCTGATGCTAAGGGGTGTTTGCCTTTGATTTGACGGTGAGACGGAAGCTTCCAAGAGTGCACAAACTCCTGATGGAGCACAGCTCAGAGGGTGCGGCTGCGGCTCAGATTGCCAAGACGTCAGTGTGGGGGTTAGAATGTGAGGTTAAACAGCAGTCTCAGAGGGAGAGAGTGCACAGAAAGAAGTCTGGACACTGTCTTAGCCACACTTGAGAGTGTTAAGAGGCAATGCAAAGGGAAAGAAGTTGGAGTTCATAGGGGCGGGAGAAAGCCAGGTTGAAGCCGGGGAGAGTGTGTGTTCACCTTGATTTTAACTGGATACTCCATTGTTATTGTTTTGTTTAAACAACAAGCATAGGCTGTTAGAAGAATGTTGCAGTGGTAGGAATGTGGCCATGTCTACCAGATGCTTGTGTAGAAGAGGTTTGGTCTCTGGGCATGGCTGTTGGGAGGCATAGAATTTTTTGGAGGTGGGCCAGGCTGGCCTTGAACTTATAGCAGTTCTCCTTGCTCGGTCTCCCAAGTGTTGGGATTTCAGATATGACCTACCAAGCCCGGCCAGGTGAGTGGTTTGATTCTAGTACACATTCTTGCCGTGATGTACCATCCTTGTCATAGACTCAGAGCAGTGGAACGACCTGATGGTGGACTGGAGCCTTTGGCACCTTAGTCCAAACAAGCTTTTATTTTTATAAGTTAACTGCCTCAGCTATCTTGTGATAGTAACACAAAGCCTACTGATTCAAGCCTTCTAAAATACATCATGGATCACAGAGTTCACTTCTGCCCTGTGGCTTACTATTTTGGGATCACCTTTATCATACTCACTCTTGCTAAGGGGAGCGGAAACCTTGATCAGAGTTGATTAAAATTTTACTTAAGTGAGTTTAATTCTAGAGTTCAAAAGTTGTGCTTGCACTATTTATAATTGTGCCTGCTGTGTGGCAGATGCGGTGCTGTGAAGTGTGATCCTGTCGCACACTGACCCCTGTAGCACAGTGTCTGTTATTCCTATTTCATAGCTCCTCTTTATGATCATCTGCTCTTCAGCTGGGGGTGCTGTTTGGAGGGTTCTGGAACCTTGTGGACACAGGGCCTTAGGGGCAGGGCTAATGGTTGTAGGCCAGCTAGACTTCTAGTTTAAATTTTATGCTTCCTGGTCCTTAAAGTTACAGGCAAGCTGTCTCATGCTCCAGCTGTCACAGAGCTGCTTGCCACCGTGTCTTCATAGTACTGACTGTATCTCCTTAGACTATGAGCCAGAGTAAATCCTTCTTCCATCAGTACTTCCTGTCAGATTGTTTGGTCACAGCAATGAGAAGAATGACTAATGCAGACAGCATGTACTAAAGGGACATTTTTACCTAAGCCCCTGACTCTAGAAATAAGGCAAAAGATTATAAACTGCACCCTTTATCCATTAAGGCTCCAGTGTGGACCAGGCTCAAGCTCTCAACAGTTTTGTGTTCAGTCACAGCTTGAGGAAGGAGTTCTGAGTTGGAAAGTAGGCAGTTCCTCTCTGTGATTCAGGAAACCACTTTGGATTTTTCTGTCTTCCATCCCAGATGCTCCTGGAAAGGGAAGACAGGATGACAGACACCTGGTCACTCCCCTGAGGGCTCTGGCCCGGGGTTGGAATTCTAGACTTTTCCCCCATGGGTAGGATTTAGTGTGTTCACTTGACACCAGCAGACTGGGACATGTAGTCTAGATGTGTGCCACGGCAAAGAGGGGGTGCACAGGTTTAAGGGGAATGCTGAAATTTTCCATAGGAATCAAGGAAAAAGGATTAGGTGAAGAATTAGAAACAGAACCCTGTGGAAGGCCTGCAAGTCCTGCAAGGCCCCTGACAGACTCCTGACTGATCGAAAGGATGTAGGTCCTTTTTATTTTTCAGCCAATAGGACACAGTTTCATAAGCTTTAATTTTTATAGACTGATAAGATCTGCTTCCTAATTGCTTATTGAAACAATGATTAAGGATTAGCAACATTTAGTACTCATAGTGCAGTGTTAGTCAGCTCCATGTAACTATAATGAAGTACCTGAGATGATTAACCTAGGTAGAGACAAACAACACTGACAAACCAGAGGCCTCTAAGCTTCAGAGGGTTGCTGCTGTAACTTGGAAGCTGACCATTCCCAAAGGTCAAGTGTTGAAGGTTCCCACAGGTGCCCTGAGGAGCCAGAGCCTTGTGGGAGGTCCTTTGTCACTGGGGACCTGGCCTCTTCCTTTCTCTGTTTTCTGCTCCTGAGGTCAGCAGTTTTGACCTGTGGTGTTTTCCCACTATAATGTACTATCTTGTTGGGAATGTGAAGTCTTCCAGGTCAGTTCTAGCTCCATTGATCCAAATCCTGTGTCTAAAGTATGCCCTGTCTTCAGCAATAGGTCTTACCTTCAAGTTCTGGGAGGTGATCAAGGGCTATGACAAAATGTTTCAAAGATAAGGAAAACAGCTCCAAATAAACACTAATAACAAAAGTTAACAACAACAGTAGCAACAAAAACAACTACTCAGCAACCACAAAACAAACCTCAGGGCAAAATCACGGCAACAGAAGACACCAGTGAAAAATGCTGACCTGGCCTTCTTCCTGATGGCCTGGAGAATCCAGCCGTCCACAGGCAATCCTCCGACCTCCGACCTCCACATGAACACTGTGCCATACACACCACACATGTGAACGTGTACATACATATTACACTCACACAAGGAATTGAATGGTCAGCAATTAAAAGTTAGAATTAAGTAGTGTGGAAATAAATATGTAGACTTTGAATATCTCTAATACAATTTTCTCTAATTTTAAGCTCTGTATCATGGGGAGATAATATTCTTGCTCACTATGAGCTTAGCAAAGTAAAGTTTGTGTTAGATTTTTCCTTCCTTCCTTCCTTCCTTCCTTCCTTCCTTCCTTCCTTCCTTCCTTCCTTCCTTCCTTCCTTCCTTCTCTCTTTCTCTTCCTCCCTCTTCCCTTTCCCCTTCCTTTCCTTTCTCGACCTTCTGTGTCCCAGGCTGGTCTTGAACTCACTATGTAGTTGAGGACAACCTTGAGCTCCTGTTCTTCCTGCCTCTCTCTCCTGAGTGCTGGGATTATACGAGTGTACCAACAAATCCAGTTTATAATGTGTTTAGTTTCAAAGGACTTTGTGCAAGCTAGATAGGCACTATACCAGCTGAGTCATATCCCCAGCCCTCTTTTTGGGTTTTAAAAGAGTAAACTGTAGTGCTAGGTAAGGTGGCACATGCCTATAATTCCAACACTCAGGAGGGTAGTACCAGGATTACTTCAGTTTGAGGCTAGCCTGATCTACATAACAATTTCAAGACTAGTCAGGGTACATACCAGGATCCTGACTCAAAAAATATTTTTTTAAGGGCTGGAGAGATGGCCCAGTGATTAAGAGTGCTTGCTGAGCCACTGTGGAAACTGGAATTGAGATCCTGCCCTGAGGTAACAAGCCCAGAGTCCTGAAAATGCCTGTGACTCCAGCTCTGGGGGATCTGGCGCCCTCTTCTAGCCTCAGAGCATACACCTGCACACACATGTCACATACAAACACAAATAGACAAATAAATAAATAAATCCTTAAAAAAAATCAAAAAAAGGAAGACCAAATAGTGGACTGTGGGTCCACTGGGAGGATTGTGTGGAGTCAGATATGTAGACAAGTGTGGAGACTTTCCTGCAGTGGCTACTGCAGCAGTCAGTAAAGGAGAATTCCTGCTTTGCACACTCCCTGCTCCTGAAAGCACCTTGTGTTCAGACCCAGATCATCACAGTCATTTCCTTGGGTCCCAAGAGCAACTTTTATTCCCGTTTTCTTTAGTGGGCACACTTTGGGGTGAGTGATTTCAATTTTGTTTTGTTTGAAGTGTTATTTTCTCTTGCATTTTGTTGGGGGCCTCTCTGGGGACACGGATGCTGTTGGTTCATCTGTAGGTCCTGCCCTGGCTGCCTTGGGTTAGGGTTCTGAGAGCTTTGAAGGTTTGTCTTCTGGTTTTCTGCTCTGGTGTGACTGACATGGAACAGGCCTCCTGCATATCCCTGTAGCGAGAGGATTCTGCTTCCTCCTCCAGGCCCCTCTTTCCCTTGGGATTTCTGGCTTTCCTTGTCTCTTACTCCTTTTTTCAGTATTTTATACTTTTTTTGCTCCCAGAACTTCATGACTGTTTTATAGTTCATTAATTTTTCTCTTTAAGTTTTTTCAAATTTTCTATGATTTTGATTCTTACGTGATTAAATTCTGAAATTTCCATGAAAAAGCAGCTTCCAGTTCTTTGTTAGATTTCTGACTCTTGCCGTCAATTCCTTACACAGATAAGGTGACTCTGAAGTCTTCCCAGCCATTGCCATGATTGGACTTTGTTGTGTTTGTTTCTTTTCATTCTCAGATAATTGACTTGAGACTCAGATGACAGGAGCAAGAATCTAGTTCCCATCAGATGACCTGTGGCTCACCATTATCTTTGGGAAGTCTTTTAAGGCCCCTCTCCCCCATTCAAAGTAGAGTTTCCTCCGACCCATTTCCCTATACTGGGCACACTTTTTGTGTGCTGGTCTCTCCTGGTCCACAGGAGCTCCACTCACCTCTTTCAAGTCCTCATACAAGCTTGGAAGCTGCTCCTGGGAAACGCTGAGCTGTGGGCTCGGGGGTTCTCATGCCTCATTGGCTATCTGAAATTCAAGGACAGAGTTAAAAAGACTTTGTGTGTGTGTGTGTGTGTGTGTGTGTGTGTGTGTGTGTGTGTATGAATAGGCACGCATATGTTGTCTGGTCTTCAGAAGAAGGGTTTATATGAGTCCCTAGTCTGCTGTCCTGGATGTGGAAGTCTTGGGCATGTTTTTAGAGTGTGTCTCCCTTAAACAAACATGTAGTTGGGTGGACACATTTCTACAGTGTTTCTGCCTACCTGGGATGGTGGAGAGAGCTTTGTATAATCACCATCTGACTACCCGTGACCCACTAACCTTCTCTAATTTATTGTGTTCATTGGAGCATCAGCTTCTATAGACCCTGCTCTAATCTCTACTCACTATTCAGGCCAGAATTAGCTCTTTCTAGAACATTCTGATGACTTCCTGGCTGGTCTCTCACACTCCAGGGTGGCCTCTGTAATCTATATTACCACATCCAGTACGACAGTTCCCTGTCCATGACCACTTGACAACCCATTGTATATGAGATTGAGCTCATTCCTTTGTTGTTAGTGCCCTATTCAAATGCCAGCTCATTCCCACCCTGCTTTCCCATTATCATACCTAGACACTTGTACTCCTCTGAGTTCAATGGCTAGATTTCACCATTGATTTGCAGGGAAGCACTATCTCCCTCTCTTAGGATACTGTCCATTGTGTGTCTGTCAACCTCCAACAGAACTCCAATACCTGTTATGGTTTTACACCCTTCATATATCTTGTTCTTCCGTGAGCACCTTTTATGGTTATTCCTCCTCAGCCTGAGCTTCTCCCTGCTGTGTTTCCAGCTGCCTAGAGAAAGGGACTGTATTCTTTCTCACACATCTGCTGCTGCTACTGCTTTGTTTCATTCATTGGACCTGTGACAAGATGCCAGAAGGTGTGATTGAGAGGAAACACAATTGGTGGGTAGCACATTGCTTTCCTGGAATAACCAGTTTGCCTTTTGTTTTAATTTTCAGTAAGTTCGTCAAAGATGAAAGTGACCTTATCAGCTTCGGACACTTGTGAAAGTTCTTTCACGCCTTTGGTGGTCATTGAACTTGCCCAGAATGTCAAAGAAGAAACCAAAGAATGGCTCAAAAACAGAATTATCGCTAAAAAGAAAGATGGAGGTGAGCGAATAGTTGCTTATACGTCATGCTCATGTTAGTGACGGACATGGATTTGCAAATGTTTTATAGTCGGTTACTAATGTACCATCTCCTTGCTACCTGCTTGTGTGGGTTTGAAAGGAGGTCTTCAGCCAACACTAGACTGAACATCCTCCCTGGACTGAGCTCTGTGAGTGTTTTCCTCATGCCATGTCCAACACAGAACCCAGCGGGAGCTTGGTGCATGGTAGGAGCTTAATAAATACTTGTCACTTGAATGGCCACAAAGTGCTGACTGATGTGTGTCAGTTTGGTGCTATGGGAGAGAGACATACGATCTCTTCCTCCAAGGATGTTATCACCCACGTGGGGAGACTGAACACTAGTTCCCAGAAAGTCAAGTGGAAATATGAGTTAGTTAGTGAACTGTCAAAGCAACTCATGCTGGGTACACCTAAGCCATGTATGTGGCTACTATTAAGGAAAGTAAAGTAAAGGGTGGATGGCACTTTGGTAGTGCTTTGTGGAGTGGCAGGGGATGACCTAAGATGCTATGCTTAGTGCTCTCTTGAAGACTAACAAGAATTGGGGCCAGTGAGAAGGCTGGGGGGCTTTAGATGAGAGAAAGTTCCTAGAGTACCCAGGACCACTTCAGCAGCACTATCACGGGACCCAAGTTAGACCCTTTAAAAGTGACTGTTCTTAAAAATAGATCTTTAAGGGGCTGGAGAGGTGGCTCAGCAGTTAAGAACACTGACTATTCTTGCAGAAGACCTGGGTTCAGTTCCCAGCACCCACATGGTAGCTCACAACCATCTGTAGCTCCAGTTTCAGGTGATTTGACCCCCTCTTCTGGCCTCTGTGGGCATTGCATGCATGTGGTGTGCTTACATGCAGGCAAAACACCTTTTTAAAAAAGTGTTTTAATTCTTTCATCCAAAAGTCTATATTTTTACTGATTTATTTTTATGTGTACAAGTGAAAAAAACTTTAAAAAAAGTAATTGAACCATAAAGAAAGAATATTTGCTTGCTGAAATTTGACGTTTTTCAAATTAGATTTAGTCTCTTCTTCATATTTCTCCCTAACTCTAGTGATTTCTCAGCTTCCTTTCTGCTGGCCACATGTCTTTAGGATCACTTGGGATGGGGAGGGGACAGTGCACTGCTCCACTAGTGTGGTCTAGAAGGGAAGGTGCACATTTATTCCTGCTGTTCGTTGTATTGTCTCTAGACTCCTAGTAAAAACCATGATGAAAGCAGGAGTCCACACTGACAAAAAAAGAAGATAGCCCAACAAAACAGACTTGGAATAATCAGAACAGGAAGATGAGCAGTGAGGGGCTTATGGGACTTGAGCAGGGTGGGAGACGCCTGGGAGAGACAGCAAGAGAGCTGGCATGCCTGGAGGAAACAGCTGAACATCTGCAGCCACCCACAGTGTGCTGCCTGCAGGCTTCAGGTACATCTCTGGGGAGGGCCAGGTTCTGGGATTGTGGTGCAGTGCTTCTGCGCACAGGTACAGGGGGAATCCTACACCAGGAGGAAGGTACCTTTTCTGCCCACCAGTCTCATATCTAATTCAGTTTCTAAAATGCTAGAGCAGGCTCACATAATCCAGAGCATACTGAATAACTTTCTCCACGGGAATCTTAGTTCAGGAGATAAAAGCCAAACAGAGATACCAGGGCATTGTCCATTAAAGGCCGTGTTTGATGAATCCACCCAATCCCTCAGAACTTCTATTTAGCCACTCAGTATTCTTTTCTTTTTAAAATATTTTATTATTTTATGTGTATGAATGTATTGCCTGCACCACATCATGCAATGCCTGCGGAGGTCAGGAGAGGGCATTAGATCCCCTGTCACTGGAGTTACAGACTGTTAGCTGGGATCTGAACCAGAGTCCTTGGCAAGAGCAGCCAGTCAGTGCTCTTAATGGCTGAGCCATCTCTCCACCCTAGTGCTCCTTTCTTAAACAAGAACTATCAGGACAGATCACCAAGAATCTGAGGAAAATCCTTGATGGGAAAGAGAAAGTGAAGAGCAGTGACTGCAAGAGGAAAGAGAATGGCAACTTTGGCTGTCAGAGTGCAAAAAGATAAATACCTGAAGTGAAGACTGTTCTTAGAATAAGCGTTTAGGGAAAGCAGCTCTTACAAAGTAAAAATATACAACTAAAAACTTAAGGGGCTGGAGAGATGGCTCAGTGGTTAAGAGCACCAACTGCTCTTGCAGAGGAACCGGGTTCAATTCCCAGCACCCACATGGCGGCTATGAACTGTCTTTAACTCCAGTTCCAGGGGAATCCAAAACCCTCTTCTGACCTCCATAGCATTGCATGACACAGGTACACCTACTTTACATGCAAACAGTACACTCATACACATAAAAAAACTTAAAAGTTATAAAAATGGTTAAAGAGATGATATGAACAAATAAATACCTCCAAGAAAGAAGAACAAAAGATAAATCAGAAGACGTGAGGGCAAGAAATTCCAGAAGGACTTACCCAGAAGGTACACACGCAAATGAAAGGAGTTCTAGAGGAAGGATGCAGGAAAACGAGGAGAGGTTCCCAGTGAAGAAAAGCTCAGGGCCACCTGCTGGCGCACCCACAACAGGCCTGTGTTGTGAATGAAGGTTCCTGAAAAACGGGGTAGAGAAGATACAACAGACTGGAAGAAAAAAAGAAAGCAAGCCCAATACAAAGGATCACAGCCATCCTTTGTAGAAGGATGAAGAAGCTAGCATTGGGAAGCAGTGGAGTCATCTTTGTTTCTGAAGGGGAGGGTCTGTAATTAAGAATTCTGTGCCCTTGGGGCTGGAGAGATGGCTCAGCGGTTAAGAGCACTGATTGCTCTAGCAGAGGACCTGGGTTCGATTCCTAGCACCCACACGGCGGCTAAGAACCGTCTTTAACTCCAGTTCCAGGGGAATCCGACGCCCTCTTCTGACCTCCGAGGCATTGCACGACACGGGTGCACCAACATACATGCAGACAGTACACTCATACACATAAAAAATAAAAAAAGAGAATTCTGTGCCCACATAGCTGCCAAGGGGGGGCCAGGGCAGGGTGCAGAGAAATTTCTCTCATAGGACAGTGTTAACAGGGTTTTTTTCCTGTCAGTGTATCAAGGGGAGACTTACTTAGAGCTCGGAGAATACAATTGTTGATAAATGTGTACTGTGTAGCAGATGATACGACAGCGGTTAGAAGAGAACACAGGGACAATGTGAAAACAGGAGATGCGGTTTCCAAAACACAGCAGTGGAGAACATGTCTTCCTAAAGGCTGCACCAATTTATACTCCCATAGAGCCTTTCTCACACCCATTCCGTCACCTTTGATTCCAAGCAGGAGACACTGAGGTAGAACCTGATGGCCCAAGGGAATACTGAGGGAAAGATGAATAGAGAGAGCAGAGTGTGTGGGAAGCTCAGCCTGGTATGGGGGCGGCCCTTGTGGAAGGAGAGGGAAGAAGGATTCTTTGGGAACAGCCTGGGTCACAGCCCACCTCTACAAATGCAGCAGGTGGGCACCAGCTGCCCTTCAGAGGAAACTTGTGTGGATCAGGAATGGCAGTTCCCACTGCTTAAATTCATTCTTACTTTTATTAGGGGTGGAGGAGATGGCTCAGTTGGTAAAGTGCTTGCCACACAGTCACGAAGAGCTCAGCTTGATCCCAGCACCCACATAAAAAGCTAGGCATGCTGGTCACATGCCTGTAATCCCAGGGCTGGGGAGGCAGAGACAGGAGGGTCCTTGGGGGTTACTGGCCCGCTGGTCTAGCTAAATTGGTGAGGTCCAGGTTCTGTGAGAGATATTTGGGGGGGGGTCTTTTTGAGACAGGGTCTTCCTAGAGCCCCTGCTGGCCTGGAGCTCGCTATGTAGACCCAGCTGCTTTGATCTTGCAGATCCACCTGCTGAGACTAAAGGTGTGCACCACCGTGCAGGTTACAATCCTTTCTCAGAAAATGAGAACAATTGAGGAAGACACCCGATATTGACTTCTGGCCTACATACACACACACATGCATACACGAACATGAATATCTCTTCCCAACTTCCTTATATTTTTGTTTACTCTGACAATGGATTTAAGTTGTATCACTTTTTTCCCTTCCTCAAAAATAGAAATGGATTTGTATAGATTTCACTTTTGAAAAGTTTGTGTTTGTCTCTTTCTGTGATTGTACTTACCTTGTGTTTCTCAGGGGCCCAGCTGTTATTTAGACCACTGTTAAATAAGTATGAGAAAGAAACACTAGAAAACCAGAATTTATTCCTTGTTGGTGCTACCAAGATCCGGCTGTTACTGGGGGCAGAAGCCGTGGGGCTGGTGAAGGAATGCAGTGATGCCACCATGCGGGCCTTCACCTATGGAACCCGGCAGAACTTCAAAGATTTTCATGGTAAGCACCATAACTTTTTTTTCTACTCCAACCTCTTTGCTACAGAGAAATGTTTAATTGGTATCTCTGTGTAGAGCCAGAACAGCAGCCCCCACCCATAAGTAAACCAGGGGGCAAGGCCGTACTTGGTCCTCGGGCTGTTACTTGCCCTCCATGGAATAGATGAACATATTAGAAGACATGTGCAATTTATATTATTCTAATTTCAATAATCAATATGCATGGGCATGACAGAAAAATCTGGGAAGAAACAGTCGTAGTTCAGTGTTACAAACTTCACTTCTTGAGTTTTCTGGATCCTTCCCAGTAGAGTAGTTGGGACATCCTGTCCTTTAAGGGTGTGTCAGAGGGAATGTTTTCCTGGGAGGAACTGGGACCATGGGTCTCCCTGTAGGATATGCACTTGCTTCAAGCACACTGGCCCCTGGCAGAGTTCTCTTCCTTCCTACTAACTCACCCTGGATTTTGAAACCTGTGACTTAGTAGTCTGGGCAGCATTTTTCTCAGTTTTGATTTGTCTGTCAAGCGTTGGCTTTCTGACAGGCCTTGCTCTCAATGGTATTGATTCCATAAGGGAACAAAGCTGGCTTGAGTTTGGTGGAGCAACCATTTAGGCCAGCCTGTTACATCCTGGTTAGAAACACCAAACACCAGTGCAGTTCAAGAACATCTGAGCTTGTGTCGCTCCACTCCTGGTCATCACAGCCCTGCTCATTGTTTCTAGATGAAGCTGGGCCAGTGTGTGCTGTCTTACTGTGTGTGTGCCATACTGAAGCATTAAAATGACTGAAGACCCGAGTTATAACCTTGCCTAACCAAAATTCGTATTCTTATATTTAAGTCCTTTAGAGTCTATTTAATTGGCCCGTTTTGTAATTTGGTTACTCCTTATACTGTTACTGTTTGGGCCATTCTGTAATGTCAACTATAATAATTAGAATATTATTAACTTTATATTGTTACTGAGAAAGTACCTGAAGTGTTTGTTTTACATTAGATGACAATGAGGACTTCCTCACGATGGCGGAGTGTCAATTCATTATCAAACATGAACTTGAAAACCTTAGAGCGCGAGAGGAGAAGATGATTCCTGGGTATCCCCAGGCCAAGCTGTACCCTGGAAAATCACTTAGTAAGTCACTGTCAGCTAGCTTCATGAGCCCATTCTGCATGGCTGCTTTTTATTACTGGACATGTCTCTAAATTGTATAGGCTGGTTTTCTTTTACTGAAAAAACTTTAGAACTTTACAATGCCTTATTTTTTCCTGAATATATCTTTTGCTCTTTGAGCCTCATTGGCCTTTAAGTCATTTGTTCTGTGTTTTGCTGTTAATTTATCAAGTTCTTTTTTTTTACAATTGATTTTTTATTTGTTTTTTTTATATTTATATATATTTTAAAATCAAATCTACACCCGTGTCCCCTACCCAATCCCCCCACCCCACCAGAGCTCATGCATTCTGCCAAACATGCTTTTCATCTCTTTCTCAGTCTTTCTCAATATTCTCCATGTGGAAGTTCACTGTTTTGAGCAGAAGTACACTGTTTCAGTCAGTTCTTTGATGCAGTCCTTTCTGTTGTTGTTGTTTCCAATATGCATCACTCCCAACTGCTTTGGACAAAAACTCAAGGGGCCGTGCACAAGAAATACTTACAACTAGGTAATTGGCACTAGCATCCACAGATGAGGGATACCATTCGTCGTTTGTTTTTCTGGGACTGTGTTACTTCACTCAGCATGATGTCCTCTAGCTCCAGCCATTTTCCTGCAAAGCTCATGATGTCGTCTTTCTTTACTGCTGCATAGAACTCCATTGTGTAGATGTACCACATTTTCTCTATCCACTCATCAGTTGAGGGGCATTTGGGTTGGTTCCAGCTCTTTGCTATTGTGAAGAGAGCTG
>VZQC01013591.1:519793-561757 GCA_009823505.1 Rhizomys pruinosus
AGAATTAAGGTCGACAATTGACAAATGGGACCTCATTTAAACTCAAAAGCTTCTCTGTACAATCAAAGAAACAATCAAGGAAGTAAGAGAAATCCCCACAGAGTGAGAGGAAACCTTCAACACGCAGAAACATCTCTGACAAAGCATTAGATTTCCAGAATATAAACTAACGACAAAAACAAAGAAGAAAGAAAACAAATGGAACCACTCAAAAGATGGAGCAAAAGAGCTGAACAGAGACTTCACAAGTGAGGAATTAGAGATGGCTGAGAAACACCTTAAGAAGGTGTTCAACATCACTATATTAAGGAAATGCAAATGAAACCACTTTAAGATCATCCACTCACTCCAATAAGACTGGCTAGGTCAAGAAACAAATGATCCAAGTGCGGAGAGGTTGTGGGGAAAGGGGACACTCATCCACTGCTGGTGGGAATGTAAAACCGTACGCCAAATGGAAAGCAATGTGGAGAACCCTTGGAAGACTTAGAATGAACTTGCCACCCGACCCAGCAACCCACTCCCTCCTAGGCATGACTAACCCCAAGACTCCCCAACCACAGAGATCCATGCACGACCATGTTTATTAGAATTAAGGGTCGGGACAATTGACAAGGGACCTCATTTAAACTCAAAAGCTTCTGTACACTCAAAGAAACAATCAAGGAAGTAAAGAAAATCCCCCAGAGTGGAGAGGAAACCTTCACCCAAACAGAAACATCTGACAAGCATTATTTCCAGATATTAAACTCTGCAAAAAACAGAAGAAGAAAGAAAACAAATGGAACACTCAAAAGATGGAGCAAAAGAGCTGAACAGAGACTTCACAAGTGAGGAATTAGAGATGGCTGAGAAACACCTTAAGAAGGGTTCAACATCACTATATTAAGGAAATGCAAATGAAACCACTTTAGAAGATCATCCACTCACTCCAATAAGACTGGCTAGGTTCAAGTAAACAAATGATCCAAGTGCGGAGAGGTTGTGTGGGTAAGGGGACACTCATTCCACTGCTGGTGGGATGTAAACCTACGCCAAAATGGAAAGCAATGTGGAGAACCCTTGGAAGACTTAGAATGAAGCTTGGCCACCCGACCCGCAACCCATACCATCTCCTAGGCCATGTTTTTTACAACACCCAAACCTCCCCAACACAGAGATACATGCCGACCATGTTTATTTTTATTGATTTTCATATGTTGAACCATCCCTGCATCTCTGGTATGAATCCAACTTGGTCATGATGGATGATCTTCTTGATGTGGGTCTGTATGCGATTTGCCAGTATCCTGTTTAGAATTTTGGCATCTGTGTTCATTAGGGAGATGGGTCTATAGTTCTCCTTTTTGGTTGTATCTTTGCCTGGTTTTGGTAATAGCGTGATGCTGGAGAATTTCCTCTGTATCCTTCTAAATAGTTTCAGTAATAATGGTTGTAAGTCTTTTTGAAATGTTTTATAGAATTCTGCCGTGAAACCATCTGGGCCTGGGCTTTTTTTGTTGGGAGGTATCTTATTCCATCTTCAATTTCTTCATATATTATGGGTCTGTTTAAGCTGTTGATCTCTTCTTGATTGAGCTTTGGTGATTCCCAGGATTTCAGATATTCACCCATTTCTTCTAGGTTTTCAAACTTGGTAGACCGAGTTTTATTTTATGCCTGTAAAATTATTAAAAATTATCCTGCCAGGCGTGATGGTGCACACCTTTAATCCTAGCACTTGACAGGCAGAGGCAGGTGGATCTCTGTGAGTTCAAGGCCACCCTGGTGTACATAGAGAGCTCCAGGACAGTTTGGACTAAAAGGGAGACCCTGTCTCAAAAAGACCAAAAAAAAAAAAAAAAATTACCCCAAGGCCAAACCTGACTGAGGCTGATAACCCTCATGACTGTAATATTGATTAGTCCTATAGCCACCACACAGCCACAATGCTGACAGGCTCTGTGGTCAAACTTTGCTGGGTAGCTGCTGACTTCCACAGCCTGCCTGAGTGAATAATTAGCAAGCACATGCCTGGGGGGGATGGTAACTCCCAAGCCACAACAGACCAGGAAACTGCTGGTTTTCCATAGACCCCCATCCAAGCTGATGGCTTTGTAAGAAATCTTGTGGCTAGCCAGGTGAGGAAACTGCCAGCTTCCACAGCCCCACGTAAGTTGATGGCTTCATGAACCAGGCCGGGAAACTGCCACTTTCCTCCACACGTGCAAAACCATGTGGCCCTAATTTGCCAGCCCTCTAGCCAGCCAACCAATCATGGGAGCCAGCCACATGGCACAAAGTAGAGATCGAGAAGGAGAGAGAGGGGTAACAGCAAAGAACCAGGATTGTGGGGTTCTCATACCCAAATTTCTCCAGGATTTCTTCAAGTCCCACGTTTGGGGGCACCAGTTGTAGTAAGCAGTCATTTCCACAGTAGGACAGGTCATGAAAAAAGTGTACATGGGAAAGCACAGCCTGAGGACACATGGCAGGGTGTAAATCCAAATACAAAATGGCACTTTATTCAAATGCAACAGATCATTATATAGGCAGTGTGACATCACCTTCCAGGGACCAATCCCAGATCTTTGTGTCATCACATTCCAATTCATGGGCATGGACAGAGAAGTCCTGTGACCCTCATTCATGCCTCTGGGACACACTGGCTGGAAATGTTAGCTCACACACACTTAAGCTTAGATTAGATATGCCCACATGAGTGTATTGCCTGCATGTAGGTAGGTGTACCCATGTAGTGATGTGCCTATGGAGGTCAAAAGAGGGTTTTGTATCCCTGGAACTGGAGTTATAAACAGTTCTTAGCTACCATGTTGGTGTTGGCATTTGAATCCACATCCTTTGCAAGAACAGCCAGTGCTTTTGACTGCTGAACCATCTCTCCAGCCCCTGTCATGGATTTTTGAAATCCTGTACCTCAAGCTTACTTGGAACTTACTGTGTATATACCCCAGGCTGGCCTCAAACTTGCAGCAATCCTCCTGCCTCAGCCTCCTGAGTATTGGGATTACAGTGTGAGCCACCACCAATTTATTTTTTTAATGAATCCCTATTTTCCCCACACTGGCAGTTTTTGGAGAGAGTGTGGATTTCGGAAGGAAGAATATCTGGGACCTCTAGCACAGACCCTTGGTAGTGAGAGGCTTAGATTTTGCCTAGAAGTGAATTCTGCCTGAGGCAACAGAGTCTCTGTAGAGGTCTTCGATGGACTGCAGTACTTGCCAGTGTTCTGTTGTGTTTGGCCTTGATTCACAGCTTTAAAACTGATTGAGGTTCTTCACAGGCTGCTGCAGGCATCTCCAGAGTTTGTTCCATGCCCCTGCCCCATGCCACCCACTTTGTGTCCCAGGGGAAGCACAGTCATTCCCTCCACCACCAATGTCCACGGGGCCCAGATTTCAAAGGCAGGTGGGGGCCTTCATTCCAGCCAAGCCTACTTTAAAGGCTTTTTTTTCAAAGATTGTGATCGTGATTTGGATTTGTAAGGCGTTTTTTTTTTTTTTTTTTTTAATTCCTGTTTTCATAAAATATAGGGTATTTAAAAATTCTTTTTTGATTTCCCTTGTTCTTGATTTGGTATCATGAACAAACAGGAGGACCCTGGTGTGTCTGCTGCTCTCGGCAGCCTGGTTCCTATGTTCCATGGTCCAGTAGTCAGTGTGTTGTGTTAATCTCTTTGTTGGAAGACATGTTTCAGGGCAGTGCTCTGATCCCATACACAGACCTCCACGGCCTCATCCTGGAGTATCATGGAAGCTTCCATCTTTCCCCATTCATTCGCATCCGTCAGCATCACCGCCTGCCTAGAATCTCTGCACATCCTCTGGGGGGCCCAGGAGCTTGCTGTGGTCCTCAGCTGGGAAGTGGGAACAGCTTTGCCTAATGCTCCCTCTTGCTTCAAAGAGACATTTTCAGCTGAAAGAAAAGGTGATGGAGGTGCTTCGAGGATTCCTCTTGGTCGTAGGGGAGCCAGCTTCTGTCCTAAAGTACAGAAATAACTTTCTCCCTGGGGTGAGGCTTTTCTGAACAAAAACCATCCTGCCATCCCTCCTTTCTTTTTTGGTACTAAACATAAAGCAGTAGTAACCATTTCTCATGGTCAGTGGAAGGGTTTTTATACCACCTGACATAAGAATCACATTGAATTTCTCAAGTCTACATTTTAAAGTTCTGTATTACTTTAGGGGCTTTGGAAATTAGATCAGTAAATTCCAATTATTTTGTTATGTGTTAGTTTTATTAGGAAGTGAAGTGTAATGTTGTAGTTAATAATGTGAAGTTTTTCAAGTACAGAGTTCAAGAAACAGTAAACAGTGTAATTAAAATCCAGCTCCTCAGTTGTTCATGCTCAGTGGGAAGGCTCTGTCTTAGCTTCTTTTGTGATAAACACCATGACCAAAACAACCTTGGGTAGGGGAAAAGGTTTATTTGGCTTCAGTCCTGATCATAGTTCATCTTTGAGGAAAGACAGGGCAGGAACTTGGAGGCAGGAGCGGAAGCAGATACACAGAAAATACTGCTTTCTGGTTTGTTCTCAGGACCATCTGCTAGGGTTGGCACTCCCCACAGTGGGCTGTGCCCCCCACATCACCCAATAATCAGGAAGAGACCTCACATACAGGGAACACTGACATCCAAATGGAAGAAATCCACCAGTTTGGAGAACTCCCTCGTCCCAGGTGTGTCAAATTGACATTTGAAGCCACCCATGACAGGCTCCTTCCCCATCCTGAACTGATGGGAGCTGCTGCTTAGTGGCTGTTGGGCAGACTGCCTGTTTAATATGGCTCCCATCAGCACTGTGAGAAATCACTATCAGAAAGCCTTTCCCTTCCTCTTTCTTCTGGTACGCGAGATCCAGTGTCTCACCCCTAATCTTATTTCATCTGACAACCAATGAATGTAAATTTTCTTGCTGCTTTCTGGAATGTTGTATTTCAATAGACCCTTCCATGAAGTTGACAGAAACAGTGTCATTGTAAATGTGATTCTGAGACAACTTGCTGGTGCTGCTGAGAGAGGTGTACATTAGGGCTTGTCCACACTTCAAACAGAAAGCCACAGAAGAATTAGATGTGCCTTTAAAAATATACATATATATATATACATATACATATAGATATTATAATATATATATTATATAGAGGAGAGAGAGAGAGAAGAGAGAGAGTCGCCCGTTTAGTCCCAGCTGGCCTGGAGCTCACTATGTAGACCAGGCTGTCCTTGAACTCACAGAGATCTGCCTGCCTCTGCCTCCTGAGTGCTGGGATTAAAGGCGTGTGCCACCATGCCCAGCCTAAGACGGTTCTTAGCCACTGTGTGGGTGCTGGGAATCAAACCTGGGTCCTCTGCAAGAGTAGTCAGTGCTCTTAACCACTGAGCAATCTCTTCAGCCCCTTAAAATATATATATTTAATTGGATTTTTGTGAGCTTCATACTAAACATCATAATCCTCTGTATACCCTTCTCCCATCCATATCCCCCATAGTCCCCTCCCCTCTGGATTCATGCACTCTTTTATATATGTTAAGGCCTACTGAGTCAAGTTTGTCTACCCAGATACCCTCACTGCAAGTTCATCCACTGGAGTCTAGTCAGCCTATCTAGTGTCTCCCCCTTAAAGAAGATCATGCCAACTCAATCAGACAAAAACCCAGCATAGAACTGGGGAAATGGGCAGCAGGCCAACCTTAGCCCCAGATGCATTGCTTCTTGATGGATGTGCATGTAACCTAATGAAGGACTTTCAGGAGGTGCAGCTAGAGGTCCAGAAATCTCTTACATATTAGTTGGATCCTGAGGGATGCTTCTAGGTTTAGAGTAAAGCTCTGTTTCATCTTCTGGATGATTATCATGTTTTGATTGATGGAGGCTCATGCAGTTTTGATTCAGGCTGAGTGTTTATCCCACTCAGTATCTAAAAGCTTTGTTTGGAAGCTTGGTCCTCTGTGGAAATGTGGGAGCGGATGTAATTTTAAGAGATGGGCCCTGGTTGGAGGGGCCTATGAGGGTGCAGCCCTTCCTAGCCCCCTGCCTTCCTGTTTGGTGATGTGCCCACACTTCTGTACATATTCCTTCCATTCAACATGTGTTTTCACCGGAGCTGAGCTGATGGTGCTATAGCTGTGATTCTCCATGACTGTGAGGTGGATAAACCTCTTTTCTTAGAAAGTTAGCCTGCCTCAGGTCTTTCCTTAGAGCAACAGAACAACTGAATAATATGAACTCTAACACAGCTGATATCTTTTTTTTGTCTTTTCGAGACAGGGTCTCCCTGTAGCCTCAGCTGTCCTGGAACTTGCTCTGTAGACCAGGCTGGCCTTGAACTCACAAAGGTCCGCCTGCCTCTGCCTCCCAAGTGCTAGGATTAAAGGCGTGCGTGCGTCACCTTAATATTTATTGTTATCCTTTTAGAACAGCACAGTAAGTTCTTTGGAGCATCTTCTGTATGTGAGAAAGGATAGGGTAGAGTGGGAAGATTCTGCCTTCTAAAACAGCATTATACAAATAATTACAGATTTTAAACAAATATCACAGTCAGGAATGTATATAAGAATGTTCAGTCATTGATATGCATGTGTGCATTACTATAACACAGCACACACACGTACAGTCTTCGATTACATAATGTGTTTGAAGTCTTTATATTAAGCAGGGAGAAAACAAAATAGAAACAGAGGAATATAAAAGTATGTTTTGAAGATACAGGTCTCCTTAAGGCCAGCTTTCTTTTTGTTAGGAATTGTCTGTTCACAGCCAAGCACTGGGGCCCAGAGCTGAGCTAGGCAGCAGCAGGGAGCAAGGGTTGGGCTGATTGTTCCTTCCTGTTGCCCTCCACCCTGTGTTCTGGTCAGATCCAGGAGCAGTGGCTTGTCCTCTCCACAGCACAGGCCTCCGTAAGGAGCCCCAAGACAGATCTGATTTACCTTTAGAAGAACATGTCGGAGCTGGAGAGATAGCCTAGTGGTTAAGAGCGCCGACTGCTCTTGCAGAGGACCCGGGTTCAATCCCCAGCACCCACATGGCAGCCGAGAACCGTCTGTAACTCCAATTCCAGGAGAATTCCAGTTCCAGGGGAATCCGACACCCTCTTCTGACCTCCACAGCATTGCACGACATGGGTGCACAAAGCTACATGTAGACAGTACATTCATACACATAAAAATAAATTTAAAAATATTTTTAAAAAAGAACATGTCGGGGCTGGAGAGATGGCCTAGCGGTTAGGAGCGCCGACGCTCTTGCAGAGGACCCGGGTTCGATCCCCAGCACCCACATGGCAGCCGAGAGCCGTCTGAAACTCCAATTCTAGGAGAACTCCAGTTCCAGGGGAATCCGACACCCTCTTCTGACCTCCGCGGCATTGCACGACACGGGTGCACAAACTTGCATGCAGACAGTACATTCATACCACGGGTGCACAAACTTGCATGCAGACAGTACATTCATACACATACAGAAATAAATAAAATTAATTAAAAAATTAAAAAAAAAAGAACATGTCATCTAAGCCAAAAGTGGCACTGTTAGCATCATCACTGCCATATCTAACCAGAGCATCCTCCTGCAGGCCAGGCAGCCCACAGTCCCCCTCGGAGATCTGAGTCTGCTTGCTAATCACCTAGTGGCTCTCTAAGTCTCTCCAGAAGATGGTGCAGCATCCTCTGCACCCTGGAAGGAGGGAATGTAGCTTAAGTTGTTGCCTTCTTCAGCTAGGCCCACGAGGTAGGTTATTTTCCTTTCAAGGTAAGAGCCCTTCCTAGCAATTACTCTCAGAGCTGACATGAGAAGGCTGAGGGATTTTTTTTTTTTTTTAAAGAAGCGAGCCTCTATTTTTAGACACTGAAACAAGAACCATGCTCTGGCATTGATGGTGATGAGAAGCCTAGTAATTTAGGACTCACGGCCTTATATCTTCTCCAAGGGCTCTGTTCACAGTCCTATTTTTAGAGGTACAGAAGCTGGTTTTTATGCCTGCCTGGAAAGTCTTCAATTGTAGAGTTGTCTTTTTATAAAAGAACCTGGAAATTGCAAAATAATAATTTAGATGCCGCAAGCCAGCCTGAAGCTTAAACCTAGTGGGACAATGAAAAGAGCTCATGATGGGAAGACCCAGCTGAGCTGGGCACTGGCACAACAGACCAAGGGCCAGAACCTGAAGGTTGTGGGCAGTGGACCTGAAATCACACTAGCCAAAGAAAATCTACAGAAACTCCAGAATAAAAATACTTACAAAAGGAGCTTGGCAGCACCAGCAGTTGCTGTAACTCAAGCCTCATGTCATCTCACGCTCATCCTGGTATTTGTGCTGTACCTTTTCCAGTCATTAAGAAGGAGGTGGTTCATCATAGCCCCGTGTTTTAAACTTTTTCTTTCTCTGTGTAGAGTGTACTGTGATGCATTAATACTCCTTTTGCCTCAGACCCTGAATTTGCTGTCTCATTTGTAGCAGACTTAATCAGGGTCTGCAGTCAGCAGGGCCTTCTTTCCTGAAGCAAATTCCACCTTGTGAACAACTGTGTTCTAACTGTGAGACTCTACCAAGGACTCAGGCAGGAGCACAGCCATCTCCTCAGGTGCCACCCATGAGTGCTGAAGACACTCAGAAGCCCCAAAGGCCCCTTCCACCCTGTGGTCCACCCTCAGTAACTGCAGCAAATGGAAGGAGTCTAGGCTTTCCTGTGACACTGTCAGGAGACAGTCTCTGGTTCTGTGTGTTCTGTGTTCTAAACATGCTTGTCAAATACTTGCACTGCTGAAAGGAGTAGGACTCTTTTGGGACTTTCCTATTTTCTATTTGTGGATTGTCTTTGTCATTACTTCACAAAGGTGAAAATAACTGAAAATACTCAACGGCATCAAAAATGAAAGGAACTCAGTATTTTCCTGGGTCCACCAGAGTGATGGAGCAGGTTGGCAAAGATCTGGGGGGGGGCAGCTTTGTAAGGCATGTGCAGATTTCAAATACATTTTTTCTAGGACCTAGCAAGTCCACTTCTAAGTATATATAATACAGAAAGAGTGAGCATGTGGGGAAAGATATTCGTATAGGAATTTCAGGATTATTCATGACAGCGAAAACCAGATACAATTATATTCCAGTACAGATTAAACTATAGTATTTCGTGCAGGGGAATATTATAATAGTGTGAAAAGGACATTTTGGTTTCAATTCATACTGATGCTGAGAAATATGTCATAAAATAACATGAGGAAAGAACACAGCAGTGTGATATGTGTAACATAATATTTTGTCTTTAAATATTAGGATTTTGTGTATAGTTTGCAATAATTAAAATTAAATTGCTATTTTTTTTAATTTTTTAATTTTTGTATGTGTATGAATGTACTGTCTGCATGTAGGTTTGTGCACCTGTGTCGTGCAATGCCGCGGAGGTCAGAAGAGGGTCTTGCATTCCCCTGGAACTGGAGTTCTCCTGGAATTGGAGTTACAGATGGTTCTTAGCCACCATGTGGGTGCTGGGGATCAAACCCGGGTCCTCTGCAAGAGCAGTCAGTGCTCTTAACCACTAGGCTATCTCTCCAGCCCTAAATTGCTATTTATCATGACTTTTTGTACAGAAGAAAAAAATGGAGGATATGCCTGCTCTGATTTATCCAATTTGTACATCAATTGTACTGCTTTCATAGTCAGAGAAGACAGTAAAGATATTTACATTGTGACATACAAATGTTCACATTTGGAGCTGGCTCTACCTGTGACCTTGACCCTGTGCGGTCTGCTCCCTCACCAAGGCATCCAGGTACCCTCTGCTGAAGGTGGCTGAGACATTCCAGTGTCTTACACAATTCTCACATTTTCCTCTACAGTGAGAAGATTGCTCACATCTGGCATTGTGACCCAGGTGTTCCCACTGCATGATGGGGAAGCGCTGAAGAAGCTTGAGAACAACTGGTACACGGGGTTTGCCCTCAAGTATCAGCCCATAGGTAGGTGCCTCTGCCTGTATCCAATGAACAGGAAAGCTGGATAAAGCAGCTGCTGTTGGCACAGTCCCCTTTCCCAGGGTAGGCTCCTCTGGCCACTGCTTAGCAGCTCTGTGGGGAAGGGGACAGCTCTTTGGCCTTGTTCTGTTTTACTGTTTTGTTTGTAGCCAGGCTGGCATGGAACTGACTGTGTAGACTAGGCTGGTCTCAAACTCACAGAGATCTTCCTCTGCCTTCCCAGTGCTGGGATTAAAGGTGTGTGCCACCATGCTGAGCCATTCTGTCCTACTTTGCAAATTAATTCTCGATCAGAGCCATGAGCTTTGGCCAAGTTTGGTCAACAATTTGGGAAGTTCAGAGTAACATGTTGAATATTACTTTAGAATTACATTTAAGCTGGCACACTTCATCGTAAGTATTACTTTTTTATTTTAAAAGAAAGATCTCTTTTAATTTTAAGAGAATCCTTCTATATTTTCTTTCTAATTTCCATTCCCATAAACATCTACTACATTGTTGAACAATAAACACAAATTTTTTGTTTGCTTGTTTGTTTTTTTGAGTTAGGGTCTCACTATGTAGCCCTGGCTACCCTGGTACTTGCTATGTTGAGCAGGCTGGCCTTGAACTTGGAAATCTGCCTGCCTCTGCCTTCTGAGTGCTGGGACTAAAATGTCTCTGCTACCACACCTGGCACAAAAAGTGTTTAAAGCTCAAACTTTGAATGTAATACTCATATAATACTCATTTGATATTGCACTTACAACAATTTTCTACTTTGTTTTGGTATTTTAAGTGGCAATAATTTGAATATTGCCTACAGGACTTATGAGATGACAGGCTTTATTTGCTACTTCTTAGAAGGGGAGAGAAAGATGATGGAGAAACCTGGGGGCGAGGTGGGTGGGCTAAGGCCCCTGAGAGGACTGGGCCTGCCCATAGTAGGTGGCAAAGGGAAAGGCCGCTGGCCTAGTGGCCACCCAGCACACGAACATGTAGTGCTTCCCTACTTATTGGACAACCCTCAGCCTGATTTGGATTTGAGATGACTTCAGCCTGCCACGAGAATTAAGGAGAGGAATAAAGAACTTATCCTAATTTATTATAACCTACCTCCATTGGCTGATCTGAATATAGTATCTTAAAAAACCAATGGATTAAGGGGCTAGAGAGATGGTTCAGCAGGGTTTTTTTTTTGTTTTGCTTTGTTTTTTTTAGAAATTAAGTCTTTTATTTAAGAGGATTTGGTCAAGAGGCATTTTGTTCAGTTAAGAACACTTACTGCTCTTGCAGAGAACCCAGATTCAGTTCCCAGCACCCATTTTGGGCAACATACAACTTCTTGTCCTGTAACTCCAGTTCCACAGGATATGAAGCTCTCTTCTGACCTCTGCTGGCATCTGCATGTATATGCTATACATACAAACACACAGACATACATAAAAATACACATATTAACGAATTAAAGATGGATGTGATGGTGCATGCCTTTAATCTCAGCACTCAGGAGGCAGAAGCAGGTAGCTCTCTGTGAGATCAAGGCCAACCTGGTCTACATATGGAGTTCTGGGCTGGCTGGGGCTATAGGGAGAATCTGTCTCAAAAAACGAGAAAAAAAATGTAAGATGTATTTGTATATTTAACCAAGAACCAGTCACTCTGGCTGGTAGCCTGTCCCTCCTGCCCCCATATTCCATTGCTGTCCCTGCTGCTCTCGGGGTCCAGGCATTCCCTGGGTGGCAAGGCTGGCAGAGCTGCTGTGTGCATGGCTTCTCTGGCTAGTGTGTTGCAGTTTGCAGGCTGTCAGCAGGCCTTTCATCCAGTGCTCATATGAAGGTGTAGAGGAATATGCTCCCCTGGGCTGTGCTGGCAGGTAGTGTACAGAGTCTCATTTTGAGTTTGTGAATAATTTGTATTTGTGCATGGGAAATTTGTCATGCTTCACTGATAAAAACATGAATCTTTAGGTCAAGAGATCAGGGTACTGTAGATGGGGAGCCAGCTTTTGAAAAAGGGCTTTAAAAAATAAATAAATAAAATAAAATAAAAAAGGACTTTATGTTACTAACTCTGGGGCGGGGAGGGGGAAGGTGAGGAATAAATCAACACCTCCACACAGTGGCTCAGCATCCATGGCTGAACTTAATGTAGGACCTTAGATGTCAGGCCAACCCCAAGATGAGCTTTCTTTGGGAAGAAAGTATCTATTAGATGAAGGAAGTAAAAGGGGAAACTGAGTCAGGACCCCTGTCGGTCACCTCAGCAACTGAGCCTGGGCTGTGTGCTGAGAGAGTGATGGAGGAGTGCTGGGCTGGCCGTACTGACAGGTGGGGCCCTTGTACTGCATGTGGGACAGAGTTGGCATCCCACACTGAATGGTCGGGTGCTAAGGGACCCCCAGTGACTGGGAATGTGCACCTGCTTACTGCCCTGGGTTGACGGGGGTCTTTGGTGGCTTGTACCTAAGCTCTCCCTTCCTTTTTAGATAGAATACGTGGGTACTTCGGGGAGACAGTTGCCCTGTACTTTGGATTCCTGGAGTATTTCACCTTTGCCCTCATCCCCATGGCCATCATTGGACTGCCGTACTACCTATTTGTATGGGAAGATTATGACAAGTACGTGATCTTTGCGTCCTTCAACCTCATCTGGTCCACAGTGATTCTGGAGGTGTGGAAGCGTGGCTGTGCCAACATGACCTACCGCTGGGGGACGCTAGTCATGAAGAGGCAGTTCGAGGAGCCCCGGCCAGGGTTTCATGGAGTCCTGGGCATCAATGCTGTCACAGGCAGGGAGGAACCGCTCTATTCCAACTACAAGAGGCAGCTGCGCATCTACCTGGTCTCCCTGCCATTTGTGTGCCTCTGCCTCTATTTCTCCCTCTATGTTATGATGATTTACTTTGACATGGAGGCCTGGGCCTTGAGGGTCCACGAGGACAGTGGGTTTGGGTGGACCCATGTTCTGCTGTATGTGCCCAGCATCATCTACGCCATTGTCATTGAGATCATGAACCGCCTCTATCGATACGCCGCTGAGTTCTTAACGTCCTGGGGTAAGTCTTTGTACTCTGTGTTCATGTCTTCTTTGCTTTTTTTTTTTTTTAATTTTATTTATTTCCGTATGTGTATGAATGTATTGTCTGCATGCAAGTCTGTGCACCCGTGATGTGCAACGCCGCGGAGGTCAGAAGAGGGTGTCGGACTCCCCTGGAACTGGAGTTCTCCTGGAATTGGAGTTTCACACAGCTCGGCTGCCATGTGGGTGCTGGGGATCGAACCCGGGTCCTCTGCAAGAGCGGTCGGCGCTCTTAACCGCTAGGCCATCTCTCCAGCCCCCAATGTCTTCTTTGCTTCTAAGAAGTGTTGCTTAACAGGGCTGGGGAGATGGCCAGTGAGTAGAGGTCTTCCCTCAAACCCGATGACTAGAGTTTGATCCCCTGCATGTGGAAGGAGATGTCCAGCTCTGGCAAGTTGTCCTCTGACCTCCACATGTGTGCTGTGGCACTTGTATACGCACGTATGTACACATATGCACACAGAGAAGATATGCTGCTTAGGGAGCTAGAGAGATGGCACAGTAAGACTGCTTTCTATGAAAGCAAGAGGACCTGAGTTCAAATCTTGGAACCCATGTAAAAGCTGGGCATGGCTGTGTGTGCCTGAAACCTTCACAGCCACCCAGGCAGGGGTTAGCTATGTGCAGAAGGGCAGGAAGCTGATTACAGGAGGGAGCACTGGTGGATTGAGGTCAAGCCCCTGGGATTGGCCAAGGCCATCTCTCCACTGCCCCATGTGAGGACCCTCTTGTGATACTACTTTCTGTCCTTGTCCCAATATGTTGTGGTCACTCTACTGTGTCACCATTTCTGGATGAGGGTAGAACTGGATTCTCTTCAAGTTGACCCTAGTGAGCCACCGTACGGACCTTCACTGCCTTCTTACTGCTCGCCCTTCCTTCCAATGGCTGCTGTAGGCTCAGTTGCCAATACTTACTGAATGTCTTTTTTTTTTGTATTTTAAAAATAATTTTGACCACAGTGACATTCAGTGGGTGAGCATGCCTTCGTGCTCATGTGCTTGGTGGCAGAGCATGGCGATGTTTAGTGATGGCTCTGGTGTTAAATGTCTGTCTGAGTACAGACCTGCTTTATTTGATGATGAAGCACCTGTACTATTTCTATTGTTTCTTATCTGAGAGAAATTGCATTTTCTTTTTAATATTTTAGAGAACCACAGATTGGAATCTGCGTACCAGAATCATCTAATTCTGAAAGTGTTGGTGGTAAGTGGAATTTTCATTGTTTAAATCTATTCAAATTATGAAATTAATGCATGCTATTTAATGTTTAGGAGTACTTTTAGGAAGAGTTGCTTCAAACTTAAAGTGTCAATTAAGCATATTTTATACAAGAGGCAAGGATTAAGTGATAAAGATGTACATTCTTGTTTGGTAGCTGTAGTATGCACGTGGTGGGAAACTTCCCAGTACAGAAATCAGTACTGTCATCCATTTCTAGTTATGTACAAAGCTAATGATATTTTAGAGGTGTTTCCATTTGATGACCTTTTTAATATTTCACTATGCAACAATCCCTCCAGGTACCCACAATCTACTTAGTAATAAAAGACTGCTACTTTTTATATTTTTGCTGAAGAAATCTCCAAATTCCAAGAACTTCCCAGTGTGTTTGGTGGAAGAGAGAACGGGGAGAAGGCCTGTGGGATGAGCCCAGAGTTTGCTAAGACTCTGCAATCCCTTCTCTTCTCAGCATAAGTAGTTAGGAATCCCAGCTCGGACCCCCCCCCCCCTTCCCAGAGCGTCACTGAGGCTCAGGAAAGGTGTGTCAGAGGTCAGAACTTCTGAACTTTCCCTGGAGTAGCCCAGCAGCCCATGCACTTCGATTCTAAATTTGAATCTAAACTTGAGTCTCGTCCTCAGAGGGTCAGAAGCAACACAGGAGATTTCTGAGAGCAGGTAAACTCCTAGAGGCATGAGTGGGTGATGAACAACAGATGAGAACTCAGCATCTGACCACAAAAGGGGACAGTGGCATCTAAGCAGGCTGAGGGCCTCATCCTCCTGTGTAGTAACTGACACTGCAGATGTTGGTGCCCAGGAAGGGAGGTGGGGATGCTGTGCTCCGAGCTCCCCATGAGCAAGCAGAGGCACGTGGAAGTTCCCTCACGAAGGTTTTGCTGTAGAGCTGAAGGTACTCCACCTGTCTTTACTTCAGTAGGTGTGATGTTTGGCATTCTCTGGCCATGCCAGATCCAGTGCCAGGTGGTTGCCTGGGAAAAGGCCCCATCAGATCCCTCTTCCTCCAGTGGGTGTGTGGGCGCTTGTCCTCCTTGACTCTCGTGGGGATGGTGCCATCAGCCTTACCAGGTGTTGGTCTTCAGCTTCTCTGGTGACTGAGCTCCCAGGCTGTGCTCTTAAGGGTTCCCCTCCTGTCCGTCTAGGATGACTCCATGTCTACACTAACTAGCTGCTTACTCTAAATCTGGCAGCCTTCATCTCAGAAGGCGAAGCTGCCTAGGAGGCCGTGGGCAGCACTGGGATGGGGTTTTGACCCAGGGGACTGCCTGAAGAAGTGACACTTTTTGTGGCCAACTTCCCCTGACTGCTACTTGAGCTCCCAGGCAGACACAGAACATCAGTCAGGCAGTGAAGTCTGTGCCTGTGGTAACATCCCAGACTCCCTCTCTAGTACCACCCAGATGCCCCAGTGTGTCCATGAGGGAGGGGTCTTAGGCTCAGGACCCCTGCTATGGTGGGGTCTCCCCACCAGTGCTACCCTGCTGCCTCATGGTGTGGTGTGAAAGTTCAAGTTCATGTGCTCACAGCAGCTTCCAGGGCTGGGCTGCTTGATGGGGTGGGTCTTTCCAGGTCTCTCTGGCACAGCTGCCTGGCCTCAGCATCCTTCCACGTGAAAGGCTGTTTTAGACCCCACGGGAAGCGAGTTCTACCCCCACATATACTAGGTAGGAGGGCTGATTGTCCTCGCCAGTTCAGCTGGTACCTTTGGGTGGGTGGGCTTCTGTTGGCATAGGAGCAGTATCCTGTCAGCCTGGTTCAGGGCCTGGTCTCCTCCCAGGGGGGACTGTGAGACGTATGGGTGCCACATTGCTCCTTTGGTCCCAGAGCTTCCTTGCAGTTCCTCTTCCCCTTGGCACCTGCCAGAGCTCTCCGTGGTTTGTGTCTTCTGCCACTTCCAGAGTTCATAGCTGAATTCAGGAAACTCAAGGAGAAGCAGTGTCAGACTGTCTGTCCAGAGCAGATGTCCCTCATAGTTATATTTATTTGTTTTTGTTTGTTTACTTTTGAGACAGGGTCTCCCTGTACTCTAGCTGGTCTGGAACTTGCTACGTAGACCAGGCTGGCCTCGATTTCACAGAGATCTACCTGCCTCTGCCTCCTAGATGCTGGTATTAAGATGTGTGCCACCAAATATGGCCTCTTCATAGTTTTCAATGCTGTTTACAGTTATGATGCTGTGAGCAGAGTGTGACACTGTCATCTTTTCTGGCAGTTCAACTTTCTGAATTGCTTCGCCTCGCTCTTCTATATCGCCTTTGTCCTGAAGGACATGAAGCTTCTGCGCCAGGTGAGTGTGGCTGTCAGCACACTGAGGGGTAGGGTCCCATGGGTGGTTTCCTGTCCAAGGTGGACTTGTGTTTATCCTTTTCACAAATGAAATTTTGTTTATTTCTACCTCCCACTCTAAGAAATATTTTCAACAGCAGAGGTTAGTTAACCCTAATGTGCTTTCAAAATTAATCATACACGGCAGCAAAGTGACGCACAGTCATGGCAAAGCTCCCACAAAGGCAGTTCAGACAGCACAGGCGGCTCTAGCGATTGAACTTTCATGAGTGCCTTGGGGAGGTGATGGTTGTTATAACCACGAGCAAGTCTTGCAAATTTTGTTATTTTACATTAATAACTTGTTACATTCGAGAGACTAGCAAGTCTGTGGTGTTGTTTCATGTCTGAAATGTTTGAGACAGTCCTGCCTGTGTTTTGGAGTATTGTAGTTTCTGGATCATATTAAACCAGTGACTAATAAATTGAATTCACAGTATTAATTTCTATCGTATATGTGTGTGTGAGACTGTGTGTCCATGTATGTATTCATTTGTGTGTCTGTGTGTGCATGTGTGGAGGTGAGATCCTTGATCATGTGCCACTTTATTATTATCTTTTGGTTATTTTATTTATTTTAAAAACTTTTTTTTTTTAGATAGGCTTGCTTGGTAGCCCCAGCTGGCCTCAAACTTGCTATGTAGACCAACCTGGACTTGCTCTCACAGGGCTCTAGCTGCCTCTGCCTTCCAAGTGCTGGGACTAAAGGCAGGTGCCACCATGCCTGGCCTCCACTTTAGTTTTTGAGGCAGGATCTCTCACTGGGGCATGCCAATTTGTCTAGACTGGCTGGCCAGCGAGCCCCAGGGATCCTCCTGTCCCACCAGCACTGGGACTACAGGGGCCTACTTCATTGACTGTGCTTTTATGGGTTCTGGGGATCCGAACTCAGGCCCTCAGGTTTGTATAGCAAGCACTTCATGGACTATGCCATCTCCACAGCCCTGAATTAAAAAAAAATAGTTAGACTGTTTTGGTTTTTTCCAATCCTGGCAGCATTATTTTAGGAGTCACATGCTACATAGTCAGGACGAGATTTTCAGAGGTCACACTGTCAAGTCCATTTAATTTCTTTACGACTCTGGACTGCCTTTTTTTTTTTTTTCCCTATTTAGTTATTAATGTTTAGACAGAATCTCACTTCCATAGTCCTGGATGGCTTGAAACTTGCTACGTAGACCAAGCTGACCTTAAATTCACAGAGATCCACTTGCCTCTGCATCTCAAGTATTGGGATGAAAGGCATGTGCCACTGTGCTGGATAGCTTTAGTGTCAACTTGGCCCACCTGGATTGAGGGAGCCTCAGTTGGAGAATTGCCTCCATTGGACTGGCCTGTGGCCATGTCTGGGGGGGTATTTTCTTGACTGCTGAGTGATGTGAAAGGGCCCAGCCCACTGTAGGCCATGCTGCCTCAGACAGGTTGTTCTGTACTGTATGAGAAAGCAGGCTGAGCATGGGCTAGGGAGCAGGCCAGTAAGCAGTGTTCCTCCGTGGCCTGTGCTTCAACGCCTGCCTCTGGGTTCCTGCCCTGAGTTCCTGCATTGGGCTCTCTAAGTGATGGACAGTAGTCTGGGAGGTGTAAGGTGAATAAACCCTTCCCACCCAAGTTGGTATTGGTCAGTGTTTTGTCATAGCAATTGAAGGCAAACTAGAGCAGAACAGGCTCCATGCCTAGCCCAGTTCATTTCTTATCATTTTAACTTGTATTTCATTCTAAGACTTTTCTTAGAAAAATTACGACTTAGAAACACTGCTCTTGGCCTAGCTGTCTCACACTAATTTTTATAACAAAACATTGAGCGATTTATTAAAAGTTCCATTTTGTTCATTCTCTGATGCATGCATGTTGAAGTTTCATTAAGCTGTTGCCAGACATGTTGCTTATGATTCTCCTCAGAGCCTGGCCACACTCCTGATCACCTCCCAGATCCTGAACCAAATTGTGGAATCTCTTCTTCCTTACTGGCTCCAACGGAAGCAGTATGCGCAGGTGAAGCAGAAGGTGCGGGCTTTAACGGTGGATATGGACATGACGCTGTACGAACAAGTCCTCCTGGAAAAGGAAATGGGCACTTACTTGGTAAGGTGGAATATTGCTGAACTCAACTGAAAGTAAGAGTTATACACAAGCTCAGGGGGATGTGCTATGAATGCATCCTCTCCCATTTTGAAGTTAAAAGGATGTAACTGTCCATTAAGATGCCTCTGTTTGAAAATCTGAAGTTGTGCCCCCAAACACCAGTAGTCAGGGGTAGAGAACTACTTGGCTGTTTTGCACAGAGTGGCGTTTGGATCTCCTGTTTCAAAATTGGCCTGGAACTCACTATGTAGACCAGGCTGGTCTTGAACTCACAGAGATTCGCCTGCCCCTGCCTCCCAGGTGCTGGGATTAAAGGCATGTTCCACCACACCCAACTCATAAAGTTCCTTTTAAAAATGTTTATTGTGTACAGTTAAGAGCACTGGATGCTCTTACAGAGGATCTGGGTTTGATTCCTAGCAACCACATGGTATCTAACAACTGTCCCTAACTCCAGTTCCAGAGGAATCCAATGTCCACTTCTGACCCTTTGTGGCCATTGCATAACACAGGCGCACCGACACACATGGCGGCAATACCCTCATATACATAAAAATAATGAATAAAATATTTTTGAAATGTTTGTTTATGTCTGTGTGCATGTTCTTGTACCACAGTGCACACGCAAGGTCAGAGGACAACTTTGGGGTGGGTCCTTCCTCCCACCTTGATGGGCAGGCTCTATCCAGTTCACCTTGCTGGGCAGGCTCTATCCAGTTCCGGCTGCTACTGTTCACACTTTAGCCAGCTGGCCCATGAGCTTTTGGCCAATTCTCCCGTCTCTGCCTCTGATCTCACCACAGGAGTGCTGGGAAAGCCGGTGCATGCCATCACATCTAGCTTCTGTGTGGGTTCCAGGGACGGAACTTGGATCATTGAACTCGTGCACTGTTGCGTGCGGAGCCTTCCTTTCAGTGCCCCTTCCCTGAAACAGTTCCTTTGAACAGACAACTTCTCAGTTATTTATAAGAAAACAAATTATTAGAGGCTTGGTTGCTTGTCATTGAAGAATCTAGCAGGTGAGCGCTTCTCCGAAGCTGGGTTTGGGCCTGGTCTCACTGACTGCCTTCATTCCTATCCCCTGAAGTCTCCTAAACAAATTCACTATCCCCCAAATGTCAGGGGGTACTGTGTAGGATCTCTCTCTCCCTCTCTCTTTCTCTCCTTCTCTCTCTCTTTCCCTACCCCCTCTGTTTCTCTATCCCACACAAGCACACACATAGACACATACACAGACTTACACATATGGATGCCCACAGACATACACAAACACATACACACATATACACAGACACTTGCACAGACATATCCATACACATACAAACACAGGTACACAGACATACACACTGTACACACAGAGATACACATACACACACTTATATACATGTACACAGATAAATACATACAGATACATACACAGACATACATATATAGACACATACCCACACAGATAGATAGACATATACATATGGACATAGACATGCATACACAGACACATACATACATATATACATATATGGACACACACTCATACAGACACACAGACATGAAGATACATAGACATACACAGACACAGACATATATACACACATACACATGCAGACATAAACATATACTCCACACTAGAAATATATACTACACAGACACACAGACACAGATACACACACACTCACACATAGATACATGGGTAGACACACAGATATACACAGACACACAGATGCACACAACAGACAAACATACACATATAATATAGACACATGCATACATATATACACACATACACACATCTGCTGGGTTCTTGCTTTTCTGAGAATGGATGCCATTGTGCTGAGGGAGCACTTCTGGGATGCATACACATACACACACACATACACACACACACACACACACACACACACATCTGCTTGGTTCTTGCTCTTCTGAGAATGGATGCCATTGTGCTGAGGGAGCACTGCTGGGATCCTAGCTCTGACCTCTCCAGGCCTCTCACATCGTCCTTCCTTATAAAGGTCAGCAAGGTGGCAGCATGACTTCGATTCACTGCTTATGAGCAGTAACACTAGCTCTAGGATTCTAGAACTTCCTCAGAGACTGAGAGAAAATAGACAGTGAGGTTCTGTTTTTAGTTATTAGGTGATCAAATCAGGAATGAGATTCTAGACTCTGCTTCCCAGTCCAGAGGCTCTCAGGACTGGGAAGCCTGTAGAGCACAGGATATCCACATGGAGTGTTGGCTGTTTACATGGAGTGCAAGCTGTCCACGGGGAGGACAGGCTGTCCATGTGGAGATGGGCTGTCCATGTGGAGATGGGTTCTCAGGCACAAAGTGAGGAACCTACTGTGTGCATCTCTCTAGAGGGTGCTGGGACTGTATGTGAAGGCTGTGCTAACAGGGCTCCCCTTTAACTTGCCTTCTTCCTCCTCCTCCGCCTCCCTCCTCCTTATCTACAATGTCCCTGTTGACTGTCTCCACCAATGTGATATTGGACACTTGCTTTTGCACTATCTCCACACACTGGGCAGAGTGGGGGAGAGGGGTAGAGATACAGGGAGCTGCCTAGCTCTGGATGCTCATCTCTGACATGTAAGTTCTCCCCTCTGGGTATATTTTACTTCTCACATGTCAGAGATCTTAGAATTTCATGTTCTATAATCTCATTCCAACTACACTCTCTGAAATATTGTTGCCAAGTTTTGGAAGAAAGTAATTTGGCTGGAATTCTAAAGACATTATTCTGAAACTAATACTTCCTCCTTCACTGCAAAAAACTGGAAAAAATCCACTCCTGGCCCCTGACCCCTGATCTCTAACCCAGCCACGACCACAGCTGTGCAGCTCCCAGAGCCTGACTGTCCACTGCTGCCCTTTCCTCACATCTGCTGCTTTGTGATCAACCACACAGCTGCTGGAGGCAGGACTTCCGTCCTGAGACCCCAGCTAGCAGTGGGTTGCCACCCAGCAAGGGAGCTGCCTTCTGATAAGCTGGACAGTGGAGAGGTTTGCAAGAAATGTGCATGAATGTCATTCTTCACATTTAAACATTCTGATTTGGAAAGTACTTATTTCAAAAGACATTTTATTATGTTAATATGTTATTTCAGCAAATTAACAATAGGATGAATATCACTAGACAGAACTCACTTAATGATGGTCGTAGCAGTCTTTAATACCATTTAAGAATTTAGTTCAGTAAAAACTGCAGATCTAGAGTATTCCCTCATTTCTCAATATCCTGGCTTTTGTGACATCCCTTGTCCAAGGTCTCCTCATAAGCACACGGTAGATGATTTTGCAACCGTTCCTACATTGCCCCACTGTGGACGCACGAGGCAGGTTGACAGGGCCACCTCATTTGGTCACTTGGTGAGCTGGTGACAGATTTTTGAAGGCTGTTTGCCATTCTGTAATGACTAAGTCTCTATGGGTCGATGCTTTGAGAGTCCCCATTCCCTGGGCCTGGAATCTCTTTAAGATATGGAGTCTAGCTGCGTCTGGCGTAGGTGGATTGCTGAACATTCCTAGTGTTTCCTGGATTTGTTTTTCCCCTGTGGATTGTGTCAGATCTTTATTATAGAGAGTTGTGTCTGTTTTCTTTCTTTGGTGTTATTCTTTTATTTTTCAGGCACATTTATGTTCTGTGTATTTGAGGTGAAAGGATTTATAACCAGGACCCCACCTTGCTTCTGACATTTCATTTCCTCACCATTGGGTTATGTTTGTTCTATGTTTCAGGGATAAATTTTTTCTTGTTTTAAAGATGTTTTCTTTTATTATGATTTTTTTTTATCACGGATGATCTTGAGGTTAAGGTTTTTTTTTCCTTCTGTTATGATTATTTCATTATCTCCTTAAATATTTTTATTTACATTAATAAATTTCTCAATACTATGCTTAAATTATAATGATTAACTTTTCTCGTTTTCTGTCTTAATGTACATTGCTATGAAGAGCATGTTAATATTTTATTTAGAATTTTGATGCTGTAAGCTACTGACTTTCCTTTCTCGGTCACTGAGGCTACAGACAGTACTGTTTATCATGGAAACTCTGTTTTTACCACAGAGCTTGGCATTTGCAGGCACTTAATATAATATTGCATGAAGAACAGTTTTAGAGATGGAGCAGCCCGCCCTGTGGTCTGCACACTCAGAGTTGCCTTCACTCCGTGCCCGCTTTTCTTGACATTCAGTTCTGCGCTAGGTAAATAATCTCTGTGTAGGGAACTCTTGAGACATAACAGGCAGAGCAAGTGCGGCAGATCCCCTGGAACCTGAACTTTGTCTTCAGACATTTAATAAGTTAGATTTGTGAGATGATGATGTTTACTGACATACTTTTAGCATTCTTAGTAACCCCACTGTCCTAAAGCATGTTGAGGGGTCCTGTCTGTCTGTGATCTTTGTACCCTCAAGCCCAGTAGAAGGTTCTTATATTCTTATGTTCTGGTTTACTTTGCTAAGTTTGTGTTTTCCCTCCTTGCTCTTGGGTTATACTCTAGCTTGCCAAGTCTGTTGGTTCCCAGTCACCCAGAAGTGTGGACGTGCTGACAGTGATCGTGGGGTCACCCAGAATCACCTGGTAAGGTGGAAAGGCAATGGAAGCCCAAGGGAAAGGCTCCCTGCACAGGGGAGCCTAACATGCCATTAGCCACCGAATGATGGTGCTGGGGGAAGCCACACATCTGTGGGAAGCCTTGACCTTTATGAGTGAAAGAGTGCATTCCTAATATGAACATAGAACAGGATTTCCAAAGATGGAATTAGCGTAAAAATGGCTCGATTGCTAAGATTTTTACTCTTTCCCAACTTGTGATTTCTTCACCCTTCAAGGAAATGACTTGGTGTTAAATCTGGGCGTATTGAAAACCCACATCTACATGTACAGCACAACCCAAGGAAATGCTTCCTAGCCAAATGCAGGCAAGAAGTAGCCTACAAGGTTCCCTGCTGAGTCTCTACCGTGCCTTCAGTTAGCCAGCTCTGTGGTGTATGGTGTCACTCTCTGCTGGGCCTTGAAAAGAACCAATAGCCTGTGTCCCTGGGCTGGCACCAGCACCAGTACCCAGAACATGTGGGAGAAACCCTTCCTGAACCCTGCCATCCCATAACTGTATCTGGGAATTTCTAATTATTAAGATGTGAAATAAGAAACTGACTGGAAGTTGAAAGCGACTTAGACTGGGTGCCAGTTGCTCAGCCTACCATGCTTATCCTGCTGGAAGTCTGACTTTATTTTTATTATTAATTCATAGTGCTTCCTGTTGCTTTCAGATATCACGATGCATGTTCCTCTCACACTGAAAGGACTATTGCAGGTGCATTTTGTGGTCCTCAGCTCTGAGGCTGCTGGAAACAGGAGATGTGCTGGTTGAAGCTGTGCTCACAGCCTTTCTACCTTGGCTGACACAAGGGCTGGCTCTGTAACCAAGTCACTGTTGGCTCTGATCAGTACCTAGCTACTAGGTATTAGGAAATACATGGTACTATGAACTGGATGCTTCTGGGGAGGTATTTGAATAACATAATAGGTCCTTTAGAGATATGGTGACTCAGGTGACAGATCTGTCCCCTTTCCCAATGTCCTACCTCAGTAAAGGCTCCTTTGTTCACATTAAAGATCATGGAACAGTTCCCCCTTGTGCTCATTCCTTCCCTAAATCATATGTGTCCTTCACTTTCTCTTCTTCAGAGTGAGGCTTTGCACACATGTAGAGAGACTCGGGGCAGTCAAGGGCTTCTTCATGCTTCCATGAGTTCCCATTTTCCTGTTTGGCATCTCCGAGGGGGATTCTGGGTGTGTTCCTTGTTATCATCTGTCCTAATTTCATTTCTGTTGCTGTGATGAAATACCCTGACCAAGAAGTAATTTAGCAGGAAAGAGTTTATGGCTCACAATCCTATTTCATAGAGAGAAGAACTCAAGAGTCACATCACATCCACAGAGGCAGGCACTGAAATAGTCACATCACAGCTAGTCAAGAGCAAAGAAAGAAATGCTTGCTTGCTAGGGTGCTCGCAGCCAGCTTTCTCCTCTGTTACAAAGGCCGGGACCCCTCCCTAGGGAGTGGTGCCACTCACATGGGCTGGGGCTTCCCACATCAATAATCATGACAGTACCCCACAGACATGCCCGGCCGATCTGATTTAGACGATTTCTCAAGACTTCCCAGGTCATTCTAGGCTGTGACACATGGATAGTAAACCCTGACCAGAGTGCCTCTGTGGGGATTTTGTTGTTCATCTTTTCAAAACTAAGTTACCATTCACAAAACATCAAATTCACTTTTTTTTTGGTCTTTTCGAGACAGGGTCTCCCTGTAGCCCCAACTGGCCTGGAGCTTTTATATAGACCAGGCTGGCCTTGATCTCACAGAAATCTGCCTGCCTCTGCCTCCCAAATGCTGGGATTATATGTCATCATGCCTGGAAAAATTAACTTTTTAAAAGGATGCAGTTTAATGCTGTGTAGTAAAAGGTCTTATAACTGCCACAACCTGTCATTCTAGGACATTTCACCATCATGTAGCCCCACTCTGGCCACTGCTCCTCAGCTTTCTGTGTCCTGGGTTCTTCAGTGTGCTCATGTCTTGTCAGCAAGTCCTATCAGTGAGCCTTGCCCCGGTGATTTCCTTCCTTAAGTGTGATGTTCACAGAGGTTCTTCTTTGCTGTAGCGTGTATTGGTATTTTGCTCCATTCTGTGGCAGGACAGTGCTCATCAGATGGGCACTGTTTATTTATTGACTTACCAGTGATGGGTATTGGCTTCTCTCTGCAGTTTGGGTCTATGACGGATGCAACCCTGAACATTCAGGTTTGAGTTTTTGTATGAACATATGTTTTATATAAATATAAATTACCACATGCTGGGTCATATGTTAGAGTTAACTTTTTGAGGAGTTACCAGACTGTTTTTAAAAGGCAGGCATACCATTTTTACATTCCTGTCAGCTTTGTGTGAGGGTTCTGTTTTGACACATCTTCACCAACACTTAGCATTTTCTGCTTCTATTTTCTCTTCTCTTTTTTCAGTGTTGGAGATGGAACCCAGGGTCCTATGTGTGCTCGACAAACCTTCTCTACTGCCAAGATACATCTGTTTCTTTTTCTCCACAAAACATTTTTTATTAATGAGTTTAGTTCATGTTTGAAAGCTCTTCTGAGGACTCCAGCCTCTTTTATCTCCCCTGCCCTCTCAACCTTCTCCTTACCTGCTCTCTGTTCTGCTTGATTCAGTTCCTTCTGTTTGCTGTGGGTTTAACTTACTCTTTGATTTCAAGAATGAGTTTTTAAGATGAGTGCTGAGGTTTGGACAGTTTTCTTCTTTTTAAAAATTTTTAAAGAACTTTTAAAATTTTATTTATTTTTTATGTGTATGAGTGTACTGTCTGCATGTAGGTTTGTGCACCTGTGTCGTGCAATGCCGCAGAGGTCAGGGGATGGAACCTGGGTCCTCTGCAAGAGCAGTCGGCATCTAGGCCATCTCTCCGGCCCCAGTTTTCTTCTAATATTGGCATTTACAGCCCCTGGCTTTCGTTTTCTCATAAACATTCCTGTGCTGTGCTGTTGTTTCAATTCATAGAAAGCATGTTCCATTTTCCTATGGGATTTCTTCTTTGACTCTTTGGTGTTTTTGGATATGTCGATGATTTTTACATATGCATTTTTTGTGAATTTCTAAATTTCCTTGTTGTAGGTTTCATCCCACAGTGGCCACTTGTTATGATTTTAAGTCTTTGAATTATATTGAGCTTTGTTCTATGGTCATCACTGATTTTGGAGAATGTGTACTTGGGAAGAATGTGTGTCTTGCAGGTGCTGAGTTGAAAGTTCTCAAGTGTGTGTTAAGTCTGATTTTTTTTGTTGTTACATGCTGTCAGTGCCCTCTGGACGTTTACACCTGTCTCAGCATTCACTTTCTGCTTGTCAGAGGTGAGGTCAGAACCCCTCCAGGTTTCCCCAGCTGGCTTGTGGTCCTGAGCACTTGTCACGTGGGCAGGTCTCTCTTCAGTTTTGCCTTGAGCTTCCCCATTCACTCATGGTTTGCCCCAGGCAGTCATGATGTTGGGCCGTTTGACAGAACACCCGAGGAGAAACCTTTATTTAGCAGTGGGAGACAAGTCTGGAACTTAACAAATGATCAGCCTTTGGGGCAGGAGTGTTCCAGTAAGGGTCAGATGGCATCTCCCTCTGTGATGAGGACCACCAGCAAGGGTCAGATGGCATCTCCCTCTGTGATGAGGACTACCAGCAAGGGTCAGATGGCATCTCCCTCTGTGACGAGGACCACCAGCAAGGGTCAGATGGCATCTCCCTCTGTGACGAGGACCACCAGCAAGGGTCAGATGGCACCTCCCTCTGTGACGAGGACCACCAGCAAGGGTCAGATGGCACCTCCCTCTGTGACGAGGACCACCAGCAAGGGTCAGATGGCACCTCCCTCTGTGACGAGGACCACCAGCAAGGGTCAGATGGCACCTCCCTCTGTGACGAGGACCACCAGCAAGGGTCAGATGGCACCTCCCTCTGTGACGAGGACCACCAGCAAGGGTCAGATGGCACCTCCCTCTGTGACGAGGACCACCAGCAAGGGTCAGATGGCACCTCCCTCTGTGACGAGGACCACCAGCAAGGGTCAGATGGCACCTCCCTCTGTGACGAGGACCACCAGCAAGGGTCAGATGGCACCTCCCTCTGTGACGAGGACCACCAGCAAGGGTCAGATGGCACCTCCCTCTGTGACGAGGACCACCAGCAAGGGTCAGATGGCACCTCCCTCTGTGACGAGGACCACCAGCAAGGGTCAGATGGCACCTCCCTCTGTGACGAGGACCACCAGCAAGGGTCAGATGGCACCTCCCTCTGTGACGAGGACCACCAGCAAGGGTCAGATGGCACCTCCCTCTGTGACGAGGACCACCAGCAAGGGTCAGATGGCACCTCCCTCTGTGACGAGGACCACCAGCAAGGGTCAGATGGCATCTCCCTCTGTGACGAGGACTTTGGGACCTCTGTTCCCTCCCATACTGATGTATCTAAATGTTGCCAACCTACAGGAGTTGTTTTTTTTGAAGAAAACCAACATGAAAGAAACAACACAACCACATTGATCATGAAGACTATATAATTATGCTGCTTGCACTTTCATGGAGGGCCCTGCTGTTCACTGAACCATCCTACCACCTTCATAGAGGGTCCTGCCTTGTTCACTGTTACCACCCTGATTATCAGCTGGATTTTTTTTTTTGTCTTTTTGAGACAGGGTCTCTCCCTTTAGTCCCAGCTGGCCTGGAGCTCACTATGTGGACCAGGCTGGCCTTGAACTCACAGAAATCCACCTGCCTCTGCCTCTCAAGTTCTGGGATTAAAGATGTGCACCACCACACCCAGCATCAGTTGGATTGTTTAAATGACATGCTATGATGGTTGATCTTGGTTGTCATCCACATACCTGGAATCAGGGAACCTCAACTGAGGAATCTCCTCCATCAGACTGGCCTGTGGCCATGTCTGTGGGGTGTTTTCTTGATTACTAATTGACATAGGAGAGCCCAGCCCACTGTATGTGATGCCATCCCTGGGCAGGTGAGCCTGGACTGTATATGAAATAAGAAAGGTAGCTGAGCATGAGCCTGGAAGGAAGCCAGTGAGCACCATTCCTCTGTGGTCTCTGCTTTGAGTTCCTGCCTTTGCTACCCTTGGTGATGGACTGTCTCTTTTTTTATTTATTAATTTATGTGTATGAGTGTACTGTCTGCATGTAGGTAGGTGCATCCGAGTCGTGCAGTGCTGTGGAGGTCAGAAGAGGGTGTCAGATTCCCCTGGAACTGGAGTTAAAGACAGTTCTTAGCCTAACTGCTGAGCCATCTCTCCAGCCCCAGACTTTCTCTTATATGATGAAATAAGCTATTTCTAAGTTGGTTTTTGGTCATGGTTGTCTATTATAACAACAGAAAAGTTAACAGGAACTCAACTTACTTTTCTTTTGTTAAATTCATCTATTTGATGTGCAGGTGTATGGGTGTGTACTTGCTGAGCTCAGAGGATAACTTGTGGGACTCCTTTCTCTCCTCCCATCCTGTGGGTCTTGGGGATCAGGCTCAAGTTGTCAGCCTTGTCATTAAGGCCTTTACTTGCTGAGCTGTCTTGCCAGCCCACTCTCAGTTTTCAAGTGTTAGGCCAGGAACCTACATTCTGGGGTGCCTGTGGTATAAGAGTACAGTCTCTATCAATACTTGACCATTTCTTTTTAGTTGAGTAAAAGCAATCATGCTTTGATTTGCTATTGTTTGTCTCAGAAAAAATGTAATAATTTGATGACTTTCCATGAGGAAATGAGCAACCAAACCAAATTTGGTTTCTTATTTCAGCAACTTAGTATAAAATTTCTTATTTCAGCAACTTAGTGTAAAATCACCTGTAAATTTATATGATTTTGTACTTGAGAAGCAAGATTTGAAATAAACCCTGAGTTTTCTTAATTTTTTAAAATTTTCTTTTATTTATTTATGTGTATGAATGTACTGTTTGCATGTAGGTCTGTGCACCCGTGTTGTGCAATGCCACGGAGGTCAGAAGAGGGTCTCAGATTCCCCTGGAACTGGAGTTCTCCTGGAATTGGAGTTACAGATGGTTCTCAGCCTCCATGTGGGTGCTGGGGATCGAACCCGGGTCCTCTGCAAGAGTGGTCGGCGCTCTTAACCGCTAGGCCATCTCTCCAGCCCCACCCTGAGTTTTCTTAGTGCTTAAACACCCTTTTGCATAGCACTGCAGGTTACTCCTACGAGATACTTAACACTGTCTCCATTGCAGGGCACCTTTGATGACTACTTGGAGCTGTTCCTGCAGTTTGGTTATGTGAGCCTTTTCTCCTGCGTTTACCCACTAGCAGCTGCCTTTGCTGTGTTAAATAACTTAACTGAAGTCAACTCAGATGCCTTGAAAATGTGCAGGGTCTTCAAACGCCCATTTGCAGAGCCTTCAGCCAGTATTGGTGTATGGCAGGTAACTACCTAACGATAAATGCATAAGTCCTAAGAGGCATTGGAGCAGAGGGTGGAGAAAACACATTCTCTGAAAGAGGAAAAAAAATGTCATACCTGGAGCAAGTACTAAAAATTGCAAAGAAGATAAACTAAAAAGTATTATAGATAATTTTAAAGAATACAGAATTCTTTAAAAATGCTCAAGTGAAGCACATAAGAAAAGGCAAACAGAAATGAGACAAGAAACAAGTAGAAAACAAGTATTTGATTTGTCTTAACAATTATTACATTGACTATAAAGGGTTTGAAGATTCAAATTAAAGACTGATATTGGTGGGTAGATTAAAGTATGTGACCCAAGTATATACTGTTTACAAGAAACAATTCACATAGTGATATAGACAGGTTGAAAGTGAAAGAAAGGATAAAGATATATATGGAAACATTCTTGAAAAGGAGGGAAAGAGGGAGCGGGAGTACTGTCTTGAAAATAGACTTCTGAGCAAAAAGTTTCCAGAGAGGAATAGTCTGTGATGAAAAAGGGCTGCATTTTCAGAGAAAAGCTCCAGACTAAAATGTGCATGCACCAAACAACAGAGTTTCAAAACAAGTGAGCAGCTGGTCATGGTGGTGCACCCCTTTAATCCCAGCACTCAGGAGCAGAGGCAGGTGGATCTTGGTGAGTACAAGGCCCTACTGGTCTATAAAATGAGTTCCAGGCCAGCTGGCTACAGAGAGACTCTGTTTCAAAAAAACAAAACAAGGGGGCTGGAGAGATGGCCTAGCGGTTAAGAGCACTGACTGCTCTTGCAGAGGACCCGGGTTCGATCCCCAGCACCCACATGGCAGCTGAGAACCATCTGTAACTCCAATTCTGGGAGAACTCCAGTTCCAGGGGAATCCGAGACCCTCTTCTGACCTCCGTGGCATTGCACGACACAGGTGCACAAATCTTCATGCAGACAGTACATTCATACACATACAAAAATAAATAAATAAAAAACAAATGAACAAATATATAGAACAGGTAAAAGGGGGAAAGTCACAATTAGGATGAAAATACTCCTGTCTCCAAAATGGACAGACCACGTAGATGGGAAAACATCAAGAACATAGGAAAAGTCAGCAGTACCACCAAAAGACAGTGTCGAACAGTCTCCAACCTAATAATTAGAATTATAATAGTACATTTATGGGGCTGGAGAGATAGCCTAGCGGTTAAGAGCGCCGACCGCTCTTACAGAGGACGCCGGTTCGATCCCCAGCACCCACATGGCGGCTAAGAACCGTCTGAAACTCCAATTCCAGGAGAACTCCAGTTCCAGGGGAATCCGATACCCTCTTCTGACCTCCGCGGCGTTGCACGACACGGGTGCACAAACTTGCATGCAGACAGTACNGCGGCTAAGAACCGTCTGAAACTCCAATTCCAGGAGAACTCCAGTTCCAGGGGAATCCGATACCCTCTTCTGACCTCCGCGGCGTTGCACGACACGGGTGCACAAACTTGCATGCAGACAGTACGTTCATACACATACAGAAATAAATAAAATTAATAAAAAAAAATTAAAAAAAAATAGTACATTTATGACAACAATAAAATAAAACTAAGTGAATAATAGGATTATAGCAAGATCCCCAAACACTGGAAATCCAGTTGACACAATTCAAAATATCACAAGAAAAGAAAAAAAAAAAAAACAAACCCAAGCTGAAAATTTAAATATATTAAACTGAAAGAAAATTAAAATACAGAATATGGAATTTCATGGGGCCTGACTGGTGAGCAACACTGAATGAACACTCACAGCTTCAAATTGTAATGCTGGAAAAGAAGGAGACTTGCAGGTAAACCCAGTGTTTTGTAAAGAAACTAAAAAGCAAGAGCAAAAGGAACCCAAAACCACTAACAAAGAGAAGAGAACAAATCAGCAAGATTAAAGACAAAATCAAGGTCTGTGAACCAAAGATCTGGTTCCTAATGGAAATGAAGGAGAAAAGACAGAGCAGCGTAAGAAGCAGGCACCGTTGCAGACCCGTGGCCTTCCACGGAGGACAGGGCAGCTCCATGCACCATTCTGCAAACAGAAAACTGACAGCTAGGATGAAATAGGCCATGTATCAGTCACAGTCCTGTTGCTGTGATAAAACCATCATGACCAAGGGAACTTACAAATAGACCATGTATTAGTCACTGTTCTGTTGCTGTGATAAAAACCACCACGACCAAGGGAACTTAAAAAAGGAAGAGTTTATTTGAGCTTATGATTGACGGTTCTAGGGAATTAGAGTCCTTCATAGTGGGGAGGCATGGTAGCAGGAGCTGAAGCAGGAAGCTGAGGCTCACTTCTTCCAGTGAATACAGGAAGCACAGAGAGAGCAACTGGAAACTGGCAAGGCTTGTTGAACTCTCTAAGCCCACCTCTAGTGATGTAATTCCTCCAGCATGGCCACAACTTCTAAGACCTCCCAAAAGAGTGCCACCAACTGGGGACAAAATGTCTGAATACTTGAAGCCTTTGGGGGACATTCTCATTCAAACCACCACAGACCAGTTCCTCCAAAAACCAGAAACTGCTAACACACCCATCCTGTCAAGTAAATGTGAGTGGCTCTGTAATTGTAAAGGGAGTTGGAATTGTTGGTTTCCTAGAAGAAAGATCTTGACTCAGTCAATTGCACTGACAAATTCTGCCATTTTAAAAGAATCAACACTGGGGCTGGAGAGATGGCTCAGTGTTTAAGAACAGTGACTGCTCTTGCACAGGACCCAGGTTTGATTCCCAGCACCCACATGATGGCTAACAACCACCCATAACTCTAGTTTCAAGGGATCCAACACCCTCTTCTGACCTCCAAGGGCATTGCACAGCATGGGTGCACTTATGCACATACAGGCAACACACTCATACACAGAAAATAAAAATAACAAGATATTTTTAAAAACAATTTTATATCATTCTAGAAGGCAGAGGAAGAGGGAGGATTTCCCAGTTTATCTTATGAAGCTAGATTCAATATGACAGCGAGCCAGACACAAGGGAATTTAGAAACAAATAGCCTCCTTCATGAGCACACACCCCAATTTAAAATTGTTAGCAAATGGAATTCAGCAGTATGTTAAAAGAATTATATGTCATGGGATTTAGTCCAGGAATATAAGCTGCTTCAGTGTAAGTCAGTGTATTTCAACATAATCTAATTAAGAAAATCACAAATTGTATCAGTCAATATAGATAAAACATTTGACAAAATCCAGTACTCATTCATTTTTAACTCTTGGGACCATAGATACTTAAACTTGATCATCTATTAAACATCAGAGTGAAAAACAATGAACACTTTCCTTCTGTGATCAGGAGCCAGCACGCATGCTCACATCTTTCTACCTTTCCTAGCATATGCACAAGAAGTTTAGTTAAATTATAGAAGCAAAAAGAACAAAAGATACACAGACTGAAAGGAAGAAGCAAAGCCATCTAATCTGCAGACTGTCAATCTAGAAAGCTCCAGAGTGTCTGTAGGAACAACAAGGAAGGCTTTAGGACACAAGATCAGTACAGAAGTCAGTCACATTTATACACTAACATTAAGATGCGGAAGGGCACCAAAGCTACTGGTACTTATCATGGCTTCAAGGAACAGGAAGATGCCCACGTGTTCAGGATCTGTGTACTAAAGACTGTGTAATCCTAAGGGGAAAACTCGACTTAAGTAAATGGAGACACAGCATGTTCATGCATTAGAAGACTCAAAGGATGGTGTCATCTCTCCCCATGTCGATCTGCAGATCTAACTTGAGAGCTATCAAAATCCCAACATGGAGCTTGTAAAAATAGGCAGCTCTGTAGACAACCTAAGCACTTGAATATCTGCAATAACATGACAGAGGAAACATGGGTGTGAGGCCGCACCACAGGGCCTGGTCAGCTGTGTCATGACTGCAGTGTGGCTATAGTGGTTAAGACTGTGTGGTGTCTGCAGAGAAAAACAGTAGAGGTGAGCCAGGCCTCAGAGCCTGGCCCAGACCAATGCGTAAAACTTCAAAACAAGTAACTTGGTAGAGGAAAGATAGCCTTTCAACATGGTGCTGTCATTGGATACCCAGTCAGTAGAATTCATCACAACCTAACCAAGCACTCCACACAAAAATTACCTCAAAATGGACGATAAACTTAAATACAGGGGGTGCAACTAGAAACCCTTCAGGAACAGATGAGGAAAGGCTGAATCCGAGTAAGAAAAGGAGCTCATTGTTGTAACAACAAAAGCACAGTTTGTAAAAGGGAAAAATTGGGGCATCAAACCTTGTCCAGATTTAGTTTGTTCTGTGAAAGCCCCACAATGAGGATGAGCAGCCGGAGTATTAGCAAATAGCATATCTGACAAAGAGCTAGTCTAGGATGGATAACTAGTTCTTCAAACTCAGTCATGAAAAGGGGTGGAGTAATTCACTTATGAAATGGACAAAATACTTGGACAGGCATTTTTTTCAAAGAGGACATTTGTCCTGACAGCAGACAAACAAATGAAAAGATATTGCACATCAGTGGCCCAGAGGGAAAGGCAAATCCTACACAGTGGGCACAGCATCACTGCAGCCTGGCACTGCATGCCTGTCAGGTGGCTGGAGGATGCAGTGGTGATACGGTGTAAGTAATGCATGCCACAGTGAGGCATGGCCCCACCCCATGCCTGTCAGGAGTTTGGAGAACACAGCGGTGATGCTGCACAGGAAACACGTCACTGTGAGGCCACACTGCTCGCCTGTCAGAGCGGGGAGCGCATAGCACTAGGGCAGGCAGAGATAGTTACTGGGTCATTCTTACATTGCTGGCAGGAATAAAGAACTGCAGCTACTCTGAAAGGAGTTTGGCCACTTCTTGTAAAACTAGACCCATGACTACCTTATGAACTCATCGTGGTGGTTCGAATTAAAATGTCTTCATAAGCTCCAAGTATCTGAACACTTGGTCAGTTGGTGGCACTGCTTAGGGAGGCCCGTGGAGCCTTGAGATGTGGCTCTGCTGGAGGACGCATGTCCCTGCGGGCAGGGTTGGAAAGGATAGAGCTCCATCCTACTTTCAGTTTGTCCCTTTCTGCTTCCTGTGCCTGCTTGAAGACATGAGCTCTCGGCTCTCTGCTCTGGCTGCCTCTGCCTTCACGCCTCCCTGTGATGATGGACTCTAGCTCTCTGGAACTGTAAGCCCAACAAACCCTTCCTTCCGAAAGTTTGTCTTGGTCATGGTGTTTATCACAGCAACAGAAAAGTAACTAATGCATCCATGATTGTACCTTTAGACATGTAGATAAGCAAAAAGTTTCATAGAAAATTCTGTACAGAAACACTTAACAGCACCTTGATTTGAGATTGACCCAAAGTCAATCAGACCAGATGTCCTTCATGGGCTGAATGGTCAAACAACCATTAGAGTACACACCATGGAATACTACTCTGCCATGAAAGGGAACAAAATATTAATAGGTGTGGCAATTTGGACACATATCTAGGCAATTATATAGAATGAAAAGAGGGGTCATATAATGTCTTATTTTATTTACATAGCATTTTTGAAATGAAGAAGTTTTAGAAATGAAGGCAGCCAAGTGGCTGTGAAGGGTTGGAGAGTTAAGGGGGAAAGAGGTGAAGTTATACAAGGGCCGGAATAGCTGAACTGTCAGTGTCGCCTGTAGTGGCTGATGACACAAAGCCAGGAAGGCGATACAGCACTGAAGCTGTGTGCACAGAAATGTGCACATGTAAAATCGTGGAAACCTGAGTGACATCAGCAGCCGGTGCCGGTGTTCCTACTCTGTGACTAGTCACTAGTGTTGGAAACTATGTAAAGATGTGTAGAACTGGGGCTGGAGAGATGGCCTAGTGGATAAGAGCACTGTTACTCTTGCAGAGGATGTGGGTTCAGTTCACAGCACCCACGTGGTGGATTACAGCCATCCCTAACTCCAGTTCCAGAGGACCTGATGCCCTCTTCTGACCTCCACAGGCATTGTGTTATACTTACATACATATAGGCAAAACACTCATATACAAAATAAGAATAAATAAATAAATAATTTTAAATGATGCTTATATAAGGAAAAAGTTAAATTCACAAAGTGTCAAAAAGTACAGATCACTTGTACTTCAACTCTTAAGTGACACAAAAGCAAAAAAAAATTCAAATAACATCAGTAGATCACTTTAGCTGTTAGTAGTTCTAGAATTACTGTCCAACCTAATCAGACAAGAGAAAGGATTATAAATATAAACCAGAAGGGTAGAGATAAAACTGTGCCCAGAGATAATCTGATAATTTGGGAATCAGGTAGTTAGGAAAACCCAGAGACTCAACTGGAAAATTGCTACAAGGAATAAGAAAGTAGGTCACAGACTTAATCCACAGGGGACACGAGGCACCCACCCCACCACCCAGCTCGGGGCACAGGGACCTGGTGGCAAGAGCAACCAGGAGGTGATTATAACTACCTCACTGTGCTGAGCCCCCAGGTGCATCTCTTGCCAGGGGCTGGCTCTGTGGGCATCTACTGGGCCATGCACCCGTGGTTCACCAAGCCATTGTCATCCTCCAGGTAAAAAGCTGGACACAGGCAAGAAAGGACTTGGTGGTTAGGAGAGAAAGTGGCTAAAGAGCCAAGATGGTGGTGGTGGAGGCTCTCAGTAAAACATGACTCCGAGTAAGCTATCTCGTCACCGGCTCCCCCTGGCTGAGGAAGAAGATGTGAAAGCCAACCAGAACCTTGATCATGAAAAAGTAACAGCAACAAAAGGCAAGATCCATCTGTCTCCTTAAGCAAAAGCAAAAACGTGCTTTTCTCCAATATTGATGTCCCTCAAGTGAGAAATTCAAGCCAGCACATAACTGTTGCCTTTGTTTGTTACACAGAAGCCAACATGCTAATCTCAAACACAAGTGTAATTGTGTAGACAGAGTAAGGGAGACAGGAAAATAATCAAAACCGAGTAATTGAAACAGTGACTCCCTCCTGTGAGCCTGGGACTATGTTCGCCTCCTGTGAACTTGGAGCTGTGTTCTGGTCCTGTGATCCTGGAGCTATGGTTGTCTCCCATGAGCCTCGAGCTGTGTTCATCTCTCATGTTCTGGAGCTGCACCTGTCTCCTATGAACCAGAGCTGTGGTTCCCCCATGAACTTGTGGCTGCCATTGCCTCACATGAACTTGAAGCAAAGGTCTTACCCTGTGAGCTCCCCTTCTAGGACCCTGAAGTCCTCTGAACCTTTTGCTGTGGTCCCCTCTCATGAGTCAAGAGTTGTGGTCCCCCTCATGTGAGCTAGAGTTGTAGTCAACTCCTGTGAGCTAAAGCTGTGGTCCCTTCCTGCAAACCTTGAGCTATGGCTCCCTCCTAAGGGTTGGAGCTATGGTCCACTCAAAAGTATCAGAGTTATAGTCCCCTCATATGAGCTGAAGCTGTAGTCCCCCCTGAGAGCTGGAGTTGTGGTCCTCTGCTTTGAGCTGGAGTTGTGGTCCTCTGCTGTGAGCTGGAGTTGTGGTCCTCTGCTGTGAGCTAGTGTTGTAGTCCTATCCTGTGTGGTGGAGCTGTGGCTCCTTCCCTCGAACCCGGAGCTGTGGTCCTGTCCCATGATCCTGGAACCATGGAGCTGAAGCAGTGCTCCCCTCTTGTCAGCTGGAGCTGTAGTCCCCTCACATGAGCCTGAACCTCGGACCCCTACCATGAGCCACAGGTCCACATTCCTCTGGCCATAGGCTGATGGTGGATCGGAGTAGAGCATGGAGGACTTCCTGATGTTGGGCAGCACTTCCAGGCTCCTCTGAGTGACTGCATTCCCCACAGCCACCTCCCCTGAAGTTCCTGGTTCTTCATGACACAGGCTTTCCCTTTTATGCTCAGGAGAGGGGAGGCCTCTGTTATGTGCAGAGTCTGGTCTTGGGAGGACAGATTCTCTAGAATGGACCTCGCACACCCCTGAGGCCTGGCTGTGGTCCTCACTCCACCCATGATCCTGGGTGTCCAGACCTCGATGTCGGACCTCTCTCATTACTAGGCACCAAGAGATTGTCCATGATTTTTCTGTTACTCTTCTACAGCCTCCACTATGCCTTTACCTATGCCCTAATTGAACTTCTATAGATAAAAATCACAATGTGAGAAGTTTTGTCTGAATATTTTGCTCTGTGTAAATGAACATGTTTTTTTTTAAATAGAAAGTTCTATAATAACTGTTAAAATTATCAAGCTAAAAATGTAACCATATCCTAGGATGTTCAAAATTCTACGTTTGCTATAGTTTTTGAATATTGTTTACTGACAAAACTATACTATAAAGCTTCAACAATAATGTGAAAATTTTCACTATTCCTGTAAGTGAGTTTGCCACTCATTCTCTGTCCAGATTCTCCACCTATACAAAGTCTTTCAAAATAATCATTACTTCTTAAACAAAGCATGCTGATAAAATATTTTTTTTTTAATTAATTTTATTTATTTCTGTACGTGTATGAATGTACTGTCTGCATGCAAGTTTGTGCACCCGTGTCGTGCAACGCCGCGGAGGTCAGAAGAGGGTATCGGATTCCCCTGGAACTGGAGTTCTCCTGGAATTGGAGTTTCAGACGGTTCTTAGCCGCCATGTGGGTGCTGGGGATCGAACCGGCGTCCTCTGTAAGAGCGGTCGGCGCTCTTAACCGCTAGGCTATCTCTCCAGCCCGATATTTTTTAAATAATAAATCAATCTACAGGAGTAAATAGCTATTTGACATATAAGTATCCATTGGAAGATATAATGGGAACAGAATCCTTGTGTTTATTAGAATGAGTAGCTTAAGTTATCAGGTGGTGACCCTCATAAGGTTTTACATTAACAATATGAGAGAACACAGAGCTCATCAGTACTCAGTGTCACACTGTATGATGTGCTGGGCCTCCACGGCATCCTGGTCAGTGTCCATAGGTCCCAGTGGGACCAGGCTCTTAGAGTTTGCTCTCTGCAGGAATTTCAGTATGTATTCCAAGGAAGGCACCATGGTGTATATATAATGTAACCTGTGCTTGGTCCTAGCCAGACCAGCTGTGATATCCAGGCCAGCCTGGTCCACATAGTGAGTTCTAGGCCACATGGGGTTACAGGGGATCCCCGTCTCAAAATAAAGCTAAGCAAAGCAAAACAAAGTTGATGGATAGTTTTATAAAGTAACTTGTTTCAAACACTGCCTGACTTTGAGTGTGAAGTATTTTCTCTGGTGGTTTTTATATTCCACTCAGTAGCGAGGAGACAATGAGCATTCCTTGAGGTTTTCCCAGTTCAGGGTCTGGGTGCCCACAGGGAGGGCTGAATATGCTAGGTGGGGATGATCAAGCCAAATATTCTAAAATGCCTTCCAGCAGCACAGTTTTCTCAAGCAAGGAAAATCATAGCTTGACAGACAGAAGTTTAAAATATGTTCATGGTGGGGCTGGAGAGATGACTGGTTGAGCACTGGCTGTTATTACAGAGGAGCCAGGTTTGAACCCCAGCACCCACATGGTGGCTAACAACTGTCTGCAAATCCAATTCCAGGGGGATCTGATGTCCTCTTCTGACCTCTGTGGGCATTGCACAACATGAGTGCACTTATGTACATGTAGGCAATGCATTCATACACATAAAACAGAATTTAGAAAGAGAATTTAATAAAATGTTCATGGTATGCTTATAACCCAAGGGAAGGACTTCCTGTTGTGCTTCAGATAATATGGAGAGGGCATGTGGCCACTACAGCTTTTGACTTTATGTGTTTTTTTTCAGTTGGCCTTTGAAACGATGAGTGTCATATCTGTGGTCACTAACTGTACTCTGATCGGAATGTCACCCCAACTGAACGCAGCGTTTCCAGAGTCCAAAACGGACCTCATTTTGGTTGTGGTTGCTGTAGAGGTAAGTGAAAGTGCAGATGACTTCAGACAGCATCTACTGCACACACCTGCAGTACATCAGTGCTGTCCCTGTGGTCCCCGGTGACAATTGTTCATCAGCGCTGTCCCTGCAGTCCATGGTGACAATTGTTTATCAGCACTGTCCCTACAGTCCCCGGTGACAATTGTTCATCAGCGCTGTCCCTACAGTCCACGGTGACAGTTGTCCATCAGTGCTGTCCCTGTGGTCCATGGTGACAGTTAAGTGATGTCTGTGAGTGGTAACAAGGCAAAGTGGTCAGGGGATGGCGTACACACATGGGATGCCCCATGCTCCTGCTTAGCACCTGCTTGCCATGACAAAACTGGAAGAGATCATGGCAGCCCCTGCTGGACCAATTTGGAATAGATGTCTGTGAATCTACACGTGGGTGTTCTAGGGAAAGACCATTTGTGTTTTCTTAAGCCTATCCTAAGAAATGCTCACTAATGCTTTACATGTCATTTGCTGCAGATGTAGAAGCACTAAAACACACACGTACACTGTGAGGTGTAAGTTGTAGAAAGACATGCAGTTTCACACACAAGACACAAGAAGGCTGGCTGTGTGCTTTTTTATTTTCCTGGTTTTGTTTGTGTGTGTGTGTGTGTGTGTGTGTGTGTGTGTGTGTGTGTGACACTTTGGAATATGGTGTCCTGGGTGTCTTGAAAATCAAGCAGAGACCAAATATGCATTTGATGCAGTGATTGTCACTATCTAAAGAACATCCTGCCCTTTCAGTTTTAGATATTTAAAAAATGTAGTACGGAAATGCACAGGAAGAACTTAGCACAATTACAGAGCATTGCGCCACATACCCAAGGTCTTGGCACTCAGGGCTGACTCGAGAAAATGGCATTGTGAACTTGAACGTTGTACTTGCCAGCCTGTGAGATCCATCCTGCTGGCCCTTTTTCTTCTGTCTTACCTGGCAGGAGTGTGTGCTCCTAGGTGCTTATCTGTGCCTGGGAGAATGAATTTAGACAGAGTGAGTGGGAGGGGGAAAGGCACCAGTATGTCTGTGTAGAGTGTGAGGAGTGGAATAGGGTTTTAGAGAATTCTGTCTGCAAGCTGACTTGTGACCCAAAGAAGTGAGAGAGGAAGACCTCAAGCAGGAGAGACCAGCTGGCTTGGCCAGTAGTGAGGCTTCGGGCTCAGGAGATGTGCCACAGCTCCACAGCCTTGCCACTTGCTTTTTTCAGTGCATCCTGAGCTCCAGAGTTAGGCTTTAGAGACTGACTTTAAACCATTGGACACACAGGACTTACTGACATGTTGGCGTTAATTTACAATGAGGAGATACTTACCTGGGGACGGTAATGGTCAGTGTTAAGGGTGAACTGGCTATCAGATGGTTTCTTAACAAGGAGGGTATGATGGGCCTGAGAGACACAGAAAGCCTGAAACTGTTCTGTCCACACACAGTGGAGCAGTTGTGAAGCAAGTTGGTGTCCATCCGGCTTCTGAGCAGGGCTGGAAGAGCTCAGCATGGCTATCCCTGCGTCCTGCCTTCTGCTCTCTAAGTTCATCACTGGCTCGCTCTTTTTCTAGTACAGTGCTGTGGACTGGCTGCCTTCTGTGTGTTTGATGATCCTGTAACCAGAGGTCCAGAACCTGGTTCTTGTGTCTTGACAAGGAGACTTGCTGACCTCAGGACTGTGATGCCTGGCTTATGTTGCTGGCTTTCATCTGCTTGAGTTCCTTGCTGATTTTTTTTTTTAAAGATTTTTCTCTATTATTTTTAAATGGGGTGTGTGTGTGTGTGTGTGTGTGTGTGTGTGTGTGTGTATTTGTATGACTACAGTCCCCATAGCATTCAGAAGATGGTGTTAAAGTCCCTGGAGCTGGAGTTAGAGGCAGTTGTGAGCCACCTGGAACAGGTGCTGGGACCTGAACTCTGGTCCTCTGGAAGAGCAGTACAAACTCTTAACCACTGAGACATCTCTCCAGCCCCTAGCTATATTTTTTAAGTTTAGTGTTTTCTGTCTGTATAAACCAAACTTTACACAAAGTAAAATATTAAAAAAAAATAAGAAGTTAACTAGTTTTAGTTTAGTGTTACTGAGACCTCAACTGAATGCCATTTGGACCATTTAGAAATAAGTAAGAAAACATAAATTTTTGGCGTGTTTGCATATAAGTTTATAAAATCATACCGAAATTCAAATTCCGATTTATAAGGTAACTATAAAGTGATAGATATATTGCTTAGCTTAATTATGTTAATCATTGCATAATGTGCACATTTATCAAAATATCACATTGAACCTCATAAATATATTTAGCTTTTGTCTGTTATACCTCAAAACTGGAAAAAAATATTACAGAAAACTCATTAAAACTATTACTGTGTGGTTTTTTTTTTTTTGTTTTTT